>CAUYUJ010004038.1:0-66478 GCA_963575745.1 Prorocentrum cordatum | reverse complement strand
TCAACTGCTACTACTGCTGCTACTACAATTCCCACTACGTCTACTACTACAATGGCTACTACTACTTCGGCTACCTACGACTACAACTACGACTGCGACTACGATTACGACTACAACTGCTACTACTGCTTCTGTTACTGCTACTGCTTCTAGTATTACTAATGCTGCTGCTACAAATACTACTATACGATTACTAATGCGACTGCTCCTCCTGCTTCTTTTTCTTCTACTAGTACTACTACTGCTACCACGAGTCCTACGACTACTACTGCTACTGCTACGAACACCACTACTGCTACTGCGACTGCTACTACTACTACTACTACTACTGCTGCTGCTGCTGCTACTACTACTACTACTACTACTACTACTACTATTACTACTAGTACTACTACTGGTACTACTACTACTACTACTACTGCTACCTGTTTCTGCTACTGTTTTACTGATACTACGAGTACTTAATTTGGCTACTTATTACTTTTCTTATACTTCTACTCACTACTAATACAACTACTACTTCTTGTACTAGTTACTTGTTACTAGTATAGTTCTAGTTACTTTTACTAGTACTCTTCCTATGTACTAGTAGTAGTCTACTTGAAATTCTTCTACTACTACTACTTCTAATAATGTTTGAACATACTAATTAGTACTCCTAGCACCACTTGACCTACTACTACTAGTACCACTACGACCACTACGACCACTACAACCACTACTGCTACTACTACTACTACTACTACTACCACTACTTCGACTACTACTACTACGGTTACGATTGCTACTGCTACGCCTACTACTACGGCGACTACCACGACTGCGACTACTACGCCTACAATACCGCGGCTCCGACTACGACTACGACTACTACGACTCCTTACTACTACTACCACTATTCGTGCGACTACGACTGCCAGAGCGGCTACGGTTACCACTGCGACAACCGCGACTACGAACACGACTACGGCCACGTCTACGATTACCTCGACAACTACTAGTCTCACTGCTACGAGTACTAACTCGTGCTACTACTACTACTACTATTCCTACTTTACTACTATACTACTATTTCTTTTTTCTATATTACTAATAATATTTACTACTACTAATACTACTACGACTACTACTTCTACTTTTACTTACTTACTGCGACTACTTACTAGAACTTCTACCTTACTCCGTTTAGATTATACTAATTACTACTACGGCTACTACTACTACTACTACTACTACTACTACTACTACTACTACTACTACAACTACTACTACTACTACTACTACTACTACTACTACTACTACTACTACTCCCACTCCTACTACTACTGCTGCTACTACTACTACTACTACTGCTACTACTACTACTACCACGGCTACGAATATTACGACCGACACTTCTACTACGACTACTACTACCGCTACTACTACTACTACTACTACTCCTACTACTACTACTACCAATACTACCAATACTACTACTACTACTACTACTACTACGACTACTACTACGACTACTGTCACCACTGCCAATACAAAACGTATCCCAGTGCGACCCTACCTAGGAGTTGGAGCCCCTAGGAAAGCAGCATTAGTAGTAGCAGTAAAGCTAAGCTAAAGCTAAGCTAAAGCTAAGCTAAAGCTATGCTGAAGCTAAGCGAAAGCTAAGCTAAAGCTAAGCTAAAGCTAAGCTGAAGCTAAGCTAAAGCTAAGCTAAAGCTAAGCTAACACTAAGCTAAAGCTAAGCTAACGCTAAGCTGAAGCTAAGCGAAAGCTAAGCTAAAGCTAAGCTAAAGCTAAGCTAACGCTAAGCTAAAGCTAAGCTAAATCTAAAGCTAAAGCTAAGCTAACGCTAAGCTAAAGCTAAGCGAAAGCTAAGCTAAAGCTTAAGCTAAGTAGACTAAAGCCTAAGCTAAAGCTAAGCTGAAGCAAGCGAAAGCGAAGCCAAAGCTAAGCTAAGGCTAAGCTAAAAGCTAAGCTAAATAGCTAAACTGCAGCTAAGAGCTGAAGCTAAGCTAAAGCTAATCTGAAGCTAGAACTAAACACTAAGCTGAAGCTAAGCTAAAGCTAAGCTAACACTAAGCTTAAACTAAACTAAAGCTAAGCTAACGCTAAGCTAAAGCTAAGCTGAAGCTAAGCTAAAGCTGAGATGAAGCTAAGCTAAAGCTAAGCTAGAGCTAAGCTAAAGCTACCGATAAGCTAAAGCTAAGCTGAAGCTAAGCGAAAGCTAAGCTAAAGCTAAGCTGAAGCTAAGCGAAAGCTAAGCTAAAGCTAAGCTAAGGCTAAGCTAAAGCTAAGCTAAAGCTAAGCTAAAGCTAAGCTAAAGCTAGGCTAAAGCTAAGCTAAAGGCTAAAGCTAATCTAAAGCTAAGCTAGAGCTAAGCTAAGGCTAAGCTAAAGCTAAGCTGAAGCTAAGCTAAAGCTAAGCTAAATCTAAGCTAAGGCTAAGCTAAAGCTAAGCTAACACTAAGCTAAGCTAAGCTAAAAGCTAAGCTAAAGCTAAGCTAACACTAAGCTGAAGCTAAGCTAAAGCTAAGCTAAGCTAAGCTAAAGCTAAGCTAAGCTAAGCTAAGCTAAAGCTAAGCTAAAGCTAAGCTAAAGCTAAGCTAAGCTAAGCTAAAGCTAAGCTAAAGCTAAGCTAAAGCTAAGCTAAATCTAAGCTAAGGCTAAGTTAACACTAAGCTAACACTAAGCTAACGCTAAGCTAAAGCTAAGCTAAAGCTAAGCTAACACTAAGCTGAAGCTAAGCTAAAGCTAAGCTAACGCTAAGCTAAAGCTACGCTAACTCTGAGCTAAAGCTAATCTAAAGCTAAGCTAAAGCTAAAGCTAAAGCTAAAGCTAAGCTAAAGCTAAAGCTAAGGCTAAAGCTCCCAGGGGACTGGGGGAACCGCGGGGCGGGGACTGGGGGAACCGCCCGGGGCGGTTTCCATTGCCCGCCCCTTTAAGCAAAGAGAGTAAGAACCCTTCTAGGCAGAGCCTGGGTAGGGAACCAGGCTGCGACTACGGTTACTACTACTACGACTACTACGTCGACTACGGCTACTAATCATACCCCTACTACTACGATTGCTACGTCTGCAACATCGCCTGTTACTACTACTACTCGTACGGAAACTACCAGTACTACTAAGACGATTGGTTTACTACTACGACTACTACTACTACTACGACTATCACTGCTACTGCGATTACTACTGATAATACGACTACCACTACTACTACGACGGCTACTACTGCGACGATTCTGCCTACTACTACGACGCGGGCGACAAAGACGCTGACGACTAAGGCTGCTACTACTACTGCTACTGCTACTGCTACTGCTACTGCTACTACTACTACTACTACTACTACTACTGCTACTACTACTACACGGCCAATACTACTACTGCCACTGCTACTCCTACTCCTACTACTAATACTGCTACTACCACTACGACTACGACTACGACTACTACCACCACTACTACTACTATTACTACTACTACTACGACTACTACTACTACTACTACTACTACTACTACTACTACTACTACACTACTACTACTACTACTACTACTACTACTACTACTACTACGACTGCTGCTACGACTACTACTGCTCCAAACTACGGATTGTAAGAATGCGGCAGCTACAACTGCTACCGCTACTAGTATCATGTCTACAACTACGATTGCTACTACTTCAACTGCTACTACTGCTGCTACTACAATTCCCACTACGTCTACTACTACAATGGCTACTACTACTTCGGCTACCTACGACTACAACTACGACTGCGACTACGATTACGACTACAACTGCTACTACTGCTTCTGTTACTGCTACTGCTTCTAGTATTACTAATGCTGCTGCTACAAATACTACTATACGATTACTAATGCGACTGCTCCTCCTGCTTCTTTTTCTTCTACTAGTACTACTACTGCTACCACGAGTCCTACGACTACTACTGCTACTGCTACGAACACCACTACTGCTACTGCGACTGCTACTACTACTACTACTACTACTGCTGCTGCTGCTGCTACTACTACTACTACTACTACTACTACTACTATTACTACTAGTACTACTACTGGTACTACTACTACTACTACTACTGCTACTGCTACTGCTACTGTTACTACTGCTACTACGAGTACTACTGCTACTACTACTTCCACTACTACTACTACTACTACTACCACTACTACTACTAGTACTAGTACTAGTACTAGTACTAGTACTAGTACTAGTACTAGTCCTAGTACTAGTAGTAGTAGTAGTACTACTACTACTACTACTACTACTACTACTACTACTACTAGTACCACTACGACCACTACGACCACTACAACCACTACTGCTACTACTACTACTACTACTACTACCACTACTTCGACTACTACTACTACGGTTACGATTGCTACTGCTACGCCTACTACTACGGCGACTACCACGACTGCGACTACTACGCCTACAATACCGCGGCTCCGACTACGACTACGACTACTACGACTCCTTACTACTACTACCACTATTCGTGCGACTACGACTGCCAGAGCGGCTACGGTTACCACTGCGACAACCGCGACTACGAACACGACTACGGCCACGTCTACGATTACCT
Source organism: Prorocentrum cordatum (assembly GCA_963575745.1). Classification (NCBI taxonomy): domain Eukaryota; class Dinophyceae; order Prorocentrales; family Prorocentraceae; genus Prorocentrum; species Prorocentrum cordatum. The sequence continues at coordinate 61,870 of CAUYUJ010004038.1, read as the reverse complement.
CGACAACTACTAGTCTCACTGCTACGAGTACTAACTCGTGCTACTACTACTACTACTATTCCTACTACTGCTACTACTACTACTACTACTACTACTACTAATATTACTACTACTACTACTACGACTACTACTACTACTACTACTACTACTACTGCGACTACTACTACTTCTACTACTACTACTACTACTACTACGGCTACTACTACTACTACTACTACTACTACTACTACTACTACTACTCCCACTCCTACTACTACTGCTGCTACTACTACTACTACTACTACTACTACTACTACTACTACCACGGCTACGAATATTACGACCGACACTTCTACTACGACTACTACTACTGCTACTACTACTACTACTACTACTACTCCTACTACTACTACTACCAATACTACCAATACTACTACTACTACTACTACTACTACTACTACTACTACTACTACGACTACTGTCACCACTGCCAATACAAAACGTATCCCAGTGCGACCCTACCTAGGAGTTGGAGCCCCTAGGAAAGCAGCATTAGTAGTAGCAGTAAAGCTAAGCTAAAGCTAAGCTAAAGCTAAGCTAAAGCTATGCTGAAGCTAAGCGAAAGCTAAGCTAAAGCTAAGCTAAAGCTAAGCTGAAGCTAAGCTAAAGCTAAGCTAACGCTAAGCTAACACTAAGCTAAAGCTAAGCTAACGCTAAGCTGAAGCTAAGCGAAAGCTAAGCTAAAGCTAAGCTAAGCTAAAGCTAAGCTAACTAAGCTAAGCTAAAGCTAAGCTAAAGCTAAGCTAAGCTAAGCTAACTAAGCTAAAGCTAAGCTAAAGCTAAGCTAAAGCTAAGCTAAAGCTAAGCTAAAGCTAAGCTGAAGCTAAGCTGAAGCTAAGGCTAAAGCTAAGCTAAAGCTAAGCTAAAGCTAAGCTAAAGCTAAGCTAAAGCTAAGCTAAAGCTAAGCTAAAGCTAAGCTAAAGCTAAGCTAGCTAAGCTAAGCTAAGCTAAGCTAAAGCTAAGCTAAAGCTAAGCTAAGCTAATAAGCTAAAGCTAAGCTAAGCTAAGCTAAGCTAAGCTAAGCTAAGCTAAGCTAAAGCTAAGCTAAAGCTAAGCTAAAGCTAAGCTAAAGCTAAGCTAAAGCTAAGCTAAGCTAAGCTAAGCTGCTAAGCTAAGCTAAGCTAGCTAAGCTAAAGCTAAGCTAAAGCTAAAGCTAAAGCTAAGCTAAAGCAAGCTAAAGCTAAGCTAGCTACTAAGCTGCTAAGCTAAGCCAAGCTAAACTAAGCTAAGCTAAAGCTAAGCTAACTAAGCTAAGCTAAAGCTAAGCTAAAGCTACTAAGCTGAATCTAAGCTGCTAAGCTAAGCTAAGCTAGCTAAGCTAAAGCTAAGCTAAAGCTAAGCTAAAGCTAAGCTAAAGCTAAGCTAAAGCTAAGCTAAAGCTAAGCTAAAGCTAAGCTAAGCTAAGCTAAGCTAAGCTTAACTACTAAGCTAAGCTAACACTAAGCTAACGCTAAGCTAAAGCTAAGCTAAAGCTAAGCTAACACTAAGCTGAAGCTAAGCTAAAGCTAAGCTAACGCTAAGCTAAAGCTACGCTAACTCTGAGCTAAAGCTAATCTAAAGCTAAGCTAAAGCTAAAGTTAAAGCTAAAGCTAAGCTAAAGCTAAAGCTAAGGCTAAAGCTCCCAGGGGACTGGGGGAACCGCGGGGCGGGGACTGGGGGAACCGCCCGGGGCGGTTTCCATTGCCCGCCCCTTTAAGCAAAGAGAGTAAGAACCCTTCTAGGCAGAGCCTGGGTAGGGAACTAGGCTGCGACTACGGTTACTACTACTACGACTACTACGTCGACTACGGCTACTAATCATACCCCTACTACTACGATTGCTACGTCTGCAACATCGCCTGTTACTACTACTACTCGTACGGAAACTACCAGTACTACTAAGACGATTGGTTTACTACTACGACTACTACTACTACTACGACTACCACTGCTACTGCGATTACTACTGATAATACGACTACCACTACTACTACGACGGCTACTACTGCGACGATTCTGCCTACTACTACGACGCGGGCGACAAAGACGCTGACGACTAAGGCTACTACTACTACTGCTACTGCTACTGCTACTGCTACTGCTACTACTACTACTACTACTACTACTACGACTACTACTACTACTACTACTACTTCTACTACTACTACTCCTACTACAACAACTACTACTAATAATACTACTACTCTATTACCAACACAAGTATCCCCGACTACTACTACTACTTCTCCGGCTGCGCCTACGACTAGTACGACTACTGCAAACATCGCTACTACTACCACCACGACTGCTACTACTAGTAGTAGTAGTAGTAGTAGTAGTAGTAGTAGTAGTAGTAGTAGTAGTAGTAGTAGTGGTAGTAGTAGTAGTAGTGGTAGTAGTTGTAGTACGACTACTACTACTACTACGATTGCTACTACAACTGTTACTACCACTTCTGAAGCAACGGCTGCAGGTGCTACTCGTACTACAACGAAGACTGCGGCTGCTACCACTACTACTACAACTAATACTACTATTTATACGACTACTGCCTCTACAACTACCAATGCAACTACTATCCAGGACCACTACGGTGACTACTACTGTTGGTATTCCAATTACGACTACTAGTACAGTATCTATCATGACGGTTGCTACTACTGTACTACGACTACTACTACTACTACTATTATGACTATTACTTCTACCACCACTACTACTACTACTACAACTACTACTACTACTGCTACTACTACTACTACTACGACTACTACTACTACTACGACTACGACTACAACTACAACTACAACTACTACTAGTACTACTACTACTACTACTACTACTACTACTACACTACTACTACTACTACTACTACTACTACTACTACTACTACTACTACTACTACTACGACTACGACTACGACTACGACTACGACTACGACTACGACTACGACTACGACTACTACTACTACTACTACTACTACTACTACTACTACTACTAATAATAATAAGCATAATGCGACTGATACTCCTACGATTACGACTACTACTACCACTAAGCCTGCTACTACCACCAACCTGTCTACCTACCTACCTACCTACCGACCGACCTACCTACCTACCTACTTGCCTACCTGCCTGCCTGCCTGCCTGCTTGCCTGCCTGCCGACCTACCTACCGGCCAACCGACCGACCACTACGTCTATTCCAATCATTACACCACTTACTCATACTACTACTGCTACTGCTACTGCTGTTGCTGCTGCTGCAACTGCTACTGCGGCTGCAAGTGCTACTAGTAGCGCTAGTCCTGATGCTACTACACAGGCTGCGACGACTGATACGATTATTATCACTGTTGTTGCTAGTGTTACTGCTACTGTTACTACTACTGCTGCTGCTGCTGATTCCACTACCATTTGCACTACCACTGCTCTGCCATGACTCTTATAACGTCGTTCTGACTATTGTGTGTCCATGTGTTGTAACCCTCGCTCAAGTAGCAACCGCTGACAAGGGCGAACGATTTAAACCACTGCTGCAAAAAGGATCCTCGCCAAAGTGCCTAACTGAGTGGCGTTTCCCCAATTCCGTTCGAATTTCCATATAGCATGGTGTACGTACTGTTGTTTTCTGGGCGGGCGGTCTCGGGCGCTCCCGCGTGCACTCGGGGTGCGTCGCGTGACCTCTCGGCTCGCCCTGGGAATGTCTTGAAGTCCCCAGGAGCCAGCCCACGAATCAACACCATAGAACCAAATCAACTGTTCTGGAGTACAGTCAAAAACCCTAATAAAGACGCGCGGTAAGGACGCAAGACCCTTGGAAGCCGAAGTTGGGATTGTTGGGGCGGCGGACGACGAAAACCTCAAGGACGCAACAGCAAGGAAGAGCAAGGACGCAAGGGTACCCTGAGCAAAGTCGCGCGCCCTCATTCGGGTTTTTGACTGTGGTGCTTGGATGTGCACATCGTCCATCCCAGAAACGTCCAAAGCGGCCCAAGAAGCTCCCAAGACGGCCCCCCCAAAAGGGGCACCACCAAGAGACGCCCAAACGGGTGAACTCGCATCAGCCCCAGAGAACACTCCCAAAGACCGCCAACAAGACACCAGGAGGCTCCAGTAGAATATTTCGAAGCTGAGGGGCGGAAGGAGTCGAAGAGGTCGGAGGAGGGAGGAGAAAGGAGGAGGGAGGGGGGATGAAGGAGGAAGCAGGAGGGATGAGGAGCCAGAAGCAGGAGGAGTGAGAGGAGGAGGGAGCGGAGGAGGAGGAGGAGGAAGAGGAGGAGAAGGGGAGGGAGGAAGAGGAGGAAGCAGGAGCAGGAGCCAACACCGCAAAGATTCCAGGAGACCCCGAGGAATTCCCGAAAAAGGCCTCCAGGGGGGCTCTGGTCCGCGACTCAGTCACTGCTGCAGAAGCGGGCCAAGGGCCACCGGAGATACATGAGCAACTCACCAATGCCCAAAACAGCATGCGACCGACGGTGTGCCACGTCCCAGTTTGCATGGCGGGCGGCCGCACGTATGCCGCAATTGATATTCGCACTTCCTCGGTGGCAGAAAGAGAGCGCCGCCGTATCCTGTGGAAGGACCCGAGGAGGCCCGTGCGTCTCTGACAAGGCAGGAGTTGCTGTAGGTCATGAAGGACCCAGGCACATGTTTCACCCAACTGGCCATCGCTCGGACGTCCATTCCCTGTGTTTATGTCGGTTTCGTGCGTGGTTTGTTTCGCCAAATGATCAAGGATGCTCCTCGATGGTCCTCGCCGAATGAAAAATGCACACGTCCGAGCGATGCCAAGCCGAATTCAGATTTGATGCTCGATGTGGGGATCTCGCTGGAGCCGTTCGCTCCACTCATGCGTCGATGCTGTGTCGAGCGTCTGTCGACGTGAATCGAACTCGAAGCGAAGCTCAGTCGAGCTTAGGGTCGAACGGGTACGTTGGGTGGGCCCCAGGAACTTAGGACGCAACTACTGGGAGGCTTTCGTCGGAAATATTAAAACGATTAAGCCCCATTTGGGGGCTATTACGCCGGAGTGGGCCTCGGATCAAGAGGGATTAAGCCGGACTAAGTGGGATGAAGCGGGACAAGTCGGGACTGAGCGGGATTGAGCCGGACTCCGGACCGGTGCAGCGTCAGAACTGCACCTCCCAGGAGTGGCCTCCCAGAGGAAGGCCCCCCCCAAAAAAGGAGCACCTGTAGTTCCGGGCTGCGTCCAAGGTGTGCAGCGCGAGCTTGTGGGACACCTGACGCCCACGCCCTTCGACCACTGACGCGCTTCACTCGCTTCCGCGTCCGAGGGCTCGGCTGGCCAAGAGCCCACGGCCTCCCCGCGCGGGGCGGCCCCAGCAGCCCCCGCCGCGCCCCCCTCTGGATGCCCGCGGGGACGGCGGCAGTCTGCGCGCAGGGCCGCTGGATATGAAGGGGCCCTGGGACACACAAATAAAATGCACACAAATAAAGATATTCCACATATCTTCCCATATTTTCTGGGCTTTTGCCTTCCCCCCCACTTCCCATATCTCCCCATGTTCTCCCGGGGGTCGACGACTAATTGTGTCTGTGTGCATTTTCCCTCCAAAGGATAGTTTGGCCACGGAGGTGTACACGTGCTCCGCGCGCGCGTGCAGGTTCTCTGGGCGTAAGGTTGCATTGGACCGGAACGGCCATTGGGTCCGCCATGCAAGACCCCCGAAAGGGATACGTGCTCACTTCAGTGTTTGCGCTGTTCATGGGAGGGAGGCGTTCAGGGAGTAATGAGGGCGGTTGGGGAAGGAGGGGGAAGGAAGTGAACCAGTGGGAGCGGCTTGGGAAGGGAGGGAGGGCAAGAGAGGCGAGGGGAGAGGAGCGGAATGGATGGCAGGAAGGGCAGGGAGGAGAGAGAAGTGGGGAGGCTGGAGGAGAGAAAAGAGGGTGGGGAGGGGCGCGGGAGATGGTCCGGGTGCGTGGGGAGCAAGCGAAAAAGCGAAACCAAAAGATGGAGGCCCGACGGCGGGGTCCCTGAATTTCAGGGACGCCGGAGAGGGGAACTCGCTGAACTCGTTCTTCGAGTACACCAGCATGTGTGTGGCCCCTTCGGGGATCTTTGTGCTCTTCGACAGATCCGCAGGCCCCCCAAGCGGGTGGTGGATGGGAAAGTGGAGGAGAACGACGATGACGATGACAACGATGACGAGGTGATGATGAGGAGTAGCATGATGATGAGCATCTCAAATGCCCTCATCCTCGTCCTCACCCTCCTCCTCCTCGCGATCATCCACATCATCTTCGTCACCGTCGTCGTCCTTATCGTCATCGTCGTCCTCATCAACCCTTGTCCATGCTCCGAGCCCTCTCCCTCCATCCCGCTCCCTCATGGCCTTCCTCCTGGATAGTCCTCACCTTCTCCCACACCCTCCCTCATTATTTATCCTCCGCCTCCTCACCCCACACTCCTTTCCCTGCTCCTCCTCCTCCTCCTCATCCCAATCCTCATCCTCATCATCACCACCACCATCATCATCATTAGCATCATCAGCATACTCATCATCACCATCATCAACATCGTCATCATCTCCTTCACCATCATCACCACCAGCATCATCACAATTTCCATCACTACCACCATGACCATCACCATCATACTCACAACCATGACCATCATCTTCATCACCATCATCATAGCCATCCTCCTCCTCCATCAACGGCATCAGCATGGTCATCATCATAATCATAATCCACATCATCATAGCCATCCTCCTCCTCCTCATCAAAAACGGCATCAGCATGATCATCATCATAATCATCCTCAGCATCACCATCACCATCACCACCATCGTCATCATCATCACCATCATCATCATCATCATCATAATCAGCATCATCATCGTCAACGTCGTCGTCGTCGTCGTCTTCGTCATCGTCGTGAACGTGATCGTCATCATCATCATCACCATCATCATCAACATCATCATCATCATCCTCATTCTCATCCTGGTCCTCGTCCGCATCTGTATCCGTGTCCGCATCTGGATAGTAATCCTCATCCTCATCCTGGTTTTCATCCTCGTACTCATCCTCATCCTCATCCTGGTCCTCTTCCCTCCTCCTCCTCCTCATCATCATTATAATCATCATCACCATCACCACCAACATTTCCATCATCGCCCTTCGCTTCAGCACCCGAACTCAATCCGATCCTTCCCCCCACCCGCCCCTTCCCATGTCCTCCTCCCCTTCCCCTCCCCGATCAACTTGCCACAGCCGCTCCGCATCCGCCTTCACCCACCTCATCCCCCAAATCCTCCTACAACACTTCTGCTGCTGCCACCCCTCCTGCTCCGCCTCGTTAAAACAGGGCTAGGATCGGGATAAATCGCCCCAGAGCGTTCCGGAGCGCTCTCAGAGCGTTCCGGAGCGCTCTCAGAGCGTTCCGGAACGCTCTGGAGCGGCCGCGGCGCCCAATACATTCTCCAAACCCGCCGATTCTCACAGATTTCGAGTTATCCCGATCCGATTTTGTCCCGATCTTCGCGTCGTTTGCTTCGTCCTCCTCATCCCCTCTCCCTCACATTTCCAATCACCCTACCCCTCCTGGTCTGCCCCTCCCTCACCGTTCCACTCCACCTCCCCCATCCCCCTTGCTCTCCCCCGCCTCCTCCCCCCCTCCTTAGTCGTATCATCCATGTGCTCCTATCGCCTTCTCCTCCTCCTCCTCCTCCTCCTCCCCGCCAATTCCTTTTCCTTGCAACAAACTGGCTTCTCCCTATCACACTCCGAGGCCAATTCTTAGGGCGGGCCGGACGTTTCGCCCGAGACTTCCTCACCATTTATGACACTGAAGCTTCACAATTGGCAACGTTTTCACAGATGGAGGGCGGGTCGTTTTCAAACTGTGGCCGTCGCCTTAGCGCCGCGCACATTCGTTCTAAACGTTAGCGAGAGTTTCGCGGATTGCAAGAGTTTCGCGGATTGAAGGGAACCTGCTTTCACTATGTGGCTCTCGCCTCACCGCCGCGTACATTCCTATTAAAACTTCGCAAGAGTTTCGCGAGTGCAATGCTAACCACTTGCAAGAGTTTCGCGGATTGAGGGGAACCTGTTTTCACTATGTAGCTCTCGCCTCACCGCCGCGCACATTCCTATTCAAATTTCGCAAAATCTTCATGGATTGAGGGCGGCTCATTTTCAAAATGTGGCTCCCGCCTTAGCGCCGCGCACAGTTGTTAATATACATTGCAAGAATGTTGCGGATTTCTATGTTCAAATTACCACAAAGTGGTGTTTCAGAACGATACAGGATTATGAGGGTGCAACGGTTACGTTCATTCGTGGTGTTGAAGTCCCAACAATGGCGTTCGGGCACGATTCGGGACCGTCAAAACGCAGCAGTCAGGTTGATCCGTGGCGTTGGAATCCCGAGAACCATGCTGTGGCATGCTTCAGGGTCTTCAAACGGTGTCTTCCAACGAGGCAGTTAGTTCCCTCAATGGGAATGAACCGTTGTAGGGGGGCCTATGAAGAAGGAGCTTGGAGGGAGGATGTATTCCAACATCGTTGATGACACTTGGGCTTACACTGGTCCTCCTCCTCCTCCTCCTCCATACCTGCCCCCCCGTCCTGTTCTTCACCGTTCCCCCTCAATGGCTTCGAGAAAACAATCGTGACTCCGGGGGGCCATACCGCTACTCCCACCGCTCCTTGCTCCAACCAACTAATCTTGGGATATCGGCGGCGCAAGCCCCTGGAATAATAAGACGGCTCTTTGGGCATATTGGTCCCCTTGGAGATGTCTTTGATGAGGGAGCCGGACGAGATCTTTTTGGTGGCCGACCTCAGCTGGAGGCAACGAGGGTCTGACCTCTGCATCCACTCGCCTCCTGTCGGTCCCCCTCTCCGTGCCCCTCCCCTCGAGGGGAGGACGAGGAGGAAGCTGCACGTCATGCGCCAGACGAGGTGTAGAAACGGCAGCGCCGCCAGCACTGCACGATGCCCAGCGCGTTGTCGCCAAACAGCTCACTCGTGCAGCAAGCGTGGAGCTCACTTCAGGCAGTCACCGCTCTGCCACTCGTGATCGTCGAGCAAGCAACGGACATGTGTGCTCGGTGGTTCAAAGATGGGATCCTAAGGGATGGGGCCCTAAGGACAGGGTGCCTCAAACAATGTAATTCCACCCTTCGATCTCTTCCTATCCTGAAAACCCAATCCCTGCGGACCCCATCTGGCGGTTTCGCAAATCGGGGGGGTATCGGCAAGGTATCGGCAATACATCGCCGATTGCAGCTCGATGATCGATTGCAGTCGAACCTGGGCCAGAAGAACATCCTCCCAGAACACCCTCTGCCCTTCAAAACACACAGAACATCCGATGGTACCCTCCCCAGGATGCAAAAGCACGTCCAACAAACAAGAAGAACATTAGGCTAACCCTATGCCCCTGAGATTCTAAGGGTGGGAATCAGAAAGTTCGGGGTCCAGGGATGATGGTAATCTTCTTGACGGTGGAAGGGGATGTTGAGGAGGATGCTGAGGATGTTGATGAGGATGATGATGATCTGGCCATCGCTCGGACGTCCATTCCCTGTACTTTCTTCGGTTTCGTGCGTGTTTTGTTTTGCTCGATGGTCCAGGATGGTCCTCGATGGTTCTCGCCGAGATAAAATGCACACGTCCGAGCGACGCCAAGTGATGGGGAAAAGAGGGAAGGGGTCGTGCGCCACTAGCAGCTCGTTTTCTTCTCGGCAGCCGCGACGTCTTTGGCGGAGAGCCGCAGGCGAGGGGGGCGAGGAGGAGGAGGAGCAGCAGCAGCAGGAGGAGGAGGCAGAGGAAAAGGAAGGGCGCTCTTGGGCGCTCTTGGGACCGTCTTGGAGCCCTCTTGGGCCTCTTGGGACCTCGTTTCGCCTGAGACATCCTCGCAATCATGAGAAATGTGAGCTTCACCTGGGAGGTTTTCGTCGGAAAGACTACAGGGCAGATTTTTAAAACAGTGGATGTCTAAACATATTGGATTTTAACATATGAGTAAGTTATGAAACAAATCATGCATGAACTCATCGTTTTTTAATACTAAATCCCTGCAGTTTCAATACATGATCCGCACGCGGAGCATGTATAAAACGGCATTGGAAGGAGGATGAAGCCCCATTTGGGAGCTGTTCTGCCGGAGCGGGCCTCGGATTCAGCGGGATTGAGCCGGATTGAGCGGGATGCAGCGGGATTGAGCGGGACTCAGCCGGACTTCGGACCAGTGCAACATCAGAATCTGACCTCCCAGGAGTGGCATCCCAGGAGGTCGGCCCCGACACTGACATCGGCGGCGTGCCTCCACGGAGGAGAGGTGCTCCCGAGCTCGGTCATGGTGGCCATAGTTGGGCGTCCTTGACGGGGCCCTGGGACACACAAGTAAATGCACACAGATACCAGGATTCCCCATCTGTGCCAATATTTTCTGGGCTTTGGTCCTCCCGCCCACCTCCCATACTTTCCCATGTTCTCTGGGGACTCGACGATGAAATTGTGTCTGTGTGTTCTTGTTTCCCTCCTGACCAGTGGCCACAGTTGGGCGTCCTGGGAGGCCGAAGGACCACCACCGACGCCGACTTCTGGGCTCGTCCTCCCCTTGCTGTGGCATGCCCGGTGGGCCAGTGTTGGCACCCCACGCCCAGCCCCACGCTTGGAAAGCGGCCACGGAGCCCCGGCTCGAGCGGCCGGCGCGAGGCCTGCTGCGCACGGCTGGGACCCCCCGGAGTGCAAGAGCACCGACAGGGGGAACGAGTGCCGCATTCCTCACCACCGGAGGCCGGCCGAGAAAGGCCAGAGGGATGGGGGCGGAAGATCTCACCGCATCGGCAAGGCATCAGCAACGCGTCCTGGGAGGCCGAAGGCTCACCACCGACGCCGACTTCTGGCATCGTCCTCCCCTGGCTGCGGCACGCCCGGCGGGGCGGTGTTGGCACCCCACGCCCAGCCGCACGCTCGGAGCGCGGCCACGGAGCCCCGGCTCCAGCGGCCGGCGCGAGGCCTGCTGTGCACGGCTGGGACCCCCCGGCGTGCACGAGCACCGACAAGGGGGAACGCATGCCGCACTCCTCGCCACCGGAGGCGGGCCGGAAAAAGGCCGGAGGGATGGGGGCTGGAGATCTCACCGCATCGGCAAGGCGTCGGCAACGCGTCGGCGAAGCCACAGTGGAGAACATAGGGCTGCCGATCGTGCCGCATCGCCGATGTATTGGCGGATCGGCGCGATCCTCCGACCCCATCTACTCTGGTCCCCTTCGGGCGGCCTGGATCTATGTAGCCCACAGGCACACACGAATGCTGTCAAGAAGATGTCAACATGTCGGGCACGCATCGGATGCCCGTCCTGGGTGCGGGGAACTCTGTGGCAAGTGAGCGGAATGACAGACCCAGGCGGCAACGAGCAGTCATTGAAATTGTGGTCGGCCTCTGGCCGCAGTGCTCAGCCAAGTGCTCTCACCAGTCCTCTGATAGAGCCACCCGGCGTGGCCCGGGGAGAAGGTGGGCCGAGGAGGAAGTACGGTCATCGGCCTGACCTAAGGAACGATAAATAAGGAACGAAGCCCCATTCTTTATCCCAAGGAATAACGCATAAGGAACGATAAATAACACATAACGCATAAGGAGCTGTAAATGACGCATGCAAACCTAAGGAACGACCGCGCCCCTTTTGAAAAATAAGTGTTCCTTATTCAAGCCGCTCACTGTAGGGCGGAGGGAGGTCCGGAGGGATGGCCGAGAGGGGCGGAAAGATCAGGGGCGGTGGAAAGCCAAAGCTAGCCGGCAGACTTGCCCCAGTGCAGGGCGTACTCGTCCAGCTTGTCCTCTCGAAGGGTCACGGAAACTTGACAACACACCGTGGTGGCCTGCCTGTGGAGAACTGCCGTATGAAGCCCAAGCTCCCTTCAAAACGTGCCCCCTCGTCTGCGCACGAGAAAAATTGCTGGATGAAGTCCGGACCATCGGCGCCTTCCCCACTTCCTCCAACGTCTCCCCTTTTCCCATCCACCTCTCAATCCGCCGCATCCCCGTGACAGTCACACAACATGAACTCACTGCTCGCCTCTCTCCCTCCACGGCGCCCCTGTACCTCCCCAGACAGTGTGCTTCTCACATGGGATGGCCCAAGGTGGCCAGTGGAGTCCTCTTCCCTAGGTGCCGAAATGCCCTCGGTCGTTCAGGATGGCCGATGCTGCTCTCGCCTTGTCGACGGCCACACTCCTGGCTCGCCGTGCCTGCGCACCAGGGACCAAGGAGAGAGCGGGACGGAGGACCCGAGAGCCCCTCCTAAAAGTCTACGAGAGGTGTTTGAGACGTGCGAGATTTTCAACATTGTTTAGGAGGGCCTTGAGGGGGAAGTGGAGGCCGAACACGATGCGCACGAAGAGAACGAGGATGGCAGGATGTGGAGGACAAAAAAAGAGGCATGAAGGGAAGGGCTGGAAGAAAAGGCGGAAAGTGGAGGAGGAGTTGGAAGGGAGCGGGAATAACTCTTGGGACGTCTTCGCAAGAACGGTAAAATGGTATTAAGCCTGATTGCATGGCCACTGAACCAGATTGAGCTGGGAGTAAGCCGTACTAAGCGGGTTGGTGCGAGGTTGAAAAAGATCAGGCGGAAATCTACTGGATTAGGCCAGCTGCCGACAACGGATTACCAGCGCCGATGCTGAGTTCAACCTACCAGGAGTTGCACCCTGGGGATTGGAAGACGACATGATGACAAGGGCGAAGCAGAGGGTGAGGACGAGGAGAAGAAAACCGAGGGAAGACGAGGAGCAAGATCAGAACGATGAGCAATACGAGGACGGGGGGGAATCAGAGGACGAATAAGGGGAAGATGAGAAAGACAGGACGCGGTGGTGGAGGAGAAGACAGGCATGACTAGAGACGGGCCAGGATGAATCAGGGAGGAGGGACGGGGAAGAGAGAAGGGCGAGGGGAGCGAGGCTGTTGTGGAGTGCGAAGAGACAGGGCAGGAAGGGGAGAGGCGAGAGGCGATGTAAGAATGGTGATGGGTGGGGGGTGAAGGACAAGGAGGAGGGACGGGAGGAGGGAATGCTGGAAAGGGAGGAGGGATGTGAGATCAGCATGGCTGAGGTAGGACCGCCCCCTGTCCCGAACTTGGCCACGATCTGTCACCATGGTAGGAGGCAGAATTCGTAGGACCAGGGAGAAGGCAAGCCCAGGCACCCCATGAGTCCACGTTCTCGCCTCGTAGTACGACCCCCGGGCGCAAGACCAGACGCGCTCACGCAAGAATCATCGGACGCCCTGCAGGCGTCTGAAACAGTCGTCCAGCATTATCGCCTGCAACACTGGCCATCGCTCGGACGTCCACTCCCTGCGCTTTTCTCGGTTTCGTGCGCGGTCTTTCTCGCCAAATGATCCAGGATGCTCCCCGATGGTCCTCGCCGAAGGAAAAATGCACACGTCCGAGCGATGCCAAGAACAGCACAAACCACAACAGTTCCCGAGCACCGAAATAACTTGGCCGAAGCGGAGACAGCCACAGCGAAGCAATCGCCCGCGCGGCTCGCTGGCACGTGCCAAGGCGGCCGCGGAGACAACCTCCAGCTACAACCGTCCGCGCGCGCGCGCCGCCCAAGCCCCAGGCCAGGGCGCGGACGCCGCGACCTGAAGGTCGCCCTTCCCACACGCGGTGGCGAAGCGGCGCCGCAGAAGAAGCAGAGGAGGAGAGGAGGAGGTCGAGCCAAGTGGAAAAGCGAAGGGGGAGAGAGGAGACTTCCATCCTCGTCGCTTGCCCTGTTGATGGTGACAGTGCCGCCGAGCTCCCCCTTGTCGCCGTCGTCGTCCTCGAAGACGATGCCCCCAGGCTTCGCCTGTGCAATAAAGCTGCACGTGGGCGCTGAGAGCAGTGGCATTACACGTACGCGTGCAACAGGAGGTATGTCGATCCCTATCCCAGGCTTCGTGGTGTGTTGGAATGGGCCAGACGTTTTGGGCCCAACGCTGGGATATACGATGGAAGGGCGTCCATCCTCGATCATGGGAGCGTCCGAATAGCCCCCTTGGGGTGTATCCCAAGGCTTCCCTCCTCTTTTTGACCGGCCAAGCTTTTCGGGCGGAACTCGCCGTACGCGCCGTCGACAAAGCATGCCCCCCGCAGGGGTGGCCGAATTTCTGGCAACGAAGACAAGCATACAGTGTGGGCGCGGCCGCAAGAAACCCAACCCTGAGAACCCGTGCGCGAGGTGCACCTGAGGGGAAACCTGGAGCACCCTGAACGCAGCACCTCCTTCAACGGTTGCGGGAAGTCACCGCGCAGCGCGAGGAGAGAAGAAACCCAGGGCACCCTGACGAAACCCAGATGGTTTTCTGATGGGCGCCCTCACACTGTACTGAACTGGCAGGAGCAAGCCTCGCCGGGGACGGGCCTCGGATCGAGACAGGACCCCAAACACAGCTTATGCCTTTGTGTACGCGGTGCGTCCTCCTTCGCTGGGCCGGGGGTGCCTCGGCCTGGGCCTCTGCGCGAGGGGGGGAGGCGCAGAGGGCGAAGAGGGCAGCGCCGAGGGGCAGGGCACGCTGGGGGGAGCAGGAAGGACGGCGAGCAGGGGCCGGCCGTCCCTTCACTTCTGTAGTCCTACCACGAAGTGTTCTTAGAACCCAATAATGTTCTCAGATTTGTTTTTACAACAACTTTCTTAGAACATGAACCCGATGTGATACAACAAGACGGACTCCGCCAGACATGTTCTAAGAACATTTCGTGGAAACCACAAAAGGTTCTCAGAACATCGCTTGGTAGGGCTATAGGCGAGCCTGGACGCTTCGCCACTGCTTGAAGGACGGCGAGCTGAAGTGTCACATGGCAGGCAAGCGGGCCCTGAGTGAAACCCGCGCGGCGGCAGCGGGCCAGCGCGCAAAAGTCGTTCAGGGTGCCCGACTTCTGCGGGTAAGACTTGTGTCCATGTCCACTGCAGCCTGAAAGTTTGGGCTCCCAGGCGCACTGGAGATGTATGGGAATCCAGCCCCCATAGAGGACCGATGCTTATCCATATCAAGTGCGCCTCGACCTCGTTTGAGCAGGGACCGACCGTCCCGGCATTCCCATAGCCCGACCACGGAATGTGATAATACAAGACAAACTCCGCCAGAAATGTTCTAAGAATATTTCGTGGAAACCACAAAGGGTTCTTAGAACATTGTTTGGTAGGGCTATAGGCGAGCCTGGACGCTGCGCAAATGCTTGACTTGTGGCGCCCCTTTCCAAGAACATCCAAATCGCAACGGATATAGAGAATAGTACGTCTTGCCCGCGCAGCAGGTGCCTGAGGCTCTGTCCGCGGTTATGTAGCTCCAGGGCCCTCCACGGCCCAGGGGCTGTCCAAGAACTGCTCAGGCTGACTTCAAGGCCCCTGCTCTTCGTCGGGGGGGAGGAAGCCTGGAACATGACCGCGGCTGCACGCGGAAACGTCGTGTCGATCTTGGTCACCGTCGATCTTGGTCAGCGTCATTACGTGGCCCTCCTCGCGGATCGGCGACGGCCGCCATAAATGATGGCCAAGATCGGCACCGACGAGATCCGACAAGATCCCGCGACATCTTGGTCATTGTCCAATTACTTTTTCCCTCGACTTCATGCCGATGAGCGGCATCACGTTCAGCACCCAGGAGCACGGCGCAGCCCGTGACGAAAGTCTGCTGTACAGTTCAAAACTCTCGCCTTTGGCGGTACCTGAAACTTATTGCGGTCCCAGACATGCGATGTCTGGATTGTTCGCAACGTCGGCACCGAAATCCCAAACCCTCTCCTCAGGGCCCGTCTCTCATCCTGAGCCGTTTCTTGACGGTCCCGAGGCCCAGCGAGGGCCCCTGAACGCCGAAAACTGCAAGACACCTCCCGTCGTGACCTTTGTTTCCACAACGCGAGCATGTCTGGGGCTGTCGCAGGCAGCGGCGTTGCGGATGGCGCGGCGTGGAGTAGCGCGGGCGAAATGCTCGGGCGTGGGTCGGGTGCCCCGCTGCACGTGGAAATGCGCGCCAGCATCTTCGTGGCAATGGCGGTGCACGCCGTTCCCGCAGACCACCCTGAAAGCGACCGCCGTCCTGCTTCGGTGGGGGCCCCTGAGCCCCACACCCTGGACACCACTCGACCCAACGGGTTAAGTCGGGCGTGCCCCCCTAGAGGGGGATTTTGGACGAAACATAACAAATACCGAAAACATATGCCACAATTGTCAAAATTAGTAAAAACAAAAATAGTCCCTGTACTATTTCTTGACTTTGTTTACATTCCTCCCGTAGATGGACGGGCCCGACTTCACCCAAAGGACCACTCGAGCCGTGCCCGCTCCTTCCTCGCCCTCCCCGTCCGCAGGCGAGCCCAGGATCGAATCGAGACGTCGGCTCGGCGATCGACGCTGAATACAACTTGGCTCGAATCGACGAATCGATCGATCGATCGATCGACGCTCGAATCGATCGATCGATCGACGCTCGGCGATCGACGATCGGCGATCGAGAAGGGCTCCCAACTTCGCGCTTCGCGCTGCGCGACGCGCGAAGTGCCAATGACTTCGCGCTCTCGCGCCGCCTCCCAGGGGAGAGGCGGAGAGGTGAGGAGGAAGCGGAGCCGAACCGCGGAGCGCGAATGACTCCGCGCCCTCGAGGACGCCCTCGAGGAATCGGATCAGCGGAAATCGGCAGCCAAATCGCAGGCAGAACTCGGCAAGCTAGTGGGCCTCAGTTGAGAATTCGAAACGGACATCGAAGCCGAATCGGAATCGGAATCGAAAGAATCGAAATCAGCCATGCGTCCGCCTCCTCCCCTCCCCCTCCTGATCCCCTCCTCCTTGCCTCTATTCCGCCTGCCCCCCCCGGGAGCTGCAGGAGGCGGGAGGCGACGAGGACGACTCCGAGGCCCGCCCGACAGCTGAAGCCTTGCCGCCGCCGCTGCCGCTCAGACCTTCAAACCAACATCCAATATGTACGCCGGTTCACCTGGTCCGCCCCCTCCTCCTCCTCCAGCCTTTCCTCGCCAACGTTGGCGCCATCGAAAATACAGAAGGGGCGTTGACCTAAGGAACCCCAAATAAGGAACGAGGCTCCTTCTTTCAATAAGTTAACCTTCGATTTCCTTTCGAAAACATAGGGGAAGCCTGAGGCAAGCTGTGAAACACTTGAGGAACGCGGAGCCCCTCCCCAACGAAAAGGGTTCCTTCTTCAGGGCCCCGACTGTAGTTTCTGGGCAGCGGAACGCGAGACGGGATTATTTCCCGCCGTGGCCTTGGGCGCCACGGCGTCCTTCAGCGCCACGTTGCCCGGCGTGAGGTACTCGCCTTGAAGTGTGGGCGCGCGCTCCGCGCCGTCGAGGGATAGGGCGAAAAAGGCCAAGGGGCACGGAAAGGGATAAGAGAAGAATAAGGCGGGAAGGATGATGGTGATGATGGTGATGATGATGATGAGGATGATGAGGATGATGATGATGATGCTGCTGCTGATGATGATGGTGATGGTGATGATGATGATGATGATGGTGATGCTGATGATGTTGATAGTGATGGTAATGCTAATTCGAAGGATGTCGATGCTGATGATGCTGATAGTGATGGTGATGGTGATGGTGATGATGATGATGCAGATGATGATGCTGCTGATGATGGTGGTGATGGTGATGATGGCCATGATCATGATGGTGGAGGTGGTAATGATGGGTGGCGATTCCGAAGCCAGGCGGTTCAATGTGTGCGAGAAGGTGCCAAGCAAGGACTGCAGCCGCTGCGCACGAGCAACAAGTTTCATGGCCAGTACACGCACCACTGGCTCCAGCCGTAGTCGATCACACAAATGTCTAGATTCTTGAGACGCTGGCAGAATATGTCATGCCAAGCGACGTCTATTGCTCATAAATCTTGCCACCGGCACCGAGGACCTTCCGCTGGCCATCTTGTCACGGCGGCCTCGGCGAGGGTGCGATGGCCGCGCCAAGCCCCTGTCAAGCTGGTGGGAGCCTCACATGTGTGCACCAAGGTCTGCAATCCTCGGCCCGAGCCCGAGCCAAGGCGCAACCATGTTGCCGAGAACCTCAGGATTGCAAGCCCACTCCCAAAGAATGTCCAATGTACTCCAGATTTCGTAATAAAAGGGAGGGGGTCTGGACCCTCCAAGACAAGCCATTTCAGACCCCCCCGTGGGAGAACCCTCCAAAACATCGTCCCCAGACCCCCCCAGGCCCTCCAAGATAGCCTGGAAGAGACCCCCCCCCGAAATGAGACCCCCCTCCCTTTATTAGGAAATCTGGAGTACTCTGTCCAGCATAGCGGGTCCAGAGGAAGACCGCTCCTGGGCCCCCACCTTGACATCCTGCAAGGCTTCTGGAGGGCATGGACTTCTCAAAACGGGGCTACCCTGGGCGTCCCTCCAGTGGAGGGAGCATCCTCTACAACGAGCGCCCTCGTCCGACCGGCGGACCGGCCGGCCGCTCGTCCGTCGAGGGGGGGCGCCCACGGTGGAAAGGCGGACCTGCACAGACTTACGCAGAGGGGATCTGGTCCTGGGCTCTCCCGCCTGACCCCCTCCTCCTCCTCCTCACCCTCCCCTCGTCCTCCTCCTCCTCCTCCTCCTCCTCCTCCTCCTCCTCCTCCTCCTCCTCCTCCTCCTCCCTCCTCCTCTCTCCTCCTCCTCCTCCTCCTCCTCCTCCTCCTCCTCCTCCTCCTCCTCCTCCTCCTCCTCCTCCTCCTCCCCCTCCTCCTCAGCTCGAGGGGGCGCGCCGTACTCGTTCTTGGAGAACACCAGCAGGTGCGACGCAGCGCTCGGAAAGGGCGTGCCCGCCGGGATGCTGAAGAACGCATCGCCCCCGGTCGGGCTGACCTTGGTGCACCCACCGTCGGGAAGGCCGCAGAGGTGACGGCGGGGGGCGAGAGGGGCAGGACCAGGCAGCACGGCATCGACAACTCGGGCGGGATCGCAGCGCGCGTCGGGTCGGGCCGCATCGGCGCGGAGTCGAACTCGAATCGGGTCGGCGGCGCCAGGAGACAGTACAGCGCCAGGCGAGCATCGGATTGCCAAAACATCGAAATCGGATTGGCTCGGGCGGGCTGGGCTCGATGTCGCGTTGAATCGATCGGATCGAACTGGACCCTGAGGGGTGCTGCATATCGGAGATTTCAATGGCCTGGCCATGATACAAGTATACACATGATAATATCCCCCCTCGCGTCGACGCCCCCTAATATCCGGCGGCTCGGAAAAAAATATAGAATTACGCCACCGAGGAACCCCACATACTTATATTATGGCTGGAGTAATGATAGCTGAAGTGAAGCATGTGAGAATGATGTTGGTGGCCGTTGCCCCGCCGACACCCTTGCACTTCGAGATAGTGCCACGACTGTTGCTGTTGAGCCCCCCAACATTGGCGCGTATAGAGACTGCGGTGCAGGACCACCTCCTGCCACCTCCTCTGGTGTCGAGAAAGTGCCACGCTTGCTAGGCCCTGCGACATTGGCGCGTATAGAGGCCGCGCTGAGGGCGGCACACCCACTGGTGCCTAGAACATACCACGCCTGCTGAGCCTTGCGACATTGGCGCGTATAGACACCGGGGTGAGGGACCACCTCCTGCGCACCGCCTCCGGTGTCGAGAAAGTGCCACGCCTGCTGGGCCCTAGAACATTGGCGCGTATAGAGACCGCGTTGAAGAACCACCCCTTGCGCACCCCCTTCGGCGTCGAGAAAGTGCCACGCCTGCTAGGCCCTGCGCCATTGGTGCGTATAGAGGCCGCGCTGAGGGACCAACATTTGCGCACCCCTTCTGGTGTCGAGAAAATGCCACGCCTGCTAGGCCCTGCGACATTGGCGCGTATATAGACCGCGCTGAGGGACCACTCCCTACGCACCCCCTCCTGTGGCGAGAAAGTACCACGCCTGCTAGGCCCTGTGACATTGGCGCGTATGGAGACCGCGCTGAGGGACCAACCCCTGCGCACCGCCTCTGGTGTCGAGAAAGTGCCACGCCTGCTAAGCCCTACAACATTGGCGCGTATAGAGACCGCGCTGAAGGACCACCACTTGCGCACCCCCTCTGGTGTCGAGAAAGTGACACACCTGATAGGGCCTGCGGCATTGGCGCGTATGGAGACCGCGCTGAGGGACCACCCCCTGCGCACCCCCTCTGGTGTCGAGATAGTGCCACGCCTGCTAGGCCCTACAACATTGGCGCGTATAGAGACCGCGCTGAAGAAACACCACTTGCGCACCCCCTCTGGTGTCGAGAAAGTGCCACGCCTGCTAGGCGGTGCAACTTTGGCGCGTATGGAGACCGCGCTGAAGGACCACCCCTTGCGCACCCCTTCCTGTGGCGAGAAAGTGCCACGCCTGCTAGGCCCTGCGACATTGGCGCATATAGAGACCACGCTGAGGGACAACCCCCTGCGCACCCCCTCCTGTGGCGAGAAAGTGCCACGCCTGCTAGGGTTTGCGACATTGGCGCGTATAGAGACCGCGCTGAGGGACCACCCCCTGCGCACCGCCTCAGGTGTCGAGAAAATGCCACGCCTGCTGGGCCCTGCGACATTGGCGCGTATAGAGACCGCGTTGAAGAACCACCCCATGCGCACCGCTTCTGGTGTCGAGAAAGTGCCACGCCTGCTAGGCCCTGTGACATTGGCGCGTATGGAGACCGCGCTGAGGGACCAACCCCTGCGCACCGCCTCTGGTGTCGAGAAAGTGCCACGCCTGCTAAGCCCTACAACATTGGCGCGTATAGAGACCGCGCTGAAGAAACACCCCTTGCGCAACCCCTCTGGTGTCGAGAAAGTGCCACACCTGATAGACCCTGCGGCATTGGCGCGTATGGAGACCGCGCTGAGGGACCACCCCCTGCGCACCCCCTCTGGTGTCGAGATCGTGCCACGCCTGCGAGGCCCTGCAACATTGGCGCGTATAGAGACCGCGCTGAGGGACCACCCCTTGCGCACCCCCTCTGGTGTCGAGAACGTGCCACGCCTGCGAGGCCCTGCAACATTGACGCGTATAGAGACCGCGCTGAGGGACCACCCCTTGCGCACCCCCTCTGGTGTCGAGAACGTGCCACGCCTGCGAGGCCCTGAAACATTGACGCGTATAGAGACCGCGCTGAGGGAACACCCCTTGCGCACCCCCTCCAGTGGCGAGAAAATGCCACGCCTGCTAGGCCCTGCGACACTGGCGCGTACAGAGACCGCGGTAAGGAACCACCACCTGCGCATCCCCTCTTGTGGCGAGATAGTGCCACGCTGTGCAGTGCTGTGCCGAGCTGTACTGTGCTGATGTGCTGTGCTGTCCAGAGCTGTGCTGAGCTGCGCTGTGTGATAAGGAGAAGGAATGGGAGGAGGAGGAGGAGGAGGAGGAGGAGGAGGAGGAGGAGGAGGAGGGGATGTGTGCGGGACACGCGGGTGCGACGCAGCAGGGATGAAAACCAGAACCCCACGAAACATGTGGGGAACAACAACGAAACGACAGGTTTGATGGGCTTCTGGAAATTCGGACGCCAGTCTCGAGCCCCAAGGCTATCCATACAATTGTTTTGAGCAGGGACCGACCGTCCCGGCATTCCTACATCCTTACCACGAAATGTTCTTAGAACCCAACAGTGTTCTAAGAACAAAAGCGATGTTCTTAGAACATAAACCTGATGTGTTAAAACAAGACAGACTCCGGCAGACATGTTCTGAGAACATGTCGTGGAAACCTCCGAAGGTTCTTGGAACATCGTTTGGTAGGGCTATAGGCGAGCCAGGACGCTTCGCCACTGCTTGAAATTCATAACGACAAGATGGCACCCAGCATGAGACAACATCAGGCCTGGAACTCGGATCGAGCCAGAGACGCGCGCCAGATGGGGCCGCGCAGGCACGACATCACACCGAAACAGGGCGCGCCAGGATGCGCAACAGCCGCGCCGAGCAGGCCTCTGGCCGCATCAGACTGCGAGAACCAAAGCGGGTCGGGCCAAGCTGAATCGGCATCGAAGCAGACCGAGCCAACCTTTAGGAGGCAACTACTGGGAGGCTTTCGTCGGAAATATTACGGAGGATTAAGCCCCATTTGGGAGCTGTTATGCCGGAATGGGCCTCGGATTAAGCCGGATTGCGCGGGATTAAGCCGCATTAAGCCGGATTTCGGACCAGTGCAAAAGCAGAATTTGACCTCCCAAGAGCTGCATCCGAACCAACCGAAACGCACCCCGGTCTGGGGGCCCCACGTCTAACCATCCTCGAGCCGATCCGGATGCCTGGCATGGGCACGCCCAGAGGCCCGCAAAGACCCTGGGGATGCGCACTCAGAAGCGGAGGTCATTCTTCGGATCGACATCGAAAGAAGGTGGTGCCAATCATACGGGTACTGGCCATCGCTCGGACGGCCATTCCCTGTGCCTGTTTCGGTGTCGTGCGGTTGTTGTTCTCGCAGGATGATCCAGGATGCTCCTGAAGAATCCCCGCCGAGAAAAAGTGCACACGTCCGAGCGATACCAAGGGTATGGATGGTTTTTCGGGTCGGGCGAATGGGGGGGATAGCAAAGGGGGGGTTTGAGAATCAGCTCACGTAGCTGTTTTTCCCGGCGCCTCCAGGGGCGCCGGAGGCGCCCATGTATCGAGGAATGGGCCCCTCGGTGAGGCCGAAATCAGCTGCATGCAGCAAATTTCGTAACCCCCCTTTCCCAATCCCCCCCTTTCGTCCGTCCCGATCTTCACAAAAGAATCGTGCCGTCGGATGTCCAGGCCCCGGCGGAGAGCACCGACGAGACGGCGGCGAGTGGGCCCGCGGCGACAGCCTCTCTGCCGCACCCCCGTATGCTCCGACCCCATCCAATCTTGCTCCTCCTCCTGCTCCTCCCTCTTCCCTCCTCCCCCATCCTGCCTCCTCCCTCCTCCCTCCTCCTTCCTCCTCCCTCCACCTCCTACTTCTCCCTCCGTCCGTCTCCGCCCATTGGTCCGTGGCTGCTTCCCGCCAGCGCGGTCGTCACAGGCGAGGACGAGGCAGCCAGTCGCCGAGGCAGCGCCCAGGAGGTCATGCGGGAGCAGATGGAGGCGCCCCTCGGCAATAGGTTCAATAGGACGGCAGAGCAGATGCCAAGACGGAGGTCGGAACGATGTGCGGCCTGGCCCCAGGCACGCTCGACCGGCCGCCGAAGATGGACGCCAACCTCGTCGAGAGGCTGATGCTTGTGCTAGTCAAGGCGGTCGTGGGCAACACATTCCGGATCAAGATGCTAATGGCAGCCGCTTTCCCGACCTTCTCTTGATGGACGGGGACGCCCCGACGATCAAGGCAGCTTTCCAAGCGGGGCGCGCCTGCGCGACGGCGGCGAGGGATGAGGGGGGAATAGAACAGGTATCCTACCAACAAGCAGTCCCAAGAGGCTGCCATGAGGCCACCGTGCGTGCACATATTCTTGGCGGCGTGCGCGCAGATAACGAGGAGTTTGGGAAAAAGCAAACTTGGAACATCCACAAAAGGAAACTTGACAGCGTCGCCGACATGAGCGAAACGGCAACGATAGTGAAGGAAATCCGCGTCGGCCAGGCATACAAAAAAGGCGCGGCCTTAGTAATTGTCACCGAGAGACGCAGTCATGATGAAGGTGCTCGCAGACTGTCTCGTCCAACTGGGCACCGATCACAAAAGAGGCGTGGCGCAGAGGTCGAATGTGGAGAGGAACATACAGATGGCCAGGACTCGTAGATGTGAGGAGGAAGGCACCACAAGCACCACGTTAATAGGTGAACAAAAAGTGGCATAAACATAACAACTCGGAGGTCCGAGCGGATTTCTCGGAACGGCGCTCGACCCCCCTCCCTGGCGCGCGGAGCGCGCCAGGGACGGCGTCGGAGGCGCCGCCAGGGGGCCCGAGCGCCGATCCGAGAAATCCGCGCAGACGTTTGAGTTCTAATGTTGATGCCACTCTTTGTTGCCCTTATGCAGACGGCCAGGACTCGTAGATGCAAGGAGGAAGGCACCACAAGCGCCACGTTACAGTCGGGGCGTTGACCTAAGGAACCCTAAATAAGGAACGAGGCCCCTTTTTTCCGTAGGTTAAACTTCGATTTCCTATCGCAAACACAAGGAAAACCTGAGGCAAGCTGCGAAACACTCAAGGAACGCGGAGCCCCTCCCCAACCAAAAGGGTTCCTTCTTCAGGGCCCCGACTGTAAGAGAGACGGAGACGCACAGACTTCGAAGTGTGGCCGAGTTCAGACACGTAGCTTCAGTGTCCTACGCGCGCCTCGCCTCCTGCGCGGCCTGGGGCCCTGCCGGCCCGGGGCTGCTGGCCCACTCGGGGAGGCCATACAGTCGGGGCGTTGACCTAAGGAACCCTAAATAAGGAACGAGTCACCTTTTTTCCATAAGTTAAACTTCGATTTCCCATCAAAAACATAAGGAAAACCCGAGGCAACCTGCGAAACAACTAAGGAACACCGAGCCCCTCCCCAACGAAAAGGGTTCCTTCTTCAGGGCCCCGACTGTATCTGCTGGCTCGTGTGCGCAGTCCGAGAACTGTAATCGTGGCTGGGCGAAGGCCCCCGCCGTGGGGCCAGCAACTTCCGGCGTCTTCTAACGCGCGCGGGGGGTCGCACATCTCTGAAGCTTCTCGGAATGCGGTGCTTGCTCCATTCGTTCGACATTCGGCCCGACACCGTTTCGCCGCCGCCGCCACCTTCCTCCTCCCCCCCCTCTCCCTCCCCCTCCTCCTCCTCCTCCTCTTCCTCCTCCTCGTCCTACTCCACAATTACTCGATATGAATATACTCTCCCTCTTCCCCTGATGGCGTCCGGGTGATGGCCGCGCACCCTCCGCGTACTTTTTTTTACACACAGGATGCCCGGGAAATCCCGGGAAACGACTCTCGCTGAGGCGCCGGCGTCATTTTTTCCCAAAATGCTGCTCTCGTTGAGGCGCCGGCCTCATTTCTGCCGAATCGTCGTCTCCCGCTGCAGGTGGGCCTTTTTTTCGGATGGTGTTTGGCCTCCGTCGTTCATGGCGTTTCTCCCCCGCGGCCTTTTTCTCGCGCGCCCATCCGCCGCGCCGCACCGCCCACCACCACCACCAGCCACCACCAGCACCACCACCACCACCACCACCACCACACCACCACCACCAGCACCAGCACCAGCACCAGCACCAGCACCACCAGCACATCACCACCACCACCACCACCACACCACCAGACACCACCACCACCACCACCACGACAACCACGCACACATGCACGCACGCACGCACGTGCACCACCACCCACTACGCACGCGCGCGCGGAGCCACAGGTCCGCTACGACACGCGTCCGCGGATAGAGAAAATCAGCGCCATGGTAAGGGATGGGAGGGAGGGGTAGGACGTCAGATATGACGCGAGCGCACCTAGCTTGTCCCCCTCCCCCTCCCCTCCTCTCCCTCCTGGTCATGCTCGCCTCCCTCCCTGCTCCAAATCCGGCGGCACCGCCGACTCGCCATCCTGGGGCATCGCCTACATTCCACGCGCGCTGCACACGCCACACCCCCGTGTGCGCGCGCGGGGGCACTGCCACTGCGGCCTGGTCGCTGGAGTCGCCGCAAGCCTGGCCCGGGCGATCGTCGATTATCAGAGGCCGCGGGTGCACGATGTCGATGCGTACGCGATGTTTATTCGCAGAAGGCATCTATACACCACCACCGTGCCAAGGCAGGGCCATCCGGGGCCCCAGGATGGTGTATACGCCCTCCTGGCCGAGGCCAAGAGGGTCTATACATCATCCTGGGGCCCAGAATGGCCCTGGCCTGGCACGGTGGTGGTGTATAGATGCCTTCGTCGGAGTTTATCCAAAGCCCAGCCGCAATTGTTGTGTTCAACGAGGGGCGTGAGGGCAGCACAACCCACCCCCCCAAACCCCAGCCAGGACGCCCACTTCCGACCTGGCGATCCAGGAGGTCCTGGCTGGGGGTGGGCGCGATTTTTTGTCCCCAAAAGAACCCAAACCACCCCCAACCCGAACCAGGACCCCTGGATCACCAGGGCGGGAGGGAGGGGGTTCCGGCTGGGGATGGTGGGGGTGCTGTCATCAGAGCGACTGCCCGATCGGTGAATTCTACGACGGGGGCACCGCCGCGGGGGGGCTGCCCTGCTCACGGCACGGTGCCGACCGTACACATGTCGAGTTGTCGGCAGCGACGCAGGACACGAGGCGTCGGAAAGTAACAGCCTGGACGCCAGCGCCTGCCGTACACACGCCATTCCATCACGCAGCCGCAGGGCCCCACCCCTCCCTCTTCCCCTCCCTCTCCCGTCCCCCATTCCCCTTGCTCCTCCCGCTCCCGGCCCTTCCCCGCTCCACCCCAGTGGCCTCGCCAACGAGCGCGTTCAGGGGAGGATCCAGTTTCGTCGTCGAGTCCTTCCCCCAGTACAGCACGTATTTGTCTATGTCGAACTCGTTCTTGGCCTTCGTGATCTTCACCTGTCCGAGGGGAGGCGGGGTGGCAAGACGGAGCCAGACGACGTGGGAAAGGACAGGGGGGAGGGCGAGAAGGGGGCAGGAGGAAGGGAAACGATGAGGGATAGGACGATGCACATGGGGACACGGAGAGAGTGGGGGGAAAGGATCGAGGAGGGGTGGGGAGGGGGGAGAGGGAGGAGGAGGTGGAGGAGGAGGACGAGGAGGAGGATCGAGGAGAGGGGAGGATCGAGGAGGAGGGGAAGGGGGGAAGCAAGCAAGGAAGCAAGCACGGAAGCACGCAAGCAAGCGTGCTGCTGTCCGCCGAGTAGCGGGGCCTGGGAGGCCCGCGGGGATGGGCTGGAACCCACAGGGATTGCTGCCGAAGTCGGCGTGCGTCGAGGGGGGACATTCGGACTAAGACGCCGGCTTGCCACCGATGACCCGGGCCCAGGAAAGAAAAAGAAGAAGCAAGGGGGGAAGAGGAGGAATGGGGGAAGAGGGAGGAGGAGAAAGTGGACGAGGAGGAGGAGGAGAAGGAGGAGGAGGAGGAGGAGGAGGAGGAGGAGGAGGAGGAAGAGGGGGACAGGGGGGCAGGGGAGGAGGAAGAGGGGGAGGGGAGGCACTAGCCAACGAAACGCGAGTCGGGGTTCACGAAACCGTGCCCGATGAGGGGCGGGTCGAGGAGAGACATGGGGATGAGCGGAGGGGAAGGGGCGAAGTGTGCCAGGAAGGGTAAGGGATAGACGACAAGGGGACATACGCGAGACGAAAGACGTGATAGGAGAAGGCAGAACAGAAGGGGGAGATGAGGACAAGGGGAACCCGATATATAACATATACGACGATCTGTTTACATATGTATATCTACATATACACAGATATATATATATATATATATATATATATATATATATTATATATAGCTACTTCCACTCCCCAGATGCCAGGACGATGTATTTACTATGGGGACGAGCGCGGGAGGGCGAGGCCACGGCAGGCCGGAGGCTATACAACAGACAGCTGACCCCGGCGATAACCGCACACCCTCGAAGACACTGAAAAGAGCCACCTGAAATCCGTGCAAACGAGAGAGAGCAAGGGAGGAGCGGGAGGGGAGGCTAGAGCGAGATGGCAACGGATGACCATCAAGTGCGGCAACTTCGCCGTGGTACGCAGCATACACTTGTTAAAAGGATCAGCTACTTCCACTCCCCAGATGCCAGGACGATGTATTTACTATGGGGACGAGCGCGGGAGGGCGAGGCCACGGCAGGCCGGAGGCTATACAACAGACAGCTGACCCCGGCGATAGCCGCACACCCTCGAAGACACTGAAAAGAGCCACCCGAATCCCGCAGAGCAGTCCTGGCCACATTAGTGGCCGAAAACGAACTACGCACGTGAAATAACCTAACCTACCGAAAAGAGACTACATGATTTTGAAGGCAGCATCCATCATCCATTTTTCTCTGAGAGCATTGGCAGAATGTGTCATGGCAAGGGCGGCAGCGCGGGCGAACTGAGGCGAGTGCGCTGCAGCCAGCTCGGTGCGGCGGGCAGGCGCACCTTTGTCTCGGCCTTGGAGGATAAGGTGGGGCAGGCCAGTCGACGAGCAAATGCCACCCTTGCCAGAGCAAGACTTACATAGGCTGGGGAAGACGCCTGCATTCCAGCCGGCCACTGTCGTCGGCTTCTTAAAGGGTGTGCCAAAGCGGCACATGTCCATCTTGTGAATGGTGCACGATGAATCCGAAAGAAGCTTGACCATCTCGGGGGCGTGCCAAAGCAGCGACCCGCGAGGGTTCTCCAAAAAGACAGGGCAGCCGATCTGGATGCAGAGCCGGATGAGCCGGTAAGAAAAGTAGAAAGAGCGACTGCCAACGCGGAGGCGGTCCAGCCTAGGTCCGGACAAACCTGGTTCCCCCATGGGGAAACGACTGGAGCGCAACGGGTCTCTGAGAGCCTGCGACCAGGACGTACAGGGAGTGCCCAGCCACAGACCTACGATGGCCTTGCTCAGAAGCCACCCGCGCACGACCGACTCGAACGTGGTGTGGAGGTGATCCTCGCAGGCCCCGTGAACGAGGTCCAGGTCCAGGCACCCGTAGCCAAGGTCGCGGATGCGCTTGGCGATGCGACCCTGTCCTGCAAACAGCTCCAGAAACAGGCAGCTCCTCCACGTGCTCGCGCCAGCACGGCCTCGGCGGTACCGCCGCTGCAGGTGAAGCCGCACGGCCTGAGGCGACGCCGTCAGCGTCGGCGGCGCCGCGTGGCGGCGGGGGCCCCGGGCCCTCCCCGCAGGCGGGGGCCGACGCTCGCGGGCAGCTCGGCCCACACCAGCGGCAGCAGGGGGCCGCCCCGCAACGCGTCCAGGAAGTTGCGCTCCACGATCTCGCCGAACAGCAGCACGTCGGGGTCCACCTTGGCGGCCCCCCGGAGGAGGCGGGTCTCCTTGCCGTAGCGGCGGAGCGAGGCCACTGTGGCCCAGCGACCCCGCCGCATGACCTGTTCCGGCGTCCTGGCGCCCGACAGCAGGTCCTCGCTGGCGCCCCCGTGACGCAGAGAATACAGATGCGGCTGCAAGTGCATCAGGCCCAGGGCGTGGCACGCATCCTCGAAGAGCCGAGCAATCGACGTAGGCAGGAAGTCCCACAAGGGTCCGTCGCCCGCGACAGTCCTCAGCGCCTCCAGGGCAGGCTCGAGCCACGGCGCCTGGTCCAGCAGCACACTCTCGTCCCACAGGTTGGTCTTCCCGGGCAGCTGCAAGTCGGAGTCGTGCAGCAGCAGCCCCCACGGAGTGGGGGCCTGTCCCAGGTGGGCCACCGGCGGCACGAGGTGACGCCCGGCCAGGCGGAAGGCCTCCTGCGGGCGGAGATAGGCCGCGAAAGACAGCATCACGAAGAGCCCCATGCGCGGCTGGCCCCAGGCCGCCAGCGTCCCGGCGATGGCGAAGGCGGCCCGGCGAGGCAGCGGCAGGCGCATCCTGGTCGGGACGCGCCGGCGCCAGCCCGCCAGACAGCGCGTGGCCCTCGGCAAGGCCTGAGCCGTCCTTTTGTACAGCGCCGGCGTGTAGTGTGCCAGCGACGCCAGCAGCGCGGAGCCCTCGTTCGGGGCGCGGCCCTCGAAGTACATCGAATTCAGGTACGTGACCAGGGCGGCGTCCATCTCGACCTCGGTCGTCCAGTCGATGGCCATGACCAGGCAGAACTGCAGGAAGGCCCGGAGGTATACCTGGCACAGGCGCTCCGTGCCCGGCCTGACCGCCGTGCGCTCCAGCACCGAGAGGCCGCCCGAGGGCCCCCGCTCGGACGCCACCTGGCGAGCCGCCGCGGCTCTGCGGTGGCGAACCGCCTGGCGGCGAGAGGCCGAGGCACCCGCCATCGAGGTCAGCTCCTGCAGGTGTCGGCCCGTCAGCCTCGGGGGGCCCCGCGCGAGAGCAGCCAGGCTGGGCGGCCGCAGCGCGTCGGTAAGGCCCTGAGAACCAGCCTAAACGCCCACGAGAGAGAGCATCGGCAGGGTTGAACTCGCTACACGTCCAGCGTATGTGAATAGTACAGTTTGAACACAGCGCCAAGCAACACAGTTTACGAAGAGTACGACGAAGATGAATGGATGCGGCCCTTCCTTTACAACAACCCAGGGCCAACGGCATGTTGTCGACGAACAGTAGAATATGCTTCCCGAAAGCGGCCCTGGACCTCATGATGTGCTTGATGCCCAAGACGCACGCGCCCCCCTCCAGAGCCAGAATGTTGTCGGGCACGACGACCCTTGAGGCGATAACAGGAGCCCAGCGAGCCCCGTCGAAGAACTCCTTGGGCACCTCCATGAACTCCCTCGGGTGCACCCGGATGATGGATTCCAGCCCCAAGACGTCCAGGCCTTGCAGTCCGGCAGGCAGCGAAGCTGTGTCGTATGCGGAGGATGGTAGAGGCTGAGGGCGGAGGGCTCTCTCGCGGGCCTTCTCGGCACCGTGCACTCGGTAACGCCACCTCTCGCACTGGCGGCCGTGCTGCGCCGCAGCGTCAGGCCGCGCCGGCCGCGCGGCGACGCCGACTCCGAACTCGGAGGCGTCGCTCACTCCGACCACGTCGTGCCACGGGCTGCTCAGGTCCTTCTGTAGGAGCGGGAGCAGCGAGCGGACGAGCCACAGCTCCTGGCGCACGGAGGGCCACAGCCGCGAGGTCGTCGGCAGGCCGGCCGCTATGTACGGGTACACGGAGCACAGCACGCACAGCAGCTCACGGCGGATCAAGCAGGCCCACGTGATGTGGCCCACCAGCACCTCAAGCATCTTGCTGGAGCAGCAGCCCCGGCGCAGCACGGTATCCAGCGCCGCACGGAGCCGCCGCAGGTTGCGGCGCTTGATGGACAGCCAGCGGCCCTGCCGGAGCTCCAGGCCCACCAGCACGGCGTCGGGGGAGGCATCCGTCTCCTCATGGACGGTCAAGCCCCACCCGCGCAAGACGGCCGACACGTCGTCCCGGCGCTGAGTGACCAGCGAGGCGTCGTGGCCGAAGACGTAGAAGTTGTCCACGTAACCCGCCGCCGCCGTGTCAGAGCGGGCGGGCAGGGCCACGCTGGAACGACCGTCCTCCGCAATCTGCGAGTCCGCGAAGCCCGCCAGAGAAATGGCGCGCATGGTCACAGCCTGGCAGAAGTGCATCGCCCACGACCACCCCATGGGCAGGATGGTAAGGCAGGGAGCCAAGCTGGTCCCTGCCGGAATGCTGACCCCGTCCAGCTCCGTGATGCCCGCTAGGGTCGAGGAAAGCGGGGGCAGCGTGAAGTAGTCCTCTAAGCCGGACATGGGCCGGAGACGGTAGAAGGCATTGTCGAGGTCGCCGGCCGCCACGCACAGGGGCAAACCGCCCGACTCCACCGAAGACACCGCGGCCGCCGTAGGTAGCCGCGTCGCCGGCGCCGGGTGGAAGTAGGCGTTGGCGTACCTCGCGTCGAACACTATGCGAAGCTTGCCAGACTTCTTCCTCCAAAAAAATACACCAATCATGTGCTTGGTAGTGGGCGCCACCTTGAAGCGCAGCATACCACATGGATGAAGCCGCCGAACAAAATCACCATACAAAACTGGATCCCGCGCCAACCGAGGGTCAACGAAAGGTCCGCGAGGGCAAGCTTGTCGGGCCCCGAGCAGCGCCTCGTCGGGCGTCTTGAGCAAATTATGTCGCCAATCCCGTGCCCAATCAGCATCATCCCGAGTGAGGCAGCCCACAAGGTCGACGGGGCTGGAACCCACCTCAGGCCAGGAGACCAGCTCCTTCGAGTACGGGACCCGTGCGCCACCATCCTCGGAGTAGACGGTGGAGCCACTGAGAAGCTCGCGGAGGGCTTCTTCACAAAAACCTGGCTCGCTCGGCATCGCGCCCATCCCCAGGTAGCAGTCCTCCAGAAAGTCCAGGCTAGTCTGCTGTCCCAGGTTCGCGGGCGCCGACGGAGGTGCACCAGCATGGCCATACAGGCAGTTGAGCGCGTCGATGCCCTGGTCGGCCCAGTGGAGCAGCACGTCGGAGCGGCGGAGCCGCTGGCGCACGGCCCTGCAGGGGCGGCGGCCGGGCACGCGCTCGGACCGTCGAGCCACGTGAGGAAGAGGAAAAAGATCCCGATGGCGTCGGTCATCGGTGGCGGCACTGGGGCCACGAAAAAGGGCCTGGTGCTCGAGCTTCGGGGCGGCGGGGAGCCCCAGGTCCCGCCGCCCGCTCCACGTCGCCCCTTTCCTTCCTCCTTGTCCTTGTCCTTGCCGCCCTTCTTGTCCTTGTTGTTGGGCGCCCTGGCGGTCTGGCGCTCCTCCCGAGCCTTGCGCCTCTCCTTGGCCACAGCGTACTCCTTGGAAAGCTCACCGCTGACGTAAGCCAGCAGCTGGGGGTGAACACACACGTTGCCCCGGTTGGCCGAGGTGCCGTAAAAGAGGTGGGAGTCGAGAGACTCGTCGGCATTGGTGATGAACCGATCCCGCCACCTCTCCTCCTGCACCTGGATGCTCCTGCACACCATCTCCGCCGCAACCACGTCCGGCACATTGAGCAAATCGTAGCACACCATCTGCTCCAAGTAGAAGCAGCAGCGCTCGTGCTCGGCCACCCCCGCGTCCGTCAGCGCCAGGCGGCCCTCCGACCGCCACTTGCTGTGGCGGCCGAGCGGCGACATGCCGTTGTCCTTCATGAACAGGCACGCCCACAGCGTCGTCCTCGGCCCCGAGATGGGCCAGTCCGGCCAGTCATGCTCCACGAGGCGCAGAACAGCCTCCGAGAAGCCCATCTTCCTCTGGCCGAGGGCGTTGTACGCCACAGGCAGCACACGGGCGTCCGACTGCGCGCCAGGCGGAGCAGCGTGGGCAGCAGCGCCTTGAAGCGCCGGCGCGGGCGCCGGCGCGGGCGCCGGGGCCGCCGCACCGCTAGGCCCGAGGGGCACAGGTGCTCCGGGCGCCCCCGCGGGGCCCCCCAGCGCGGCCACCAGCCCGGCGACGCCCGCAGCGGGGGCGGCGGCCGGGGCTGCAGCGGCAGGCAGCAGCGCACCCACGGCCGCCGCCGCCGGCGCCGCCAGCGGCCGCCCACCTGCGTTGGCCACGATGGGCCCAGGCGGGGCGGCAAGGCCGAGACGGCCGGCGGCTGCGGCCGCGGCGGTGAGCAGCGTGGCCGGCGTCGGCAGGCTGCGGAACCTGTAGTAGCGGGCGCCAGGCGCCCACGCCATCGTGCCTCCCGCCGCGCCGCCAGGGAAGATGTCCCACCGCAGCACGTCCGGCGAGCCCACGTACAGCTCCTCGTGCTCGTCCGCGTCGGGTGTGATGATGCAAGCCGCGCCAGGAAGCCCGGGCGGCACGAGCACCACCACGCGTTCGTGGATCAGGGCCCCGCCCGCCACGTGGTACTGCACCCCGATGAAGTCGCCGGGCTGAACACCTGCCGCGGCCACTGACGGGTGCACCGGTGGCGCCGGCGCCGCCATCACTGCTGCAGTGCCTTGGCGCGCGCCACCCGCGCCTGGGCACGGGCCTCCTCCTCGAAGTCCGGCTCCCTGCCACCACCGACCTGTGGGCGACGGGCCGCCACGAAGCGGCCGCCCGCGCGCCAGAAGGCCAGCGCGGCGATGGAGGCCCCGACCAGCCCGCTGGCGGCGCAGGCCAGCGCCACGGCCCACAGGCTGGGCCCGTGGCTGCTCGAGCCCTGGAGGCCTGAGCAGTCGCACCGCAGCTCCGGGCAGTGGAACTGCGGCGCGCACGAGCACGCGGGGCACTGCGCGCGCCCCTGGTTGGCCGCGTACAGCGCCACGCCGGTGCTCAGCCCGCGGCCCAGCTCTGGCAGCAGCAAATCGGCCGCCGCGCGAGCGGCTGAGAGCATACGGGCGGAGTTCGCTCGAGGCTAGAGCGAGATGGCAACGGATGACCATCAAGTGCGGCAACTTCGCCGTGGTACGCAGCATACACTTGTAAAAAGGATCATATATATATATATATATATATATATATGTATGTATGGAGATGCACTCACGGGCGTATGTGTACGTATGCATATCGGATGTTATAACTCGATAGACAAACATAGAGGTGGGGGTGGGGAGGGGGAGGGGAGGGGGAGAGAGAAAGAGAGAGAGAAGGACACACAGACAGAAACACACACACACACACACACACCGAGTCAGAGAGAGGGAGGGGAGACTAGGAATATATCAAGAGAGGGACATGCAAACACATGCTGGGCTGCATGTGTAGCAGCTTTTCTTGCGGGGGACCACGTGACCCCATCGGGGAGATCGGTGTTGGCCTCGACTCATGCAGCGCGTGCGGCCGAGGCCGACTGCCCGAGAGTGACGGTGTGCTGGCGCTGCGGGGGGTCTTCCAACAAGATGTGTTCCTCCAACGGCGCAGCTCCTCGTCGCGATTGTCCCGTGAGCCGTGGCGACGGCTCTCCTGGGGGCTGTCGTTGATGGGCCCATGTTCCACCCATGTTCCTCATCCTCCCTTCTCCCGCGTCCTACATATGGTAGTCCGGGAGCGGCCAAGATGGGGGTGTCCAAGAAGGGGGGGGTGAAAATCCTGACCGGCGGCATGTGCGCGGCCCAGATGGGGGGGGCCAAGGACGTAATGAAATTCGCCGGCCCAACGGGCCAGAGGCGTGCAAAGATCTCTGGCAACTGGTTAACAATATTTCTAACTCGCGCGCGCGGGGCGGCCCCTGGGGGTCCCCCGGCGAAAAATACCCCGACCGCCGCCCGACCGCAGCCCGGCAACTGCTACTCAGACATGGTGTTCCTCCTGGGTGTGGCTTCTCAGGCCCCCCAGAGCGCGCCCGCGGGGGCGCCCACGGGGGCGCGAGGGGGCACGGGCGCCCACGGCCAGCGTGGCCAGAGCTGTGGCTGCCATGACAATGGACATGTTGACATGAAGGGGCCCGAGGACACACAGATAGATACACACAAATAACAGGATGCCCCATAGTGATCCATATGTTCTGGGTTTTTGTCTCCCCCACTTCCCATATTTTCTGACATTTTCCGAGGAGTCGACGATTCATTATGTGATTGTGTGTGTGCGTGTTTTCTCCACCTGAATGACAATGGACACTCTAACTATCCTACCAGGAGGCAACTACTAGAGGAAAGAAAACTATGCACATACACAGATTCTGGCCATGCCCACCCTGAGCCAAGGATCGGTGCATACGCCCTCTACCTTGGCCAGGAAGGTATATGCTCCGATCCTGGGTCAAGGATGGGCCTTGCCAGGATCAGTGCATGTGTATAGTTCTCTTCGCCCGAACTACTGAGAGGCTTTCGCCTGAAAAATTAGGATTAAGCCCCAGTTGGGAGCCATTACGCCAGAATGGGCCTCGGATTAAGCGGAATCAAGCCGGATTCAGCGGGATCAAGCCGGACTAAGCGGGATTAAGCCGGACTAAGCGGGATTAAGCCGGATTAAGCTGGACTTCGGACCAGGGCAGAATCAAAATTTGACCTGCCAGGAGTTGCATCCGAAACAATGGACATTCTAACAATCCGACCATTGAATTAAGGATGTGTTAGAATGTGTAGACCATGTTGTTCTAAAAACGTTTCAAACATGTTGTTTTACATATTTAAAGCATGTTTGACACATTGTTTTTGTTCATCTGGGAATTATTTGACAGCACGCTTCCTCTCCATTCATCGACTTCCACAGGACCAGAGCCTGGGAGGCCCGCTCGAGTGCAGGAGAGACAGACAAAACAGACTCCCTACAAGCAAACACTGTGCGAGGTGCAGGAGGCAGAGAGGGCACGGGAGTGAGCAGGGCCCGGCCGTCCCAACGTTCCTGTGGGCCTGCCAGCACATGCTCGTAGGACAAAAAGAGACCGTGCAAAACCGGCCACCGTGGACTTTGGCTCGAGGTGGATTGGCCCAAGGCTCACAGCAGTGCTGCTGATGCTGCTGCCAAAAGTCTAAAAACCTGATTTCCCGTGAACTCCCGGGCATTCTTGGCGCTTCCAGGGTGTCGCGTGGGTCTCCCGGACGGTCCTCTCGCTCAGGAGGGCCCCCAAACGGGCGAAGATAGCCAAGGGAGGCCAACCAGACGGTCCAACAGCTCCCAAGTCGCTCCATGATCGCTCTCAGACACTTGAATGGCCGCATGATGGCCAAAGAGGACCCACAGAAGCCCCCCAAAGGGGCCACAAGAGCACCATACACAAAAGCCCAAAGAGGTAAAATCGTTGATGTCCAGATGACTGTAAAAAAGCATGTAAGTATAGTTAGCCTTCTCTCCATATTCAGACTCCAAGGGCCTAAAAAGGCCCAAGAAGCCCAAATGGCCCCAGGACTGCCCAGGAGGCCCTAAGGACGCCCCAAGAGAGCCCCAAGACGGCCCAACACGAACGGATAGTTTGAGCCTTCCGCCCCAAGATGGCCCCAAGAGCTCCCCAGAAGCTCTCGAGGCCCCCAAGACGCCCCAAGAGGTCCGTAAGATGCCCCCGAGAAGCCGCAAGATCCCCCAAGAGGCCCGCAAGAAGCCCCCAAGAGGCATCCCACGAAACCCCCATCTGCATCCAAGACGGCGGGATGGGCCGAAGGCTAGTTAACCTGCTTGACACGGGGACGGACAGCGCTCGTACTCTGAGAGGGCGCCAGACCGCTTGCTCAGTGCCTTGAAGCCCTCTTGGTGTTAACACTTTAATACGTCATGACAAACGTAACAACCTGACTTGCGAACATCAGTGAATGTGGTCTCTCCGGGCCTGATAGGGTGTCCTTCGAGCCACCTTTGGGCCGTCTTTGGGCCCTCTTGGGTCGTCCGGAAGCCTCTTGGGTCGTCTTGGAAGGCTTGGGTCGTCTTGGGGCCCTCTCGGTGCCCTCTTGGGACCTTCTGTAGCCCTCTTGGGGCTCTTTTAGGAACCTTATGGAACCCTCAAGAGCGTCTCGTGGGTCGTCTTGGGGCTCTCTTGAGCCGTCTTGGAGCCCTCTTGAGCCATCTTGGGGCCCTATTTGGGCCGTCCTGGGGACTTCTGGTGCCGCCTTGGGTGATCTTAGGGCCTCTTGGGCAGTCGTGGGCGCTGTCAAAACCTGAGAGACGGACATGTCGTTTCGGAGGCCATCACGGGCCCTCTTTGAGCGCTCTTGGACCGTCTGGGGGTCCTCTTGGGCGCTGTTGGGGCTGACTTGGGCCGCCTAGGGCCGAACATGGCCGAAGGTTGGGCGATTAGACCTGGGTCTCCTGAGGCCCACCCCCGGCTAACGGATCGCGACGCGACGCGCGCTCACCGTCATCCGCCGACCCCCGTTGAATTATCAAAGGGGTGCCTGGCGTGCTAGACGTCTGGTGGTTTGGGGCTGTCTTCTAAAGAAATCCCAGTGGGGTTTGACCCAACGCGCTGGACACCCAGAACGCTCATCCAGATCGGGTTGGCAATGTTTGTTCCGCTCCAGATGGCTCGCAGGCAGCCCAATATGGCCTCCAAGATACCTCCAAGACTTCTAACAAAGGCTCAAGATGGCCTTCAAGACGGTCCCGATATGCCCCCGAGATAGATGGCTCTATGATAATCCAAAATAACCAAAGATGAACCTGACAAGGCCCAACATGGTCTCAAGATGGCCCAGGAGCCAGCGAAGACTTCCCAAGAGAGGCCCAAGAGGCCTCCAAGAGAATCCACAGGAAGGCCCGAAGAGGGCAACATCATAGATGTTATTTAGGTTGTGGAAGGATTGTGGCTTCTGCTCAGTTTCAGGCTTCCGACTACCCAAGGCGGCCCAAGAGTCCATCAAGATCGCCCCAAGAGCGCCCAAGAGGCTTCCAGTACGGCCCCAGGACGACTCAAAAGGCCCCCAAGACGGCACCCTGAGGGCCCAAAGACGGCCCAAGAGGCCTGCAAGACGCTCAAGATGGCCTCCAAGACGGCCCTGAAGCGCCCCAAGCGGGCCTCAAGACGGCCCAGAGAGGTTCCCAAAACAGCTTCCGACAACAACAGACGGGCCGCCAAGAGGACTCCAAGAGGGCCCCCAGAAGCTCCCAGGGCCCCAGGAAGTACCCAAGAAGCGGTCTCCTCATCATTCTCCTCATCCTCCCTCTGCTCATCCTCCACTTCCTCCCCCACGTGTTCCCCAAAAGGCTTCCACAACGGCTGGGGGAACGCCTGGTCTAACAGGGCGGGCCAAACTTCACCCAAACGTTTGGCCGCATAGGCGTATCCTGAACAGGCAGGGGGCGGCGGTGATTCGCCGTTAGCATCTTCGACAGCAAAAACACGGCGTATCAGCAAGAAGGGGACGTGTGAGGGAGAGGTGCCCTAGCTACACTCTCTGACCTTTGGTGGCAAGGGGAGCTTGGCATCAGGAACCCCGCAAAAGGAGGAGGAAACAACGGCATGAACATGAACTTGTGGAGGTCCGTGCTGATTTCTTGGATCCGCTCTGGACCACCCTTCCTGGCGCGCGAAACCCGCCAGGGGAGCCCAGGCGCCGATCTAAGAAACCCGCGCGGGCCTCCAAACAATTATGCCTATGCCGATTATTCTTCTTCGTGGGGGGGTAGGGGTTGCACACGTGGCTTCCCAGTGTTCCCCGACGCCCCCTCCCACTGGGAACGGACGGCACAACGGGTCCTTCGGAGTGGGACCGGGTGTTCGGGTGTTTCCACATGCGGCCCTCACGCAGGAGGTCAGAACTCAGATGGGCACGACGTGCTTCCCGCTGCACCAGGGTCGTCCACTCGCTGCGCGGTCGCCCGCAGCGCCTGACACACCTGTGCAAAGCCGGGACTGTCCTGCTCGGGACAAGGGACGAGAGAGATGCCGAGTGGCTGCACCTCTCCGCCGACCGAGCCCTCCTGCATGTCGGTGTCCTTGAAGCTGACGCTGGCCTGTCGCGGCAACGGGCGCGGCGCCGACCCGCTCGCCGCCCCCCCGCCCCCCTGTGCCTCCCCCCCCCCCTTCCCCCTGCCTCCCCTCCTTCCCTTGCCTCCTCTTATTATCTTGCCTCCCTCCCCTCCCCTCCCCTCCCCTCCCTCCCTCCTCTCCCTCCTTCCTCCCCCCTCCGCTCCGTTTCCGCCTTCCCCCCCCGCAGCCCCGACCCCCGTGCACCTTTGCGACGAGCTTCCAGAGGAGAGGCCTCTCGTGCGAAGGGGGTCCGAGCCCGCCTGAGCGGGGGCCTGCGCTCGGGCCTGCCAGAGGGCTGGCCTTGAGCCGACTTCGGCCCTTCGGCCCAGCTTCCCCCCTTGCACCACTGCTATGGCCGTTCCCAGGGGGGGGCCATTCGAGAGGCCTCCCATGTGGCATCTGTGCAGATGGGGTCGGAAGATCGCGCCGCATCGTCGATGCATCGGTGACGTCGAAGATGGATGCATCGGCGTCGACGGCGTGGAGGACATCGGGCCACACGTCGGGCCGCATATGATGGGCCTGTTTTCCACCACCACCACCAGAAGTTGGAGGGGGAGGGGGTCCTCTTTCTCCTCCTCCTCCTCCTCCTCCTCCTCCTCCTCCTCTTCCTCCTCCTCCTCGTCCTCCACCTCCCTCCCCCCTCCAACTTATGGTGGTGGTGATGGAAAACATGCCCATCAGCATAGCCGATGCATCGGCGATGCGGCGCGGAGGGACGGCTAGAGTGAAGGGGCCCCAGGACACACAAATAAATACACACAAATAAAGAGATTCCCCATATGTCCCCCATATTTTCTGGGTTTTTGTCTTCCCACCCACTTCCCATATTTTCCCATACTTTCCTGAGAATCGACGATCAATTGTGTCTGTGTTTTTTCCTCTCCTGATAGAGGGACTCGGAGGGACGGCTAGAGCCTGGCAGCTCTCGTGCTGTAGCTCGGGCCTTCTGCGGCCGCCCGGGCAGATCCGTGCACGCCATGCAGTACCCTCGGCGAGGCGCGGCCGCTGGAACGCATCCGAGGCAGGACCCCCCCGCCCAAGAGCCCGCGAGACGTCTGCAGGCCTGAAACAAAAAACCCTGTGATACCTTAGATTCCCATCCAGGAGCGCTTCGTCGACGTCGCCGGCGCAGCAGCAGCGACGCAGTCTGAGCAGATGGGGTCCTCCGACCCCATCTGCTCAGACCCCACCCAGGAGGTCCCAGGCGCACAGTCGGGGCGTTGACCTAAGGCACCTTGAATAAGGAACGAGGCCCCTTGATCCCAAAAGTTAGGCTTGGATCTTTCCCATCGAAAACCTCAGGAACAACAAAAAAAACCAAACTGCAACACAAGCAAGGAACACCGAACCCCTCCCCAACGAGAAGGGTTCCTTCTCTTCAGCGCCCTGACTTATCGGGTCGGGCGAAAGGGGGGGATAGCAAAGGGGGGGGGTGAGAATCAGCTCACGTAGCTGATGTTCCCGGCGCCTCCCGAGGAATGGGCCCGTCGGTGAGGCCGAAACCAGCTGCATGTTGCAGATTTCGTACCCCCCCCTTTCCCAATCCCCCCCTTTCGCCCGGCCCGACTGTAAGTGGCCGAGGCCGTCGCCCGCACCCTGCTGCCAGGCCGCCTGCCCACCGCGCTCCCCTCGCAGCGCCGCGCGCTGGGGGGCCACGGGGGCACGCCCACGTCGGCGAGAACGCGCTTCACGGGCGCGCGCCTTGGGAACACTCGGCGGCGCGTTTCGAGCCGGGGGGTGGGCCCCCCCAACAGTCGGCGCCGCCGATCAAAACCAGGGGGGCCCCCCTCGCCCCCAAACAACCCCCCCCCCTTTCCTAAGGCGGGGGGGGTGGACCCCCCCCCCTGGCCCGCGGCGCCGGCCAAGGCAAGGGGGGGGTGGTTGAACCCCTCCCCCCCCTGGCCCCTGGCGCCGGCGCCGGCGGCCGCCAGCAGCGCCGACGGCGGGGACGAAGCGACGATGACCAGAGGCAGCCCAAGGGGGGGGGGTTCAAACGCCCCTCCCTCCCCTGGCGCCGGCGCCGCCGCTGGCAGCGGCCAACAGCGCCGGCGCTGGCGCCGGCGACGGCGGGGATGCAGCGACGATAACCACCACTACCACCACCACCACCACCACCGCCTCAACCCACCACCACCACCAACCCACCACACAACCACCACCACCACCACCACAGCCGCCACCACCACCACCACAACCACCACCACCACAACTCAGCATCACCACCACCACAAAGCCCACCACCACTACCACCACCACCACAATCTACCACGCCACCACCACCACCACTGCCACAACCACCACCACCACCAGCAGCACAACCCACCAGCACCGCCACCACAACCCACCACAACCACCACCACCACAAACCACCACCACACCACCACCAAACCACCACCACCACATTCCACCACCACCACCACCACCACCACCACCACCATAAACCACCACCACACCACCACACCACCACCACCACCACCACCACCACACCACCACCACCACCACCACCACCACAACCCACCACAACCACCACCACCACAACAAACCACCACACCACCACAACAAACACCACCCTTCCCACCACCACCACCGCCACAACCCCCACCACCACAATCCACCACCACCACCAACACACCACCACCAACACACCACCACCGTCGTCCTCGTCGACGCTCCCCGCCGCCGCCGCCCGCCGCCGCAGGCGCCGGCGCCGGCCCAAAAAAGGAAATCGTCGTCCCCGCCGCCGCCGCCGCCAGCCGAGGAGAGGGAGAGAGGAGAAGCAAAGGAGGCTCTCGAACCCCCCCCCTCCGTCACGGGACGGGGGGAGGGGTTCGAACCCCCCCCTCCCCCCATCCAGGAAGGGGGGGGCCGCCCCCTCCAAGCGACCACAGAGCGCGCTCTGTCCAATGTCGAGGCCAGTCGTCGAGCCAGGCCCCTCCCTCCCTCACCGATCCGCCCCTCCCTGACACCACCCCTCCCAAGCCAAGGGTTGTCCCTCTCCGTCCGCCCCGCCTGCTCGCAGCTCCGCCCTTCGGGGGGGGGGGGGGCACTGGCATCGTCGAGCCAGGCTCCCCGTCCCTCCCACGCTGATCCACCCTCCCCGGCACCCGCCCTCCCAATCCGAGGGTTGTCCCTCCCCATCCGCCCCGCCTGCCTCACCCATCCGCCCCGCCTGCCTCAAAATCTGCAGGGGCGGGGGTATGCGCGCACGGGTGCGGCACACCCCCGCGATGCTGGCCCATGCGTGCGTATTCGCATGGATGTATACGTGCGCTTACGCGAGGCATGTGCGTGCTGCGCTTGCGCATGCATCCGCCGATCGAAGAAGGGTATGACAGTCAACGGCAAGTGTCACGAATGGCGGTGTCAGGCTCACAGCACCGCTACACCTACAGTCATAATGTCACACGGATGCCAACAAGAGCACAATGGGCATCCTGGACCAGGTCGAAATGTCCGACAACGTGTGGGCGCCATGCCCGCAGAGAAGTGGTGTTGGCTACACGACGCCGCTTCTGGAATCAACCA
The DNA here is from genome assembly GCA_963575745.1 of Prorocentrum cordatum. Lineage (NCBI taxonomy): Eukaryota > Dinophyceae > Prorocentrales > Prorocentraceae > Prorocentrum > Prorocentrum cordatum. Next base: position 19,563 of record CAUYUJ010004038.1, on the reverse strand, counting down.
CGCCAATATTCCGCCCCACACTATCGGCGGCCGCCTGTCTACGCTGCCCCCAAAGACGTGGGCGACTGCGCGTGAACGACGCGTCATCGGATTGCCGGGTCGCCTCTCGGCCACAAAATTTCGCCTCGGCGGCTAAATGCGATGAAGTTGTCGTTGGGCGCCCCGAGGGCGACCTGAGTGAACTATCCCTGACGTGCTCGCATGCGGTCGCTGAACATGCTCAAGGTCCAGACAGGGGGTCCAGAGCTGAAGCATGGTCTGCCTCAGCAGAGACAGCAACGTGGCCGATCGCTGGCACTCCCACAGCGCGAACGCTGGCGCGTGTTCACGAACGGCCTCTCCAGATCTTTTGTGCAAGCCACGCGCCAGCGGCGGCCCACGCACGCCCACCGCCGCCAAGTCGTGCCAACTAGCGGTTCCATCCATGACCGGTGCTGCTGGGCGGATCCCTCCTGCTCGTCGTCCTGGTCATCACTTTCCGCAGAATCTGCTTCCTCCTCCTCCTCCTCATCTGGGGAACCGACCTCTATACACCGAGGCTTTTTCTGGCCCTGCACTGAAACTCGCACAGGAAAGCAGATCCTGCTGTATACGGGATGTTGGTGTATACATTTTTACTCATCTCCCCAGGACGACGGGGAAACGAATATGCACCACACCACCCCGACGTCGTCCGTGGCCCTCAAAAAGTCCAGGGATTGAAAAACAGCACGCCACCGGTAATGCATATGTTCCAGTGTCCGACTCATCCTCTGGAATGGGCCGCTCCCTTTCCAACGTGGCCACGAAATCTCTCGTCCGTTCTGCCCCGCCGGGTCTGCCGACCAGGCTCCGTGTGCCCAATGGCCTCGGCGGCGCTGTGAGCGCTACACAGAGCCGCCATGGGACACTGCGCACGCAACTGGTCCATGAAGATTGCAATGCAATAACTTGCCGTCGCTCGGACGTCCATTTACCGTGCACTGTTCGTCTTCGTGCGTGTTTGTTGTTGCTCGATGGTCCTGGATGGTCCTCGATGGTTCTCACCAAGAAAAAGATGCACACGTCCGAGCGATGCCAAGATAACGCGTGTTCATGCCATTCGATGGAAAATCACACCTTCTCATCATCCGGGTCCTCCTCCTCCGCATCATCCTGCTGCGCTGGGGAGAAGGAAGACGCACCACCATCACCTGGAGGATGGAGGCAGAGGTGGTCAGGGGTGGTGTTAGAGTATATCGTCTCGGGCGCTCTTGGACCCGAACCGACGGACCTGGACCCGCAAAAATGACGGCCGCGACGCCCTCTCGCGAATCGACAGCGGCCAATTCGCCAATCGACGTGTCGGGGTAGGCGGTCTGTCCACCACCGACAGGAGGTCTGTCCTGCGCGCGCCCCCCGCCGCAAGATCGTGCCGACTGGCGGCTCCACCCGTGAGCGGTGCTGCCGGGCGAATGCCTCCCGCTCCTCGGCGCCCTGGCCATGCCAAATCGTCCGGCATCCCCCCCAAGTGGTGGTGGTGGTGGTGCTGCGCTCCCCTCGGGGATCTTCGGACTCTGGTGCATCCAGACCCGGGCCGAGCAGGGTTTGCAAGAGCCTGCAACAGATCCTGCACGGTCCTGCACCCAAGACTGGGTCAATGAGACTCTGGCCCTGCATGATCCCACGAACACCGGCGCTCTGGATGACCCCCGCTCTGGAGGTAGGAGGAGGAGGAGAAGCAGGAGGAGGAGGAAGAGGAGGTGGAGGAGGAGGAGGGAGGAGGAGGAGAAGGTAGGAGAGAGAGAGGAGGGAGGAGAGGAGAGGAGTAGGAGGAGGAGGAGGAGGGAGGAGGAGGTAGGAGGAGGAGGAGGAGGAGGAGGTAGGAGGAGGAGGAGAGGAGAAGGTAGGAGGAGGAGGAGGAGGGGGAGAAGGAGGAGGAGGAGGGAGGAGGAGGTGGAGGAGGAGGAGGTAGGAGGAGGAGGAGGTAGGAGTAGGAGTAGGAGTAGGAGTAGGAGTAGTAGGAGTAGGGAGTAGGAGTAGGTAGTAGTAGTAGTAGTAGTAGTAGTAGTAGTAGTAGTAGTAGTAGTAGTAGTAGTAGTAGTAGTAGTAGTAGTAGTAGTAGTAGTAGTAGTAGTAGTAGTAGTAGTAGTAGTAGTAGTAGTAGTAGTAGTAGTAGTAGTAGTAGTAGTAGTAGTAGTAGTAGTAGTAGTAGTAGTAGTAGTAGTAGTAGTAGTAGTAGTAGTAGTAGTAGTAGTAGTAGTAGTAGTAGTAGTAGTAGTAGTAGTAGTAGTAGTAGTAGTAGTAGTAGTAGTTAGTAGTAGTAGTAGTAGTAGTAGTAGTAGTAGTAGTAGTAGTAGTAGTAGTAGTAGTAGTAGTAGTAGTAGTAGTAGTAGTAGTAGTAGTAGTAGTAGTAGTAGTAGTAGTAGTAGTAGCAGTAGTAGTAGTAGTAGTAGTAGTAGGAGGAGGAGGAGGAGGAGGAGGAGGAGGAGGAGGTCTCTCGAGCCTCGATCCCTGCTCCCAGCGTGCCGCCGCACGCGGCGGGCACGACGCGCTGCGAGACAGAGCGCTGCCCTGCCCCACTCCGCCACCCAGCGGCCTCCGCCGCCGCGGGGGGGCTGGCCACCGCTCGGGCGTCCATTCCCTGTCAGGGCTGCACCTAAACGGTGTTTCTCGTGTTCGTTTTGCCTTCGGTGTCCCTCGGTCTGTCTTCAACCCGCCTTTGACGCGAAACGAGGTCGAACCGAAAACGGCCCACGAAATCGCCGAAACACCGTTTCGGTCCACCCCTGTTCCCTGTGTTTTTGTTAGGTTTCGTGCGTGCTTTTTTGTCGCAGGATGACCCAGGCTGCTCCTGAATAATTCCCGCCGAGGAAAAAAAGTGCACACGTCCGAGCGATGCCAAGACTGGCGGCCTCCGCCGCCGCGGGGGAAGGGGGGGGGGGCGGAGAGAGGCAACAAGGGGGAGCAGAACGGTGCCGACACCGCTACTCCCTGGGCTTCTCCAGTGGTGCGCTCCGCCCAGGGCCGCGAAGCGAGCCCAGCCGTGGCGGCGAGGGAGTCGCAGCGGCATCGGCATGTCTTTCTCTGGTGAGGGCAGCAGGACAGTGAAGTGGCGGGCTGGAGCAGGCGTAGGCACGGACGACAGGACGACGGAGCGCCATCCTTACCAGCCTGGAGCAGATCCCTATCCCTATGCTGGGCACCTCCTCATCACGATGCCGACCTCAGGGATTCCCTTATTGCTTGAGGGCGAATCCCTGAGATTGTCATCGCCTTTTGGCGTGGCAATCTTGGGGATGGGGATACGCTCGAGGCTGGTCATATCCTGCCCCACCTCTTCCTCGCCCGCCTCCTCCCGCGCCCTCCCTCTGGCCCCCCCCCCGCTGTCGGGCCGCCGCCCCGGCCGCGCCTTCTCCGAGGGCATGCCGGAGCACGTGTGCTTCTCCGCGTCCACCGTCGTCTTCCCGGGGCACTGGGAGCAGTCCCCCTGGGGGGCGGGGCGAAGGAGAAGAGGACGCGGCACGCGGACGCCAGGAGGAAGAGGAGGAGGAGGAGGAGGAGGAGGAGGAGGAGGAGGAGGAGGAGGAGTGAGGAGGAGGAGGAGCAGGAGCGAGGAGGAGGAGGAGGAGGCGGAGGAGAAGAGGGCGCGGCACGCGGACGCAACTCTCGGAGGCCCGCCCTGGATCTCCTGGGTCGGCGCCTGGCCGGACGCGTCGCCGGGGAGGTCCGGCGCGGATCAGATGCCACCGGCCCTGTGGGCCAAGGTGGTCTAACGAATTCTTTTTTTCCCCGCATCCAGAGTAGGATTCTTGTTTGCTCTGGACACCCTCCGCGCGGGAACCTGCCTCCCACTCTCCGCCTCACTCACGCATTCACCCCGTCATCGGTCCTCATCGACATCGGTCAGCATCATCACCACCATCGTCATCATACCCAGTCGCTCACCATCGATCACCATCACCATCGGCTCATCATCATCAGCATCGCCACCACCGCCATCATGATCAGACTCAGTCGCACATCACACACACTCTCGCTCACCACTCAGCATCATTCTTCCTGAGGCCTGAATATGGGGGAAGTATCAGGCGGGGGGCTCGTTTGTGAGTGAATTGCGAGAACGTCTCGGGCGGGAACCCTCTCCCTCTGAGGCCCGCACTTCATGTTTGTAATCCGAGCGGGCCATCCTCGAACCTGTATATGTCGTCACGTTTGGGCTCCTGAGGCTTGGATATGGGGGAGGTATCAGGCGGGAACCTCGTTTGTGAGTGAATTGCGAGGAAGTCGAAAGATTGGGGAAATATCATGCGGGAGGCACGTCTGTGCGTGAATTGCGAGGACGCCTCAAGCGGGAACCATCCCCCCTATGGAGCTCACACTTCGTGCTTCGAATCGGAGCGGGCCATCCTCGAGCCTGTAACTGTCATCACTCTTGGGTCCCTGAGGCCTCGTCTGTGAGTGAATTGCGAAGAAGTCTCAGGCGTAAGCCCTCTCCATATGGGGCCCGCACTTCATGTTTTGAATCCGAGCGGGTCATCCTCGAACGTGTAACTGTCGTCACTTTTGGCCGCCTCAGGCAGGAGGCTCGTCTGCGAGTGAATTGCGAGGATGTCTCAGGCGGGAGCCCTCTCCCTATGAGTCCCGCACGTCACGTTTCTAATCCGACCGGGTTATCCCCGAACCTGTAACTGTCTTCACTGTTGGGCTCTTGAGGCCTGAATATGGGGGACGTATCAAGCGAGAGGCTCGTCTGTGAGTGAATTGCGAGGAAGTCTCAGGCGGGAGCCCTCTCCATATGGGGCCCGCACTTCATTTTTTTAATCCGAGCGGGTGATCCCTGAACCTTTAACTGTCGTCACTGTTAGGCCCCTGAGGCCTGAATATGGGGGAAGAATCAGGCGGGAGGTTCGTCTGTGAGTGGATTGCGGGAGCCCTCTCCTTATGGGGCCCCCATTTCGCGTTTCTGATCAGAGCGGGTCATCCCCGAACGTTTAACTGTCGTCACTTTTGGGCCCCTGAGGCCTGAATATGGCCGAAGTATCAGGCAGGAGGCTCGGCTGTGAGTGAATTGCGAGGACGTCTCGGGCGGGAACCCTCTCCCTATGGTGCCCGCATTTCACGTTTCTAATCCGAGCGGGTCATCCTCGAACCTTTAACTGTCGTCACGTGTGGGGTCCTGAGGCCTGCATATGGGGGGGAGTATCAAGCGGGAGGTTCGTCTGTGAGTGAAGTGCGAGGCAATCTCAGGCGGGAGTTCTCCCCATATGGGGCCAAGAGTTTACATTTTCAATCCAAGCGGGTCATCCTCGAACCTGAAACTGTCGTCACTTTTGGGCCCCTGCGGCATGAATACGGACGATGTATCAGGCGGGAGGCTCGTCTGTGAGTGAATTACGAGGAAGTCGCAGGCGGGAGCCCACTCCCTATGGGAGCGTTTCTAACCCGAGCGAGTCATCCGCGAACCCGCAACCGTCGTCACGTTTGGGCTCCTGAGGCCTGAATGTGAAGGAAGTATCAGGCGAGAGCCTCGTCTGTGAGTGAAGTGTGAGGCAGTCTCGGGCGGGAGCCCTGGGGCCCGCACGACAGCGAAGGTTATTTCCAGAGTAGCCGAAAGGAAGTTCATGTGGGGTCTTCCAGTCGGAATCATTTTCCTCTTCCGTTCGGGGAGGGGTGCCCTCCCTCTCCCTCCCTGAAGTTTTTGTTGGGCGGTTCGCGATCGGCCAGGGCGCCCACGGTGGCTCCAGGAGGGCCTCCGATGCTCCAAAAAGGCCCCCAGGGCGGCTCAAATTGCCGAAGATGTTTCCAGTCAGCTTCCGACGTGCCTCCAGGAGACCCGGCGAGGGCGACAGGCAAGTCGGGTCCCCGGACCCCTCCCCAGAGGCCCTGCAGTGGAGGCCAGTCCACAAGAAACCCCTCACAAGAAACCCAACCCTGAGACCCCAGGACGTCCGCGGATTTTTACTGTGGAATCGTCACGCTCTCCATGGGAGAAGCCATCGACCGAAGAAACCCGAGGCACCCTGGAGGCAAGCGGGGTGTTTCTTGGCATGGGTCCCCACTGTGATCCTTCAAGCACCGAATACAAATCAATGACTTGCGCATTCTCGCCTTCTCGCTTCCGATGCGCCTCTGATGCCTCAAGGCGCCCCCAACACGGCGCCAAGAACGCCCAAGATCGGCCCACGAGCGCCCCGGGAGGGCTCTTGCGGGGGGGGGGGGGAAATCGAGGACCCCCCTCCTTTGATTGAAAGCCTCCAAGATGGCCTCGAGAGGCCCTCCAGGGCCTCCCAAGAGGACCCCAAGAGGGCCCCTACAGGGCACCAAGGCCCCCCCAACGGAGCCCAAAGGCGACCATGAGATCCCCCAAAAGAGGTCCAAGAGGGCTCTGGTCTCGTCCATGGTGTCCTCCTTCTTCTCCTTATCCTCGATCCTTCCGTGCCCTCATCGCTTTCAGTTTCCTTTCGCTCCTCTTCCCCGTCGTCGTGATGGTGGTTGCGTCGTCGCCGTCGCCGCCGTCGCTTCCTCATCCTCATCCTACTCCCCTCGCTCACACGCGGGCCCCAGGGATGGCCCGAAGAGGCCCTCCAAAGCAACCGCCTCAATCCTAGAGGTCTCGCTGTTGGCCGCTTTGTTTCACTATATGTGCCTCTTCGTTCCTTGTCCCGTCAACTTTCATGGGCAGGTTTTTGAATGGGCTGGTCGGGATACGCGAAGCGTGAAGATTAAATCTGCGCTGACCTTCGAAACTGTGGGTATACCGGTGTCGTCTTCGAGATAAGTCAGCATCGAATCGGAAGTCGAATCAGACCTGACTTTACCAACACGTGGTCGAGATCAGATCGGATGCGCGCACTGAAATGCCAAACGTCGGGCCGCATCGGATCGTCGGGCTAACACATTTGAATCGGGCTGTGTCCGGCTGGACTCGAGCGAAGCGGATCGAAATGGAACCTGCGGGTGGCAGTCAAACAAGGCGATGGTCATCGGCATCGGCCTCTGCAGCTCTACAGAGGACGGCAGGGCATGCAAGTTCAAGCAATGGGAGGAGGAGGAAGAGGAGAAGAAGGGTTAGGGGCTGGTAAAGGGAGAGGAGGTGGAGGACAACAACAGCAACAACAGCAACACCACCACCAACAACAGCAACACCAACACCAACACCAACAACACCACCACCACCACCAACAACACAACAATAACAACAACAACACCAACAACAACAACAACAACAATTACTAGCACGTGGGGACACTCCGTTCTCACCAGTGCCAGGGTTTTCATAGGAGGCGGGCAATACCCCCACGTTGTGGGGGGGCCGGTTCAAGCTTTACCAAATTTCCAAACGACTCTTCGCCACCACCCACACCCAGCTTCCCGCCCTATGACGTTCGGACACTTCACTTCGTGGCATGCGGACGACCGTTGCTACTATTCAGGGCCCCGCGGCCGACGACGACGGCGTGCGCGCGCGAAGAAAAAACGAATGTGTCCCGCATGGTATTATTTGACAGGGATGATGGCCCTGGCAGGTGCGCAACCGTTGTTGCAGAAGTTCGAAAAAGTTGCTCGCAAAAGCCCGTTTGACAGAAATGTTTAAAAAGTGTTGGGTTTCCTACGAATCCGCAAGAGCGCGCGGGATGAAATTTTGACATTTTTTTTTGAAAAACCATTGGTTTTTTGATGTTTTTATGTTAAAATCGCTACGAAAACTAAGGTTTTGGAAGGATTTCGTCTTGCGCGCGCGAATGTCCACTTTACCTTATTTTTTGCAAGGGATTCTTGAAGTTTGGTTATGTTAGAACAAGAAATGTCCACTTTAGCTTATTTTTTGCAAGGGAAAGCGGGCCGTAACAAAACAACCGGATCCGGACCAACCCGTTTTGCCTGAGACTTCCTCACGAAAATGATGAAAATGTGGCTGCGGCCTAGGCGCGGCGGGGGGGTCGTGCACCAGGGGCCCCAACAATAATTATTCTTTAGAAGTAATAATGTTCAACACCAACAACACCACCACCACCAACAACAACGACAACAATCAATTTACTATCATACGCGATGTTTCCACACGAAGCATGCGACCATCATGATAACCATCCACATCATGGGGGACTCTTGTTCTATAGCTGGGTCCGTTATTTTCATTCCCAACTATCCCGCCCAATGAGGTATTGCAAACGCCTCCCCCGAGGAATGTTAACATATCCCGCCTCGAAAACACATGCCCACGCCTTGCTGCGCCGATGTGAGACCGCCAGTGGAACCCCAGCGAAGGGTACAGCACAAGGAAGTATCGAACGACAGGATTGCATTGGTGGGGATGGGGGCTGTCGGCGGTGAGGCAAGGACCTGGCCCTGAATAGAAAGGGAGCAAGTCTCGAGCAGGGTTGCTGTTGTTGCTGGGAGCGGCGCCAATGCTGAAGAGAGTAGGGCGCTAGTCCGGCGTAAAACAAAACGAAGTCTCGAGCGGGAGCGCTGGTTTTGTTGGGACGGCGGCTTTCGGCGGCCAAGAGAAACAACGCATTGAGTCAGAAAGGAGGAAACATCGAGCGGGAGCCGTGGTTTTGTCGGGACGGGGGCTGTCGGCGGCGAGGAACAGCACTGTCCCGAGGAAAGAGGAAGCCTCGAGCGGGAGCGTTGTTCTTGCTGGGAGCGGCGCCAATTCAACAAAGAATAGGGCGCCAGTCCAGCGTAACACGGAAAGACGCCTCGGGCGGGAGCGCTGGTTTTGCCGGGGCGGCGGTTTGCGGCGGCGAAGAAGAGCACCGCCTTGAGTAAAAAAGGGAGGAAGCCTCGAGCGGAAACATTGTTTTTGCTGGGGGCGGCGCCGATGAGAGAAAGACTAGCGCGCCAGTCCAAGGCAGAACGGGAGGATACCTCGAGCGGGAGCGCTGGTTTTGTTAGGATGGCGGCTTTCAGCGGCGAGCAAGAGCACCAGCCCTGCGAAAAAAGGAGGAAGTCTCGAGCGGGAACGTTGTTGTTGTTGGGGGGCCGGCTTGGGCGGTCCCCAAAACCGCTCGAGGGTGAGCCTCATTTTCAATGAAGGTGTAGCCGGCGCCTCGGCGAGAGCGCCAGGGCGCCAGTGAGGGGCCCCACAATAATAGCTGTTTATTAGTAATTGACATCCAACAGCAACAACAACAACGACAAGGACAACGACAACGACAACAACGACGGCGACAACAACAACAATCATTTTAAGACTCTTCGCCCTTATCTGCTCGATTGTCCAATAACGCGTATTTCCCACCCCCCGATACCCGCCCTCTTCGTCTTCGATCGAACCCCTTTTGGGGGGTATACCTTTCTTCCCTGCAGGCCGGGCCCTGGCAAGCGGCGGGGCGGCTCGGCCTGGCCAGCGGCAGTGCTGATCGGCGGGGCGGCCGCGGACCGTCGACCCGACCCCAAGAGGGACGGACAATGGACCGACCACGACGACGACGACGTCGACGACGACGGCGACGACGACGGTGACGACGAGCGAAAGCGAGAGCGAGCGAGAACGACAGCAGGGCCACGGAGGACACGAAGTAGGCCACGAAGGCCGACAGCGGGGACACGAAGGGAATGCGTATGGGGCCACAAAGAGCGCGAACGAGCCGGGGCCACGAAGGGCAGATTGTGCGGGGCCACAGAAGGCAACGATGGGGCCACTGCGGGTAGCAACTGGGCCACGTAGGACAGTGAGGGGGCCACAAACGGCGACAGCGGGGCGACGAAGGGCATGCACATGGGGCCACAACGGGCGAAAACGAGCGGGGGCCACGAAGGGAATGCGTATGTCGGGCCTCGGCGGGCAAGGACGGGGCCACTGAGGGCAGCAACGGGGCCACGAAGGGCAGCAACGGGGCCACGAAGGGCGACAGCGGGGCCACGAAGGGCATGCATACAGGGCCACCAAGGGCGCGGACGAGCGGGGGCCACGAAGGGTATACTTTGTTTCAACGCAGCGAGTACTGTACACAGTTTCGACTCTGGCGCTCAGAAGCACTGGGCGAATTTCTGGCGTCCCCGGGACATACATACGGTTTGGTCGGCCACGCCATTTCATGCTCCATGAACGACCACGTAAACTTAAAAACCACATAACTACGGATGGAAGGAGGAAGCGGAGGACAAACGGGCAGGAGAAGAGGAAGCCAATGATACGAATTCCCGTGTAGACGTATCGGTCCCGCGGCCGCACGGACATTGCGTTGTACCCCTTATACGGTGGCCCAAACGGCCATGCCAATAAATCTAACACAATGCAGTAAGGAGGGTGAAGAGGAGGGGGCGGCGAAGAGAACGAGGAGCGAGGGGGGAAGGAGAGGGGCACAAACCGGCCGCTGTGCGTGCCAGCGGCCCTATGCCTAACGCCAAGAAAAATGGCGAGCAGGCCCCTGGTGAAGATCATCACCCAAACAATTAACGATCACTGTATAGATGAGCGTGCAAAGGAACGCGCCAACTACAGAGGAACGACCGGCTTTACAGTTAATGCTGCAAGTTGCCCCGCTGAGAAGATCGAAACTCTGCGAAGCAGACCGCCAGCCGAGGAGGAGGGGGAGGAGGGAGAGAACTGGGACAAGGACAAATACGCGAACAAGGGGGCCACTGGTGGCAACTTCTGTGCCCCCAGATCCCCCTTGAGACACGCCGGTCTTGGAGACCCTGCGGGCGCGGAAACGAAAAAGACGAGGGGGGGGAGGAGGAGGAAAAGTCAGGCTGTGCCAAGGCGAGTTGTATGTGAAAGGGATTCTCGGCGCGAAGCGAAAACATCGCGCCCGCCTAAGATTGCAGATTATTTTATTCGCCGCGACGGCCCTCGCGGAGATACTCGCGGAACGCGCCCTCGACGTCAGCGGCCTCAAGGCGGGAATGGCGACGAGCATTGTGGGCGCGGTGCAGGGCGTAGACCGCGACCGCCCAGCGCTGCGTAACGTCATCGTTGTGCCAAGGACCGCCGATGTGCAAGAAATGGGCCAATGCCAACCCGCCGGCAGGTAGAAGATCACCGAACAACTTCCGCACCACCGGGCGGAAGGCCATGTGAGAGATGCTGTCCTGGCCCCCGTCGCGGCCGAATCGGCAGGCCCCGTGCCCTGCGAAACGCGAGCTGGTGCACCATCCGTGGCGCCAAAGGCGCAGCACCGCAGCCCATACGCGCGGTTGGCAGAGGCGCCCCACGCGCTGAAGCGTGAGCACGGCGGGATCGAGGCGCAGCCGCGGAAGCAGGACGATTGACCAATGCGCCAGTTTTCGCCTCAACATCGCCTGGCCGCGCGCGCCGGCCGGGCCGGGGCGGTGGGCCGCGAGCTGCTGGCCAGCGAACCTCTGCCAGCCTGCCTGCCTGTGCCAGCGTTCGTCCCTGGGCGCCGCGTTCCGGACAGCCTGAACTGCACTGGCTGCCCCGCTAAGGTTGCACAGGAAGCTGCTGTCCCGCAACGCGTGGAGCCAACCGACGCGATGCAACGAGGCAAATAAGGAGCTGCCGGAGAGCTGCTTCATTACCCGGGCCCTTTCGGCGACGCGGAAGGTTCCTCTGGCCTCGTGCTGGACCACCCTGGTTTTGACAGCGGTCATAGCGATGGCCAGATCGGGGAATGCGTCAGGGACGCCAACGCTAGTCAGCTTCTTCAGCGCATCCGCGGTGACCCAGTCGCAGGGCCCAGGGAGAAGGCGGCGGCAGGCCACGGCCTCGGTCTCCAAAAATGTCTCTGGCAAGTTCTCGCACTGGCCGACAAAGAGCAGTACCGAAGCAATGTGCACCTTGTATGCCTTGAGGCACATGAGCATTCCGACGCCCAGCCGGCCCCACTGCGTAGCTCGGTCGCCGTACGTGCGGAGGGGAGCCTCCCACGACAGCTGCTGCCGCCCTGGCCCCATGTACACCCCAAGATACTTAGCCGCAGCGGCGATGACCATCGCGCCCCAACTGGGGGCGCTCTCGCCAAGAATGGCCCGCACTCTGTCTGCTTCCAACGGGTCCGTCGGCACCAACGCGGTTTTCGCAATGTTGGGACGCAGCCCTGATATCTGCTCGAATTCTTCGAATAACCGCTGGAGGTTGCTCACATGCGGCCGGGCTGCAGCGAGGACCATGGCGAGGTCGTCGGCGAACGCCCGGTTCACGGCCATAGGGGAGCGGCGCCTCAAGCGACGAAGGAGAAAGTCGGAGCATGCGGCATACAGCAAGGGTGAAAAGTGGGCAGCCCTGGCGGATCCCTCGGGTCAGTGCAAAACCAGAGAATCGAGCGCCAGCGAGCCCCACCTCGCAGTGGCTGTCCCGATACAAGATCAGCACCAAGTTGACGAGCCAAGACGGCCAGCCAAGGCCGCGGAAGAAATCGAATATCAGCTGGTGCTCCACGGACGGAAACGCCGGCCGCAAAGTCGAAGAAGAAAGCCATGCCTCCTTCCCCAGCCGCCGCGGTCGCGAGCATCGCCTCGTCCACGTCGAGGATGTTGCTCACCATGGAACGCCCTTGGATGAATCCGCGCTGTTCGTCAGCAATCAACGGCCCCAGCGCTGGCTCGACCAGGAAGCGGCACGCGCTGGCGAGAACCCAAGTGTCGGTGCTCGTTATGTTCAAGGGCCGGACGCCGTCCGGGTCGATGAGGTCGTCGCCGTGCCCCGTCGTCCCGATGGTTTTTTTCGGGAGGAAAATGAGGATGCTCGCATTGAAATCAGGGCACTCGGTGGCCAGCTTATCTGGGGCGTCGTCCTTGCAGAACTCCAAGAAAGCGTCATGAAATATGTCCACAGCAAGACTTTCCACGCGGCGCCAGGCGGCGTATATGGGGCCACGAAGAGCAGCGACGGGGCCACGAATGGCTGCAACGGGGCCACCAAACAAAGCGAGGGGACCACGAAGGGCTGCAACGAGGCCACGAAGGGCTGCAACGGGAACCACGAAGGGCTGCAACGAGGCCACGAAGGGCTGCAACGGGGCCGCGAAGGGCTGCAACGGGGTCACAAAACAAAGTCAGGGGGCCGCGAAGGGCTGCAACGGGGCCACGAAACAAAGCGAGGGGGCCACGAAGGGCTGCAACGGGGCCACGAAGGGCAGCGAGATCCCGATTCCTAGGTAATCGGTGAGGGAGTCCTAAGCGTGAGCGCGACTCCTGGGTGCCTGGGTGTCGGGAGCGCGGCGCTTGAGCAAATTGCAAGAATTCCAATGCAAGGGCGCTATTCGTCAGCAAGTCTCCAGCGAGAGCGCGACTACAGAGCGCCGGGAGAGCGATTCCTGAATAAATTGTCAGGAAGTCCAAAGCGAGAGCGCGATTCCTGAATTATCCCAGTGCGACCCTACCTAGGAGTTGGAACCCCTAGGAAAGCAGCATTAGTAGTAACAGTAACGCTAAGCTAAAGCTAAGCTAAAGCTAAGCTAAAGCTAAGCTAAAGCTAAGCTAAAGCTAAGCCACAGCTAAGCTAAAGCTAAGCTAAAGCTAAAGCTAAAGCTAAAGCTAAGCTAAAGCTAAAAGCTAAGCTAAAGCTAAGCTAAAGCTAAGCTAAAGCTAAGCTACAGCTAAGCTAAGCTAAGCTAAAGCTAAGCTAAAGCTAAGCTAAAGCTAAGCTAAGCTAAGCTAAGCTAAAGCTAAGCTAAAGCTAAGCTAAAGCTAAGCTAAAGCTAAGCTACAGCTAAGCTCAAGCTAAGCTAAAGCTAAGCTAAAGCTAAACGCTAAGCGAAAAGCTAAGCGAAACGCTAAGCTAAAGCTAAGCTACAGCTAAGCTAAAGCTAAGGTAAAGCTAAGGTAAAGCTAAAGCTAAAGCTCCCAGGGGACTGGGGGGAACCGCGGGGCGGGGACTGGGGGAACCGCCCGGGGCGCTTTACACTGCCCGGCCCCTTTAAGCTAAGAGAGTAAGAACCCTCTAGGCAGAGCCTAGGTAGGGAATAAACTGTGAGAAGTCTCGGGCGGGAGCGGGGGTCCTGGCTAAATTGTGAGGAAGTCTCAGGCGGAAGCCGTTGTTGTTGTAACCTGCGGGCCAGGGGCCCAGTTTGAGCAGGAATACCTTCCCTGTCAAAAAAACAGGGTGCGAGCGTCCAGGGGCACACTTTGATCCGCCGGCCCCCTTGTGGGCCACCAGGCTGTAGGCGCGGGTTCGCAGTTTCCTGTACCAGTTGTAGCTTGTAGTTTCCAGTGTTACAGTTCTGCTTCTTGCTGGTTACTGTAACTAGTTGATTGACCGCGCGAGGGGGGGGGAGGCCCAAACCAGATATTTAGCACCTCCTGGGCGCGTTGTCTGAATTGCTGGGGGGGCTCGAAATCGACACCCCTCACACAGATCGGCGGGGTCAGGGTCCAAAAACACATGGGATTTGCCACATTTCTGAAATTCGGTGCCACCCCTCACACAGATCCGCGGGGTCAGGGTCCAAAAACACAAGGGATTTGCCACATTTCTGAAATTCGATGCCACCCCTCACGCAGATCCGCGGGGTCAGGGTCCAAAAACATATGGGATTTGCACATTTCTGAAATTCGGTGCCACCCCTCACGCAGATCCGCGGGGTCAGGGTCCAAAAACACATGGGATTTGCCACATTTCTGAAATTCGGTGCCACCCCTCACGCAGATCCGCGGGGTCAGGGTCCAAAAACACATGGGATTTGCCACATTTCTGAAATTCGGTGCCACCCCTCACGCAGATCCGCGGGGTCAGGGTCCAAAAACACATGGGATTTGCCACATTTCTGAAATTCGGTGCCACCCCTCACGCAGATCCGCGGGGTCAGGGTCCAAAAACATGGGATTTGCCACATTTCTGAAATTCGGTGCCACCCCTCACGCAGATCCGCGGGGTCAGGGTCCAAAAACACACGGGATTTGCTACATTTCTGAAATTCGGCGCCACCCCTCACGCAGATCCGCGGGGTCAGGGTCCAAAAACACAGGGGATTTGCCACATTTCTGAAATTCGGTGCCACCCTTCACGCACATCCATCGCAAGGCGTGGTAACCCAAACTGCGAGAACTCCCTCGGCCCTTTAATCGCAAGGTGTGGTAACCAAGCCCGTAAACCATACACGTCTTACCAATCGCCAGGTGTGGTAACCCCTCTTGTGATCAGTTGGTTTTGCTGATTGCGAATCGGCTTCGCATGAAGTTTCGATACTGCTTCACGACAGCGCCAAGGCCTCATGACTTAGCTCTTCCATGGCCCATTCTCCGAGAGGGGGGGCCCGGCGGCAGGGGGCGAAGCCCTTACGGATAAAGAACAAACAGTATGCACCGGTGGGGGGGGGATAGACAATAATTATTCTTCAGAAAAGATACCTCAACAACAACAGCAGCAGCAACAACAACAACACCCACCCACACTCCCTGCGAGATGATCCAAACTGCGTAGGGGGAGGAGCGAACAGGGGAAGTGGACTGTCCCGCTGCATTGCCCCATGTGCTTCTGCAGCACGGTCATTGCCGGCGGTCATCCTCCAGGACTGCCCAGTCTCACTGCAGAGGAGGGCCCCAGTCAATACCATGGTGAGGTGCAGGCCATGTTTGACGTCGCAGCACGGCAGAAGCAATCCGCGCGGGCGCTCACAGCAGTCGGAGGCGCTGAGGTCACGTGCAGACAAGCCTTGCAACAAGACATACTCCTCTTCACCGTCGTCCTCCCCCTCCCCTGCCCCTCCGTACCATCGCCCTGTAATCCTCGTCATCTCCCTCCTCCGCTTCTCAACCGCTTCCTCTTTCCCACCTCACTGACCTCCGTTTTCGGCCTCGTCTTTCTCCTCCACGCTCCTCTCCTCCCTTCTTCTCAGTCGGCTTCTTCATCCGCTGCCTCCTCCAGACCTCCCTCCCTGCCGCCTTCCTTCTACCCACACTCCCGAAACTCCCCGTTCCTGGCTCACCCGTCCACCTCGCTTATCCCTCCTCCCTCCCTCCGTCCTCCGTCCCCACTTCCAACTCTCCCTCGTCGTCCGTGTTCTCCATCCTCCTCATCCCCCTCATGTTCCATTCCGCATCCTGGTCCTTGTCTGCCTCCTGCCACCATCCGAGTTCATTCATTCAGCATCGCCACCAGCACCAGCACCAGCACCAGCACCAGCACCAGCACCAGCATTAGCATCAGCATCATCAGCATCAGCATCAGCATCAGCATCAGCATCATCATCATCATCAGCATCAGCATCAGCATCAGCATCAGCATCATCATCATCATCATCATCATCATCATCATCATCACCACCATCATCATCATACACTCCTCGTTAGCAAAATCCTCACGACCGTCCTCGTCCTCACGACCGTCCTGGTCCTCCATACCTGTACCATCATCATCCTGATCTGCCTACTCATCGCCGTCCCTCTCCTCCTCTCCCGATCCCACCCCCTCCGCCTCCTCCTACGTCCCCTCCCTCCATCTTCTGCTCCGCCTCCGCTGCCGTGTCACTCTCGTCTTCCTTTCGTTTGGGTGGGCTCGCCTCTGACCGAAACGTAATGCAATCGCGCGCGCAAGCTCGAACGGTCACACCAGATCTCGTCATTCGTATTGTCAGCATGGGCGTCATAAGCTAGGACCGCGTGTCAGCCCGGTGCTTCCACTCTGTGGTCAGTTGTCGCCACCCCGCGAATGTTGACGAGGCGCTGCGTGCTTAGGAAACTCATATATACTTCGCGACCAGCAAACAATTACCAAACTGGGCCCCGAGGGAGGATAGAATGGCATGTGCTCAAGCGGCGCAGCCTTCATACCTGCATGTCGATGGCTGTTGCTATTAATGATGCCGAGCAAACACGTGGGTCCAACATGGGTCTCGTCCGCCCTGGTGGGCGGGAGGAGGTGCGCCAGTCTGCGTCGCGTCCTCCATCTCGCGTTGTTCCCCCCCTTCCCCGCCTTTGAACTCAAACTCCAACTTCTGGGATACGCGGTCCTCGGAAGGGTCCTGCGATGGTTCCTCGGAAAAGATGTCTTCTGGAATGCCGACGTCTGCGCATATGAAACTTTCGCCTGCAACCTGGCTGTGTCGCGCTCCTCGCGTCAGCAAATCGATACGACCATTGAGGACATCACGATTATCGTGCAATGGCGCAATATTGCCCAACAACACGTGATCACGAACCCGACACATCGCATAACAACTGCCTTTGTCTACAACTGGTCGTTGCCACGGCTGCCGTGACTCCGAGCTGCTGGAATAGCACGTTGGCTTTGACTTTGAGCCATTACTTAAGCCATTACTCCCTCTTCACATCCTGCCGTCCTCATCCTCCCCGCTCATCCTCCCTCCCCGTGCTGCTCCAATCAACATGCGCGCCCACAGCATTGAACACACATACACTGCCGGTGCGATGACGAACTCGCTGGCACGAATGTGCAACTAGCTCTGCGCATAAAAATACATCATGCATGCCGCAAAGCTGGCGTCCTTCTTGCACGTGTCGGAGGCTAAGCAGTAAAGCTTCTCCGATGCTGCGCAAGTGATCGGGGAATTCGATGCCGTGGGCATCCTGAATGCCGCACTATTTCATTACAAAGTACCCGCAAACGAGATGTGCCCCCATCTCATTGCACAAATGGCTCCACTACGTGAGACTGAATACCGCCGTGCAAGCAGGAATGAGGGAACGAGGAGGGAGAGAACGGCGAGGCGAGATGAGAGAGAGACGCCTAGGCAGTATACGCCACTCCGTGGTCTCGCGAAGGGCGGCCTAGCTTCCTGATTGAGTATCGCAATCTCCGAGGATTTATGGGGGTGCCCCGAACGTGCGGCGTAATTTTCCCGGAGGCCGTGGGATCGTGGTTCGGAACCCGCATCGCCGACATTCCCCAAGATCTTACGTTGGGACGGCAGGTTCGTGCAGTGACGACTTCGGCGATTGTCTCTGACACCGTGTGGCCCGCTCAACCTTGAACGATCGTGGCTCTCCGACGGTGCAAATCATTCAATGGTGTCGTTGCCGGGCCGACACGATACGAACCTTCCGTAAGAGAGGTCGTCCGAACCCACTCGGCACGCTGCGCCGAAGCCCTGTGCCGTACATTGCATCAACATCCAACATGCCCTAGGATGGTCCTCAAGGGCAGTCCTGGGGCTCTCCTGGAGGGCCTCTTGGGTGGAGGTCCTGGGTTGGCCCAAGGGCCATCAATCATTGAACATGCGTTTGTCTGGCAGAATGGCTTCCACGTGATCGCCATTTCGATCCTAAAAGTAAGCCCAGACTGTCCAAGAGGCCCCCACGGCCCGCAAAAGAGAGACCCCGAGGCCACCACAACGGTCCCCGAGAGGGGCCCAAGATGGGGAATGCGAACTGACACATGGGGCACTGAACCTCCGATGTTCCAATTTGCATATTCGGGGGACCTCGCCCGTCCCATCGCGCCAACTATCCGTGTCGAATCCGCATCGAATTAATTTCGACCGTGTCGAATTGACACCGAATCCACGTCGGAGTCATGTTCAACCAGCGTCGAATGCACATGAAGAAACCAAAATGCCAAGATGCAAAAATGAACCCGCGTCAAACCCGCCCCACGTCGAACCTGCATCAAGCCGACGTCGAACTCCGAGTCCAAACCGCGCGGCCTTCAATACTCCTTCAAAGGCCTCCAAGAGGACCCCCGAGAGGGCGCCAAGAGGAATAGATAATTAAGTAGTTTCTCGTTGTTCTCCTATGGGCGCTCTCGCTAGGAAGGGCTTCACACAGCCTCGAACTGCCCACGAGGCCTCCAAGATGGCCCACAGACGGCCCCCAAGAGGGCTCCAAGACGGTTCGATATAACCTCCAAGATGGTCCAAAATGGGCTAGTCACCCAAGATGGTCCAAAATGGCCTCCAAGACGGCCCAGGATTGCCCCAACACGGCACTGAAAAACTACCAAGAGGCCCCCAATAGTGAGGCCCCTAGGATGCCCCCTAATAGGCCCCTTATTGCCCCCCCGAGAAAACACCTCCTCGGCCTCCTCCTTTTCCTTCTCCTTCTCCTTTTTCTCCTCCTCCTCCTCCTCCTCCTCCTCCTCCTCCTCCTCCATCACCAGCTTCTTCTCCACTTCCACGGCCAAATATTTCCACACCAGCTTCCCACTTCTGCTTCTTCTTCTCCTCCTCCTCCTCCTCCTCCTCCTCCTCCTCCTCCTCCCCAATATCTCCTCCTCCTCCTCCTCCTCCTCCTCCATCACCAGCTTCTTCCCACTTCCCCAGCCCACTCCCCAAGAGTTTCCACACCAGCTGGGGGACCACATGATTGAAAAACTTGACGAGTCTATGCGAAAGCACCTCGTCTCCTCAGCCACACAATTGGAGGCAACGAGCTTTGAGCTGCTCGGCATGGTGAGACGGTGGCTCGGCGAGCGACGGCCGTGTGCCACGGCCGCCCTGGCCCTTGCCGAGGCAGCCGGCGGCGCTTCCTTTGTTCCATCCGCCCCCATCGAGGTGAGGGGGGGGAAAAAGGAGGAGGAGGAGCGGGAGGAGGAGGAGGAGGGGGAGGAGGAGGAGGAGGAGGAGGGGGAGGATGAGGAGGAGGAGGAGGAGGCAACGAGCTTTGAGCTTTGAGCTTTGAGGCAAATGGTGGGCTTGCGGCCCGGCCGCGCGGAGGGAGCGCGTGCCCCGCGAGGCCGCGGGGCGCCGAGCTGCGGCCTGGGCCTGCCGCGGCGCCGCGCGGGGGCGACCCGTGGGCGGG
>CAUYUJ010004037.1:35000-73574 GCA_963575745.1 Prorocentrum cordatum | reverse complement strand
AAGGCAAAGGTTACCGGGCCACCTACGGATCCTACGTGAAAGGTAAGATCGGCGGTAAACAAAGTGGTAAAGGAAGTGGCTCGTGGGGTGGAAGTTATGGAGGCCAAGGAAAATTGACTCCCCATAGCGAGCGTGAGTGTTACAAGTGCGGTGCCAAAGGGCACGTCGCCATTGACTGCCCGGGCTCCAAGAAGACCGCCAACGAAGTTGAGCAGGAGAGACCTACAATGAACGCTGAAAGTGAACAAACTACCTCGTTCGGCCAACCGCAACATGTTCTCAGCGTTGAGTTGAAGGACGAAGTGAACGTGCCACTGAACCCATTCGCAACTGAGGAGGTTAACGGGCAATGGGATCTGCCCTCATATGCCAGAAAGAAAATGGCGCGTAGGACTGCGATGGGTATGAAAAGAATTTACCAGGAGCATCAATGTAACGGAGATTGCAATCATGTGAGTCAATGGGACCAGAGGATAAGTAAAATCATAAAACAGGAAAAGAGTTGGCTAGAAAAATGCAGAGAAATTGGGCGGATTGAAATGCGGGACTGTGATCCAGAAATTAACGCGGTGCCACCACTGAGTGCAGCGCATGAGACAATCGTGGTTACCGTGGACTCTGGGGCGTATAACACAGTGGGACCCCCCAAGGTTGGCACCTATTTCCCCATTAAGCATACGGATGCGTCAAAGCAAGGAAGACATTACAGCGCAGCGAATGGGACGACGATAAAGAATTATGGTCAACGAGTGATCACGGGCAAAAATGAACATGGGAACGCAGTCAGTATGCCGATCCAGGTAGCAGAAGTCAACAAAGTGCTGGGATCCGTCAGAGAAATGGTGAACGCTGGAAATAGAGTTGTGTTTGACAAGGATCTCAACGGGAGGTCCCTGAGCCACATCGTGAATAAGGCCACAGGCAAGTTCACGACTATCCACGAGAAGAACAGCACGTTTCAGTTTAACATTACGGTGCCGAGGGGACCAGCGGAAGCTGTTAATCCCAGGAGTGAAGTGAACGCAGCTGAGGGTTTTCCGCGGCCGGGAACCCTGGAGGCGGACCTGTTCTACTAAGCCCCCCATTACCCGTAAGACCAAGCGAAAACTTAAACGTCTTAAATACCGAAGGAGACGAAGGGAGTGGAAGTGGGGGCAACGAGAGTGAGTTGAGTGATGTGGAAGATGTATTTGTGAGCGATGAAGCAGAGTTACCGAAGAAAGTTTACTGTGACATGAGGCCCTCAAAGGAGGAAGTTGAGACGCACAACACGACGCAGTTACCTTGCAGAAGCTGGTGCCCACATTGTGTTAGAGGAAAACGCGCAGGCGCAATCACCGTAGACGCAAAAGAGAAGGGAGCGGAAACGTGCCAGTAATTTCAATGGACTACATGTGGCTTGAAGGAAAAAAGGAAGAAGGTGAAAGTGCCAGTAATGGCAACCCAATTCTGGTCATGCATTGCAGGGGGACCAAATTAACATGGAGCAGAGTGTTGATGAAGAAAAGAGTGGACTCATACTCAGTAAAGGTGGGATGTGATATGATCAGCTTTACCGGATACAAGAAGGTTATTCTCAAAAGCAATGGAGAAGCAGCAATTACGGCACTGGCCAATATAATCAAAGCGTCGCGTGACCTTGACATGGGTGTTGAAGTCAGTCCAGTGGGTGACTCAAAGGCCAACGGTGAAATCGAGATGGCTGTTAGAACGGTGCAGGGTCAAGTCAGAACGTTAAAGAGTGCTTTGGATGCCAATTATAGGACTGAGTTTGGTGAGAGTCACCCGATAATACCGTGGCTGGTGAGCTATGCGTCTTTTCTGATTAACAAGTTCACGATAGATGCAGATGGGAAGACAGTCCATGAGAGGTGCAGGGGAAGAAAGTTTAATAAGCAAATTCCTGAATTTGGCGAATGTGTCATGTACTTAAAGACGCCTGCACACAAGGGCCGCGAGAAGCTTGAAATGAGATGGGAAAGTGGAGTGTTTTTGGGGATAAACGAGAAGAGTCAGGAGTTGATTATCGGGGCACCTAATGGGGCAATCAAGGCGCACGAGTTTAAGCGAAAAGGAAGTGAGGCGGAAAGATGGAATATTGTCGAGATCACCGAGATGAAGGGGTTACCTTGGCAGCCTGACCCCAGTGCGGCAGGAATGGAATTACAGTCTAGAATCATGGTACCCATGGACCTACCAGAGCAAGAGTTAACTGCACCTGAGACGAAGCCACTTATTGCACGAGGAATCGCTGTGAAGAAGCATGAATATTTAAAAATGGGACCGACGCCGGGGTGTTACGGATGTAAATGTCTCATTAGAGGAGACAAAGAGCACAAACCACATAACGCTGATTGCAGGGCTCGGGTTATCGAATGGTTAAAGAAACAAGAGAGCCCAAACATCCAGGCAAGGCTAGCATCTGCCCAACTGAGACTCGAAAGTAAAAACCGTGCGCCGGAAAATCAAAATCAAGAATTAGAAAGTCAAGCGAAAAGATTGAGGGCCAACGTGCCACCTCCGCCGAGCGCTAAAGTTGAGGAAGCAAAGGATGAGTGGATAGTAAAAGGAAACAAAGTTATATGTCAACACCGGCGACCAAGAAAAGAGTTAGCCTTTCCCACCAATGGTGGATGTCTTGTAAACTGGGACAAACTTAAGCCCAGAAGATTTACCCATGCCATCATGATTGACAGTGGTGAAATTCATGAGCACGAAGACACTTGGTATGGTGAAGAAGGAGATGACCAAACATGGGCCATGGGAAACCCCTTTAACGGTTACTGGACCGGATGGGCCGAGTTTGAAGTGGAAGGTGAAGAAATGAAGGACCCCCCAAGTGAACCCATCAAACGAAAAGCAGAGGGCGATCACGACGAAGAAGATCAACAGGCAACTCAACATCGTCAACTTAATCCAGAACAAGATGAAGAAATGTCGGAGGTGAACGATATCAGATTAGGGCTCAACATGATGGGATTTAACTCTGAGCTGGTTGAATGGTTGACAAGCGGGGAATTGAACGTCGTGCATCAATTCAACGAGGTGAGGAGATCCACCAAGCTTTATGGAGCTAGTCAACATGAGACCCAGGCGCACGTGACCGAGGCATATTCGCCGGTGAGAGTTACAGGAATGGCAGAGAAAATGGGACTGATACCGGGGTTAGCGATGGACTTGACAACGCGGGATGAACATGGTAACCCATGGGACTTTAATGTGCCAGCTATGCGAGTGAAAGCGAAGAAGATCGTCAAATCCAAAGCAGCCCTGTTGCTGGTGGTGAGCCCCATGTGCGCAGCTTTCAGCAGGCTTCAGACGTTCAACTTTAAAAGATTAGGCCCTGATCGAGTAAAACAAATATTGAATTACGGGATCAAGCATTTGACGTTCGCAATGGAGCTTTGCGAAATTCAACGGCGAAATGGTTTATACTTTCTATTTGGACACCCCGCGGGGGCGACAAGTTGGGGTACTTCAACCGTGCAACGGTTGCTCAGGAACAAAGATGTTAAAGTCTACAATGGAGATTTGTGCTGTTACGACTTAAAGCAAATGGTCAAAGGTGAAGAGATGTTCATTAAGAAACCGACCAAGTTCATGACAAACAGTCCGGCCATAGGTCGCGAGTTAAGCTGGAGATGCAAAGGGCAACATCGACACATGGAGTTAACTGGTGGTGGAAGAACTCACAGATCAGAAGTTTACCCAGACAAATTGTGCCGAGCGATGCTGAGAGGGCTTGTGCGACAAATGAAGATTGACGGACGCCAAGGAGGCACGTTTAAAGAAGAAGAAGCAACAAACATGGAAGTTGACGAAGAGGAGCATAGTGAAATGCAGATAAGCGGGACTTACTGGGCATGTGAATATGTGAACGAAGATAGAAAGCACAAACACCAGTTAACGTGGACGAGAAAGGATTATGGAACTCAAAGATTGATGCTGCCAGGACCAAATGGACCACACTGGAGTTCATGCGTTAGGAGACTTACCATTGACATAGACACGGGGAAGGTTATCGAGGACAGGCCCGTGAACGAAATAACAGGGAGAGAGAGAAGAAGCATGTTCAAGAAGGGACCAGTTAACACTTCCACCACCTTTGCGTATGAGGCCGTTGGCGAGATTGCTCCACACAAGTGGAAATGCAGTGCATGTGAACGTGAGGGCTGGCTCAAGACGCCCAGCACCTGTGCAGCGTGTGAAAGGATCGGCACAGTTAACCCTCTCCCCATGAATATGATCAACGTTGTTCACATGGAAAATGGAGAGATAACTCAAGCCTGGGACGATGTTACTGGAAACGAACTTGATCCTAAACTGACTATAAAGGCGCGCCAAGAAGAAATGGAACAATTCAGAAAACGCAGAGTTTACGAAAAAGTGAAAGAGGAAGTATGCTGGCAAGTTACGGGGAAGGCACCCATCGGAACCAGGTGGATAGACATTAACAAAGGAGATGAGTTGAGCCCAGACCACAGGTCAAGGCTAGTGGCCCAGCAGGTTAAATACAATTCCAAGGAAAGAAATATATTTGCTGCTACACCTCCACTAGAGACGCAGAAACTGCTCTTTTCAATGGCAGTTACCGAAGGAGTTGGATTCATGAACGGCGAGCGCGAGAAAGGATTAAAGTTGGCATTCATTGACATTAAACGAGCTTACTTTTACGCTCCGGCAAAGAAAGATATATTTATCAGATTACCAGACGAGGATCGTGAACCAGGCATGCGCGGAAAACTATTAAAGTCAATGTACGGAACAAAGGGACGCGGCGAGCAACTGGGAAGACTGTTACATGGACTTTGCTATCGAGGTTGGGTTTAAGAGTGGAGTTGCGTCACCATGCGTATTCAAACATGAGATTCGAGCCTTATGGTTGACGGTCCATGGGGATGACTTCGCGCTATTAGGAGGTGACCATGATCTCGATTGGTTTGAAAATAAGATAAAGGAGGAGTTTGAGGTAAAAGTGAGAGGACGACTTGGACCAGGAAAGGAGGACATGAAGGCGATCAGGATTCTTAACAGGATAGTCGAATGGACTGAGGAAGGGTTAAGATATGAGGCGGATCAAAGGCATGCAGAGATAATTGTGAAAGAGCTTGAGCTAGAGGGAGTAAAAGTGAGGACTGAAGTGCCAGGTGAGCGTATTCCAGTTGAAGAGGGAGATGAGGTAGAACTTTCGCCCAACATGACTAAGAGGTATCAGGCATTGACGGCCAGAGCGAATTATTTAGCTCAAGACAGATCAGACATACAGTATTCAGTGAAGGAGCTTGCTAGAACCATGTCAAAGCCAACAATGGGTTCTTGGAAGGGTCTGGTCAAGCTAGGAAAGTATTTAAAGTACCACAGCAGAAGCAGTTATGTGTACCAATATCAGGAACAGCCCCGAGAATTAACGATTTGGACTGACACGGATTACGCAGGATGTAAGCGAACTAGGAGGTCTACGAGTGGAGGAGTAGTGATGTGGGGTAAACATCTTATAAAGTCTTGGAGCACAACTCAAAGTGTGATTGCGTGATCGTCAGGGGAAGCAGAATATTATGGACTGGTAAAAGGAGGATCGGTTGGTCTAGGACTTCAGGCAGTACTGAGAGATTTTAACCTGGAGGTTGAGATCACCCTGAAGAGTGATGCCACGGCTGCGATTGCCATTGCGAGCAGACGAGGCTTGGGGAAAGTGAGACATATTGAAGTGTGTCAACTGTGGTTACAGCAGAAGGTAAAGGAGGGAGTACTCCGTATTGTGAAAGTAGGAACACATGAGAACACAGTTGATGCATTAACCAAGTATGTCAGTCGTGAGAGCATGAACGCACACCTACGAAACACGAATCAATGTGCATTAACAGGCAGACATGGTCTTGCGCCGGCCACCGAATGTTGACACTCGCAGCTCATTTCTATCAAGCAAGCTGCCTCGATTAAAGCCATCTCCACCCATTACCTCTCACTCTTGGGCGTGAACGAAAGCATGACGGCTCATCAGGTCAACCTCACCATCAACGGGTCCGTGGTCGACCAGGGCCCGCCTGGGGATGGACCGGTTACGCGTGAGAACCTCAACCGCCGTGTTGACGACATCGTCAACGTTGCCCACGCGTTTACCGTGACCCTCACTAACATGGCGATTAACTTTCACGGGGCTCACGACAAACACGTTGACGAGGTGCAAAGGGCCGCCGGTGACATGGCGCAGAGGATCGAGGACTTAACGCGGCAGAACGATGCGTTGATCCACGCCAGTGACGACGTCAACGAGAATCTCAAGAGGGCGCAAGACGAGATTAACGCTCTGATGGCGACGATCACGGAGCTGAACATCCAGAATCGTGACTCGGGGGTTAACACGGCGGAGAATGCGACCAAGTGCAGGCGCATCAACGACAACATTGGTTACCTCCTGAACACCGCCAGACGCCTTACCGAGAACATCGCGCCTCTGCAGGACTTCGAGGGCAAACGGGATGCGGCACTACGCATGTTGGTGGGAGTTACCGAGAGACTTGAAGGTTTACAGAGGTTCTTGAATGACCCGATCAGTTCCTCGGTTACCAGCATCCCGCAGGTGCCTCCGCCGTTGCCCGAGCTGCCCCCAACGGCAGCAATCGCCGAGGCGCCACCCGCTGCCGTTACCGCGGCGGCCAAGGCTAGCCAGCCTCTGGCCCGAGCTTGCGCGGCCTCGGGCGCGCCCCCGGCTCAGGACCTTACCGGCACCGCGCCCGAGACCGGAGGGTTCGGTCGGTCCATGTCGCCGAATAAGATCCCTCAGTCAACGGCGCCGCAACCTGTTTACAAGAGAGCACCCAAGGCCATGCATGAGCGTAAACAGGAATTGGAAGAGTTACTGCAGATCGGCATGAAGATGGATGAAGATCGTGCGCAGAGCAGTCAACGTGACGAAGCACCAAAAGGTCCTGCCCCTGTTGTGAACGTGAGGGCGCCCGAGCCGCCTCCTCCGGGCCTTGGCGAGTCAAGTGCATCGAGCAGCGTTAGTGGCATGAAGCCCCCGCCTCCGGAGCCCAAGAAGTTATCGGTCCAGCACATCCCGCCGCCGCAGCCTCAAGCTGTTAACCGCACGAACGACCAGCTTGCGGCATACTCTCGGAACATTGCCAGGGCTGTTTACCGCCCATTGTACCACGTCAACGGCCACATGCCCATGGTGAACGACAGGAGCGAGGACCGCGACGTCAACTACAAGGCGGAACCTAACCCCAGAGAGGTAGTCGCATTAACGATGAAGACGCGCGACAACTGGCGCAGGTTTGAGGGCAACTTCGTCGGGCATGTGGCGAAGGCGGGATTAACGACTCCTGGCGGTCGGTCCATTCAGGGCAACACGGGGCGGGAGCTTAACGACTATGATGAAGTGTTCGTTGACATCTACGGCCAACATGCTTACGGTTTCATCGGCTACTCCGTGCTGAAGGGCCCGAGCAGCTGGAGATCTCAGTTGACGGAGAAAGAGTTGGCCAAGCACGACGAGTGGGTTGACGCAGTGGGGCACGTACAGTCCTTGTTTGACGACGAATACGTGCCACCACTCCACGTTGACGATCTTCACTCATCGTGGTTTGACGTTCACAGTTGCCCAGACACACAGGTGTACGTCAACAAGGTTCCGGAGATGAACGAGAAGCAGCTTAACGGCCTTCTCTTAACGTGGGCAGGGATGCTGCCCCACGGCAACCCCACTGTGGTCTCTGTTAAGCATCTGGTGGAAGACACTTATGGGCCGCACGGTTACATCTCGACTGGAGTTACCGTAATTCGGTTTGCGACGCCTGACTTGGCCAAGCTCTATTGCCGTTACATGAGCGGCCTCCAGGTGCATTACCGCAACTACTTCATCGAGGACCTCGAGGTCAGGAGCGCCGAGGAGTTAAAGGACAGCATCAACAGGCCTCCAGTCTACTGGCACCAGACCATCCTAGATGTCGCTCTTAACGATCAGGGGTCCATGAGGGCACTTTACCGTGACAATTGGCCTGCTGATCATATCACCGAGCGTAAAAGCGACCATCGTGAGAAGCTCTGCTGGTTTGGATGGTTACCGTGCGACGACTTCCCCAACTGGCTTACCGATCCGACCTGGACTGTGAACCCGTTTACCGGCGCTGCAGTCGAGGAGCACCTCCGAAACAATCCAGGTGGTAAACCTCTGTTGAAGGCCCCCCACGCCAGTTACTGGAGGGCCATCGGCACCTACCACAACATTGTTGACGGGTCCATCAAGAGCTTTGACGAGGGGTGCTGGCTCGATGACGAGGAGCGGATTAACGCGTACCTGGACACCGACTATTACAGCCCGACGCAGGCCCTTAACAGGGTGTCGTCCTACACAGCGGCTAGTGTGGGGCATCGCGGGTTACCGAGGTCCAGGGGCGCACGCGCCCCGTCAGTGAGGCGCCCGCGCCGCTCGTAAACGGCGACCAGTGACCGGCATGCTGTTCTTTTACGCTCTCCCTCATCTCCCCTCTTAACTCGGCTTAGCAATCGTGTTGCAGTGGCTTGTTGAGCTGAATCTGTGTGCATGTGCATCTTTTGTAGTTACCGCAGGTATTGGCGAATAAAAAGCGAAAGCAATCAAAATCATATAAATGCTAGCCTGCCGTATAAGCTTTGGATGCTACGTTTAAACTTGCAACCGCAAGAACGTTTACTTGAGCTCATGTTGCATGTCTGAGAAACGTGGTGCTCGTAAACGTTGTCACGTGATCTTTCGATTTCGGCATTATAACGATTTGTGTGCAGCATGTTGCTTGGTTTAACCTGTCTTTGCGTTTAAAGACACCTCCCCGTCAGCCAGTACGGACTGGCGTCCGAGGGGGGGTGTTAACATGCAAGCGTTCAGGTGACTGGGGAGGAATGATAACCCTGTTGCCTTTGGCTCAAGTGTTTAACGGCTGAAGCTACCGAGACCTGCTTCGCCGTGCGGGCGTATAAAGGTGACCTATCATCATCATTGTTGCCAGGCTCCCGTGCAGAACCCTCCTCGGGGTTTTGCAGGAGGAGAACGAGGAGTAGCAGGAGGAGGACCTCCTTATCCTCCCTTCTCTCCCGTCCTACATATGGTAGTGGTGGGTGAAAATGTGCCCATCACGCAGCGCCGCTCCTCCGCCCGCAGCGCGCACGCGCGATATGCCGCAGGGCGCGAAGGGGCGGCGCGGCGCCGGCGCGCATGCGCGCGGGCGCGGAGGTCGGGGGCGGCCAGGAGGGGGTGATGACTATGGGGGGCGTCGGGGGGGCGTCAACCTCGCCGACAGCCCCACATCGACCCCCGTCGCGGGTAAACACCGCGCGCCGAAGGCGCTCCGACCCCCGTCGCGGCGTGGCGACGAGGCGAGGTTGACCCCCGTGGGGGGGGTACCCCCCCACGCTTATTAAGAAACCCAGAGTAGCGGGGGGAGGATGTCATGGCGGGGGCCATGGTATCTCCCCAGATGTCATGGCGCCTCTGCTCATTTCAGTGCGTCCCCGGCCCCGCCCTGTGCCGCGCACGTGCCGCCGGCCATGATCTGCGCCCCTCCTCTTGGGCGCCCCCCTCTTGGGACGCCCCCGAGGAGGGGCCGCCGCCCGCGCGGCGCAGGCGGCGGGCGCTGGTGGTCGGCGGAGGGCTGGGCGGCCTCGCCGCTGCGCGCGAGCTGAGGCGCGGATGTCCCATGCCTCCCGGGCGGGCTCCGAGCAGGTGGGGTCGGAGGATCGCGCCGCACCGCGAACACCTCGGCGGTGCGGCCCGACGTGGAGCCCGATCTTCTCCACGCCGAGGGCACGGATGCATCGCCGACGCATCGCCGACGCGTCGCCGATGCGGCGCGATCTTCTGGCCCCATCTGCTCGGACCCCTATCTGGGAGGCCTCTAAGTTTAAGTCGGGCGTGTCCCTCTGTAGGAGGAATATTCAAAAATAATCAGAAATTATTTAATCGCTTCGCTCATTCCGCCGGCCCTGGAGCGCTATTTTGCGCCTCTTGGGGCCGTCTTGGGGGCTTCTTGGGGGCTTCTTGGGAGCGTCTTGGGGCTCCTTGGCGGCGTATTGGGCTCCCCTGGGGCCTCTTGGGGGGCTCTTTGGGGCCCCTTGGGGCGGGAGGGGGGGTAGTCGTTGGCAGCCCCCCCCTGTGAGGCCACGATCCTCGTGAGGGGTGGCGAAAAATAGCCTCCCCCCTGGGGATCGCCCGGGGGTCAGCCGGGGATCGGCCGGGGTATTTTTTTTTCGTCCGGGGCCCCCCAGGGGCCGCCCCGCGCGCGCGAACTAGAAATATTGTTAAGTAGTTACCGGAGATCTTAGCACGCCTCTGGCCCGTTGTGCCGGCGAATTGAGTATTTTTTGAGTCTCTTTCGACTATTCTCATTTTTTCGGCCAAAATCCCCCTGTAGGGGGACAGACCCGACCTAACTCTAAGTGCGGGAGGGGTATGCCGATGCCGCTTTGCCCCTTCCTGGCGCCTCACCCCCTGGAGCGCCCCCCTCGCCACCGCCAGGGGTTCGCCTCGGGGTGTTGCCCAGAAAACGCGCCCAGGGAGAGGTCCGGGGAGTGCCGGCGACGGCGTCGGCATCTTCTGCTCCCTTCGAGGCGCCAGTTCAGGGTGACCGTGGTGGATGCCAAGGCCGGCGCCCGGCAACGATCGCGACTGTGCACTGTGCACGAGGCTTCTGGAGGCCTTCGGAGCTTTGAGCTTCGGAGCTTTGAGCTTTCGGGTGTCGGGCGCTGGCAGAACTGGGTTTAGTGGGACTTGGTTTAGTGATGTGTACTACGGGACGCCCCCTCCGCCCCGTTCCACTGACCGGAACTGCCGTCACCCGAAAATACAGCAGCTACGGCAGACCTGGTTCAGTGATTCTGGCTAATTTAGGGGCTCTTCTGTCTGCGGAGGTCTTGGCCCCTTCCAGCCACTGGAGCTCGACGAGAGCTTCGAATCGATGTTGCCGAGGCCCCCGCCTTGCCCTCTGTCGGGCGTGTATTGGTCGACTATTTTTTCGTACTTTCGACTATTTTTTTGACGATTTTGCATTTTTTTACTCCAAAATCTGCCTGTAGGAGGACATGCCCGACCTATGGCTAGGCAAGGGAACCGAGTCGGAGGAGCGCAGGGTTGGAGGCCTGGAAGTGGACACCACCACCAACAGGGGGCTGTGCCCACCAGGGGAGGATTATCTTAGATTTTGGTGTTGGTGTTCATTCGGCCGCATATCGGGTTGACCCAAAAGGGGGTCCAGCGACAGGGGGGTGGTGCAATAGATTTGGCAATAGATTTGTGGGGTTGCAATACGATTGGGGCGTGCAGTACATTCCGGGGCGCAAGTGTATTGCTGGATTTTCGCGTGCAATGTAGTAGTTGCAATACAATGCAATACAATTCTCAGGCGCAATCCATTTGCAATACAATTGCCCCAAGTCTGTTGCACCACACCCTTGCAGCTGGACCCCCGTTGGGTCACCCAAGACCTAAGAAGGCCAAGAATTGCCACCATCACCGAGATCGGGATCTTCTTCCCTCGGTAGAAGCACCCCGCCGATCTTTCGGTGTCGGTGCCAACCTCCGGGCCTCCGCCGACAGGGCTGTCCTCGATCTGACAATCGATGGTGCGTGCCGATTCCTGGGCGTGGCACTGGTCGCTCTGAGTACGCACGATGGTTCGATGTACTCGATGTTTGAGTACACACGATGGTTCGTTTCGATTTGAGTCTTGCTCCAAGGAATGGGGCAAACAAAAGACTTTGATGCTCTTTTGTTTTGTTTTGGCTCCGTGTGTGCAGTTGTCCTTCTTTCCCTCCGTCCTCCGCATCCTGGCCAGCACCGCTACGACAGTTTGCGCAATTTTTGTGTTTCACGGAGTTGCCATCGATTGTTAATTCTTTACGCTTCGCGCATCCCCACCAGCCCATCTCACAACAGCAACTCTTGCGAAGCGTGCCGACAGTTGTGTTTTTCAGGCGTGTGTCCGCTTGGCGCCGCATATCCCCCCTGTTCCTCCTTCTTCCCGCCTCCGACGACGGCGGCGGTGCGGGCCCTCGTTGTGTGAGTCCTTCGGCCCCGTCGTCCTTGTGTGAGTCTTTCGGGACCCTATTCCTGGTGTGAGTCGTTCGGTATCCTCGTTGTGTGAGTCGTTCGGGCCCTTCCTCCTGGTGCGAGTCGTTCGGGCTCGTCGTGTTGTGAGTCGTTGGGGGTCCTCGTGGTGGGAGTCGTTCGGGCGTCTCGTCCTGGTGTGAGTCGTCGGGGCCCCTCGTCCTGGTGTGAGTCGTTCGGGCTCCTCGTGGTGTGAGTCGTTCGGGCCTCTCGTCCTGGTGTGAGTCGGTCGGGCTTCTCGTGGTGTGAGGCGTTTGGGCACCTCGTCCGCGTGCGAGTCGTTCGGGCCCTTCGTCGTAGGAGTCGTAGTAGTAGTAGTAGTAGTAGTAGTAGTAGTAGTAGTAGTAGTAGTAGTAGTAGTAGTAGTAGCAGTAGTAGTAGTAGTAGTAGTAGTAGTAGTAGTAGTAGTAGTAGTAGTAGTAGTAGTAGTAGTAGTAGTAGTAGTAGTAGTAGTAGTAGTAGTAGTAGTAGTAGTAGTAGTAGTAGTAGTAGTAGTAGTAGTAGTAGTAGTAGTAGTAGTAGTAGTAGTAGTAGTAGTAGTAGTAGTAGTAGTAGTAGTAGTAGTAGTAGTAGTAGTAGTAGTAGTAGTAGTAGTAGTAGTAGTAGTAGTAGTAGTAGTAGTAGTAGTAGTAGTAGTAGTGGAAGTAGTAGTAGCTGTAGGAGTAGTAGCAGTAGAAGTAGTAGTGGGAGTAGTAACAGTAGGAGTCGTCGTAGTAGTCGTAGTAGTCGTTGTCGTAGTGGACTCAGGGCGGCCGTCGTCGAAAGCAGCGATCTTCCCCGACCAGTGTTGTTGTCGTTGCCATTCTGGCTTCTAGTATTGGAGTGTGGCTGTGAGCTTCGCTCCGCCTACCCGTAACGCGCGCGCCTTCTGTGTTTTTTTGGCACGAGGTGGCTTGTGTGCGCAAATGCCGCACGTAGCCCAGCATCGCTACGATATCTCCATTTTTGCATCTGATGTGAGTCATATTCTTCTCTATTCGCCCTGCGTTCGTGTCAGCAGGTCGTCGTGGCGGTTAGCGCTCGGTGACATGCAGGCACGGCGGTCAGCGCGAGATGTCTCGGAGACGCGCCACTTTCGAGATTTGATCCGCAGGATCCATCGTCACTGCGACATCAGATCATGGATTCCCCTTCGCACCTATGCACGCATGTATTCGATACAGAAGCACGCATGCATCAAAGGCGGTCCGACACACATCAAGAATGCACAGAAAGACATGCACAGAAGTTCAACGTTGTCCTCTGCCTCTTCCCAAGAGAGTACGAGTGGTGCGCCAGTTTTCCTGCGGATGTTGAGTAGGCACATGTGAAGGTCTGGGAGTCGTCGTTCGAAGTGTCGTCTGCCGCGATCGTGTGCAGGTGACGCGTGGAGCGTTACGGAACGTGTGGGCTGAAGTGGTTCGCTTTGCCTTCTGGAAAGACGGGACACAGTAGATTTAGGTAGAACGCTCTTCGTAGTCGTGCAGGAGTACAGTGTGCGGAGAGGTCTTGCAGGTATGCACGAGCTCGAGGCTCTCAACATGACTGTCGGCGTATCCCGTCTCATTCCATGTAGTGGAGCGAGGCTTATCGTGCTTCCGGGTGTCCAGGGGCCTGGGGCCGTCGTGGGAGACGAGGGCAATTTGGGTGGCGTAGGGTGTCATGTCGTTGCAGATGTGAGTGGTATTCGTCGCAGAGTTGGTTGTTGTATGTAGTGCGTTACGCGTGGTTTTTAGTGCACGAATGGTTCCTGCGTGCGAAGTTGGTTGGTGCATTGTTGCGAGCCGCGGGCTCGAGTCGAGCGCGTCTGCGAGATCATCGGTAGTGAGCGTAGCTCAGCCGTTGTTCACACCGCTGTTCCCATTCAATTCGCTTGGCGAGGTGGCCAATCCTCCAGCACGGTACTCGGGCCATGACCACTCAGACCTTCCACGAGGCTGTGGAGGCGTCTTTCGACGACATTGCTGTGCAAGCGGACGGCGCGGCAGAGAAAGCTATCCTGAAGCCTGGTGTTGAGGGGTTGCATGTGTTCCTTGAAGGGTGTCGCGCTGATGGCGCGAGTAGCGGCGTGAGTGCCGAAACGGTTGCAGTGGAGTCGCTGAAGAAGATGTTCGAGAGCAGGGGTTGGCCTTTCGACAAATCGTTTGGGAGGGCCGATTTGACCGCGCTGCTCGAATCGCTGGGCGAAGCAGGCTCTGGCGGCGAGGAATTGGCGGAGGACATTTCCACTTTGGTGGGTGATCTGCACTCTCGAGCGGCGGCGAAGGAGTTCCCGCTCATTCGCCCGATAGATTTGCGGGCGGAGGACGAGCAGAATGCCGCCGAGGAAGCCATGAGTCTCGTGGAAAAGCTGGATGCTGTGCAGATTCAGAGCTATATTGGTTTTCAGAAACAAGAGTATTTTAAGAATAGTCCTGGAGATCCAGGCACGTCGATGGACGTGAAGCATGCGCAGTGGGCACTCAATTTTTACTACAAGCACGTGCGTGATTTTCTCGCCAAGCAGTCGCTTGACGCCAGGACATTTGCTCACCGGTTTTCCCAGTCGACGTTCATCCCGCTCATCTC
The DNA here is from genome assembly GCA_963575745.1 of Prorocentrum cordatum. Taxonomy (NCBI): domain Eukaryota; class Dinophyceae; order Prorocentrales; family Prorocentraceae; genus Prorocentrum; species Prorocentrum cordatum. The sequence continues at coordinate 58,945 of CAUYUJ010004037.1, read as the reverse complement.
CCCGCAGTCGATCGGTGACAGGGAGAAGAAGGTTTTCGCTCGTGATGCCGCGTCGGCAATGAGGCCAGAATTGTTGGAGTTGCTGGGCAAGAATTTGTGCTTAGCTTGGGGTGAGATGGCTGAAGTTGTCGAACTCAGTGGAGCGGACGCCCATGATAGCTTCAGAGAGTTTTTGGAAGAGGACTACTTTCGCATTGTGCGCGAGACGTGCGATGCGAATGCGCACCAGAACGCGGGGGCTGGCTTAGGCGCGCCCGCGTCGTTTCGGCCATTGGTGGACCCGGGGTTTGGAGTCTCCGCAGACGAAGCAGCGGAGCGTAAAACACTCCTCCTGAAGGCATCCGCGGCTGATCACACCTTCGCCGTGACGGGGGTCGCGGAACAATGCAGCCAATTTGTGCAATCGCGCACGGCCAAGCAGAGAAAAATGCCACCATCGGAGCCACCAGAAAAATTTGCGGCATCTCGGTATTACACGTTATTGCGGAAAAGCGTATCGGAGGTTCGTCCTGGGGACTCTGTTCTCCGACGCGCCGAGGAGAGCGCCGTGGCCCATGAGTCCACGCAACTCTCGGATGCGGCGTCGACTTCTGCTTTGTCTGGCATCGATTTGATTCTCTCAGGGCAGGCGTTTGGTCCGACATCGTCGGCGTCCGAAGAGATATTTTCACAAATCTGCGCTGGCAATTCTCCAGTCTTCCGAGGAGGGTGGCAGGTGTCATTTCCAGGGCGTTGTAATTGTATGCGACAGTAATCCTCGCGATGTACATTGCGCGGAGGGTTCTCCGCGGAAGCGGAAGGATCCGTCTTCGGAAGGGAAGGCGGCCGACGTGGTCATGGTGGACAAGACGGGGCCCATCTGCGCGTGCCTATGGGGTGACGCCGCTGAAGATATCTGCAGCATCTGGCGCGCTGTACAGGAGCGTCGCCATCGGGGCGACGCTTCTCCGTGCGTCGTAGACCTGTCCAAGGTTCGCATCCAGGGGGCGGGGAAGAACAATTGGAATGGGGAGTTGCTGACGCGGATTCGTATGTTGACGTCCATCGAAGCTGTTGGCGGGGAGCTGGGCACGACAGTGCAGGTTCTGTCTGCTCCGACGTCAGTGAATCTCATCCAGATGAGGTATGCGGTTCCTCCTTCGGATTGTTGCGTTTCCGTCTTTCGTTCGCTCCGCAACAAATTAAACCCTCCATTCCGGTTGTCGGCCAAAGGTAAAGTGATGGATCTGCAATCGTTGGAGATGTCGCAAGGGGGGAACGCGAAACGGATATTCGATATAGTGGACAACAGTGGTCTGTACTTCACTTGCTGCGCCGTGAAGCACAATGCGGAGTCCCAGACGTTGCGGAACTCCCAGGACGTCGTGGTCTACTACGGCGCAGGCCGCGCGGCCATTGGCAATTCCAAGGGCATGCTTTATCTTTTGAAGGATGCGATGCTAATCCCTATCGGCCAGCCTGCTATGTTGGGCTCCGCGAAAACCGAGCAGCTTACTATTCAGTGACATGGGGGTATCATGCAGTGGGCTCAGGTGGTGTGTGATGTTTCTTCCAGTAGTGGTTCTTACAGAGAGGTGGGACATTAGATATTGCGTCAAAGGGGACCGTGGATGCTGTATACACGGCGTGGGCATCGGTATGTGGCCACTGGTGGGCATGCCTCTACTCATATTCGGAGGCGCTTCGAGTGCGCTGCAGGATCGGACGCAACATCCCGCTGGCGGGACTCGTACTGCGATCTGGCTGGACTCCGTACTTGGGATCTTCGGGTTCTGGTTACTATACTATGTGATGGTGCTGGTTACCCTCGGAAGTGATGGTGGTGGTGATTCTTCTCAGTAAAGATTTATCGGTGGGTGTAGTTTGCGGCGCCGCGCTGAATCAGTGCTGGTTGATGTCGCTGCTCGTGGACTCCTGATCTATCTACACGCTGTCTGAGCGCCTGAGCAGTTCGGCCCGTGCAAACACATGCGTGTTACCTTCATAGTCCTGCCCGTCCGCCTCTGCCTCGTTAGATTCGTTTGAGTCACTAAGCTGCTCCCCTCGACGAGAAGCGGGATGCTGCTGCTTCGTTCAACCCTGCAGGGAATGGCTTCACCAGCATCGACAAAGCGTTTGCTTCCATATTGGCGAGCTCGAAGATCCCGAACGAGAAACAGCGCCAGTTCCTCGAACACTTTGTTCGACGTTTGAAGATTGAGTGGCTGGAGAAGCAGCAGGGCAACGTGAACCATAATTCCGAGGAGCCTCTGCCGGACGTAGTGCGCGGATTTCCGGGCACCGGAAAAAGTGCCGTCATTGCCTGGATGCGGTACATAATGGAGGAAGGTCTCGGTTGGGAGCACGGCGTTCAGTTCGTGTGCTTGGCGTTTCAAAATGCCATGGCGGCGCAGATCAACGGCCACACGGTGCGCCACTGGAGCGGCATCCCGGCGCGGAACGACGACGGGAATGCCACGGGCGACAGGCGCAAGCAGTCCATGAAGTGCGGGGCCCTGCGCGTGATCATCATCGACGAGGTCCCGAGGGCACCGAACGAGTCACTCCATGGAGTACATCGTTGAGTGCCCTCGACGTGGTGTGAGTCGTTCGGGGTCCTCGTGTGTGGACTGTTGGGGCTCTTCCTCTTGGTGTGAGTCTTTCGGGCCCTTCGTCCTGGTGTGAGGCGTTCGAGCTCCTCCTGGTGCGACTCGCGTTGGAGTTCGTGGTCGTGTGAGTCGTTCGGGCCCCTCGTCCTGGTGTGAGTCGTTCGGGCTGCACGTGGTGTGAGTCGTTCGGGCTCTTCGTCACCTCCAACGGCGGCGTCTGGGCAAATTCTGATAATTCTCTAGTGCGCCCCAGGGGTCTCCATGTTTGCAAGACCTGTCGAGGTAATGAGCATAGCTCAGCGCACACACAAGAATACAAATGTTCTGGTGTGAGTCGTTCGGGGTCCTCGTGTGTGGATTGTTGGGGCCGGGCTGCACGTGGTGTGAGTCGTTCGGGCTCTTCGTCACCTCCAACGGCGGCGTCTGGGGAAATTCTGATAATTCTCTAGTGCGCCCCAGGGGTCTCCATGTTTGCAAGACCTGTCGAGGTAAGGAGCATAGCTCAGCGCACACACAAGAAGATATATGTTCTGGTGTGAGTCGTTCGGGGTCCTCGTGTGTGGATTGTGGGGGCTCTTCCTCTTGGTGTACGTTTTCCGGGCCCGTCGTCCTGGTGTGAGGCCTTCGAGCCCTTCCTGGTGCGAGTCGCGTTGGAGTTTGTCGTCGTGTGAGTCGTTCGGGCCCCTCGTCCTGGTGTAAGTCGTTCGGGCTGCACGTGGTGCGAGTCGTTCGGGTTCTTCGTCACCTCCAACGGCGGCGTCTGGGCAAATTCTGATAATTCTCTAGTTCGCCCCAGGGGTCTCCATGTTTGCAAGACCTGTCGAGGTAATGAGCATAGCTCAGCGCACACACAAGAAGATATATGTTCTGGTGTGAGTCGTTCGGGGTCCTCGTGTGTGGATTGTTGGGGCTCTTCCTCTTGGTGTACGTTGTCCGGGTCCGTCGTCCTGGCGTGAGGCCTTCGAGCCCTTCCTGGAGCGAGTCGCGTTGGAGTTCGTCGTCGTGTGAGTCGTTCGGGCCCCTCGTCCTGGTGTGAGTCGTTCGGGCTGCACGTGGTGTGAGTCGTTCGGGCTCTTCGTCACCTGCAACGGCGGCGTCTGGGCAAATTCTGATACTTCTCTAGTGCGCCCCAGGGGTCTCCATGTTCTGCAAGACCTGTGGAGGCAATGTGCATAGCTCAGCGCACGCACAAGAAGAGAAATGTTCGGTATGCAACATTTCCAGGTGAGCATGATGTCCGCGGAGCTGCTGGGCACCCTGGAAAGAGTGGTCAGTGGCGCTGTCCGTGCCAGGGGCACGCGCAAGAAGAGGGCAGGGGAATTGCACCGCGCCTTCGGGGGAGTGAACGTGGTCATGTGCGCTGATTTTTGGCAGTTGCACCCCGTGACGGGCACCTTCCTGGCATCCAACCCTCTGGACGTGCCCGCAGGGTGCGCGCACCGCGCGTTGGAGCTGTTCTGGCAAGACGGCGTCGATAGCGTGCGATCCTTGTGGCAGTTGACCGAATTGATGAGGTGTGACGATGCATGGTACAACTCGTTTCTGGGCCAGTGCAGAGTTGGAAATCTCAGCATGGAGGACTACAGCTACTTCCACGGGCTCCCCACGTTGACGTCCCCGAGCGCGGGTAAGTGCGTTTGCAACGACGACGTGGTGGACGACCCAGTACTGGGCCCGTATCGCAAGACTTGGGGGGGGCGCTTCACCGGAGGGTGCGCCGACATGGCGGCGCTTCTGAAGTCGCCAGAGGGCGAGTGCGAAGAGTGCCGTGCGGAGCGAGGCAAGAGACACAGGGTTCTGACCGACACGGACTCGCTGGCGCCAGAGCTTCGTATGAACTCATTCTGCGGCGCACCTGCTCTGTGCACCTTCAACGTGCCCAGGTGCTTCGCGACGAACCTGCGCGCGAGGGAGTTTGCGAAGCAGAAGAACGTGCAGCTCTCGTGGTGCTACGCTCGAGATGTGCCGCTGCATCCAGGAGATCGCGATCTGCCGAGAAAGAAATTGGACGAGAAGTCGTTCTCCTGGCTGAAGAGGCACGACCAGGAGACGGGCAACATTCCGAGCATCTACCCATTGGCCAAAGGCATGCCCATTCGGTTGACGGACAACGTCGATCGAAGCAGACAACTCTACAGACACCGTAAGGGAGTGATTTACGGATGGACTCTGGCGCCGGATTGCAGTCCCCAGGAGGTCGAGGGCGAGTTCATATTGGATAGGTTGCCCTTGGTTATCTATATCCATTTCCCAGAAGCACAGTGGAGCATAGGGAAGCTGCCGACAGGCGTATACCCGTTAAAGCGGAGATCCAGGACCTGGAAGGTCAACGAGCACACGGGCATCGAAGCCCGACGCGCGGGATTCTGGATTCTCCCCGACTTCGCTTCCACCGCTCACATGATCCAGGGGGCGACGTTGGAAGCGGCATTCGCGGACCTGCAGCATTGGTCCAGCAGGGCGTCCATGACAGCTCAGATTGCTGCTTACGTATGCTTGTCCAGAGTGAAGCGATTGCCAAACATCTGCGTCATGCAGCCGTTCTCGACCTTTCTGTTCGGCCTCGGCAACCCAGTGGGGCCCGAGCGACTGATGCGGAAGCTTTCTGGCCAGATCACAGCAGACGAGGCGATCCATGAATGGAGTACGCTTGATGACGAGGCCGCTGGAGCGGAGAAGGTGGACCCCATGGCGAGGAAGCACCTGTGCGCCTGCTGCTACCTCACAGGGGAGCAGGAGTGCATGCTCGACGCCCGCGGCTTCGGCATGAAAGCAGCCGCCGACTTCTACGAGAAGTGCGTGTCGCAGGGGAGGTGGACGAGATGCATGGACTGCGCGCGCGAGGTCGGCGCAATGCCTCCCTGGGCTGCGCGGGCGGCCGAGGCTTCCCAAAGAATGCCCGATGGAATCGCTGCAAGGACAGACCCGCCAGATCATTCAATCTGCAAGCGGTGTGTGGAACGTGATTACTGGAAGAAGAGCCTGACCCCGCACAGCCATGGGTGTGCTGCTTGCAAAGATGTTTTTGACGAAGGCGTGTGGGGCGCGGCTATTAGGAAACATCATCGGTATGACGATGTAGACCTCGTGTGCCTGGGCTGCGCACAGCGAGGGTTCGCACCTGGCAAGATCGACGAGCACCAGTGTGAGTATTGCTTGGAGCACTTGGGCAGCCTCGCGTTCGACAACAACGTGCTGTGCAACGCGAAGAGGCGGGAGCAGGCCCGTTTGGTGTGCCTGGACTGTCAGACGAAGCTGCGGTGTGGGAAGTGTACAACGGCGTATGAACTGAAGTACTGGTCGAAGACTGAACGCAAGCATCACGCGTCTTCACAGGGCACAACTTTGGTTTGCAAAGCATGCCGTGCGCTAGGATTCGACCCGGCGGATCTGGAGACGTACATGTGCCAGAGGTGCACTTGCAGGTTCGGCGCCCGGAAATTCAACCAAACGCTACTGAGGAATCACAAGCATCACAATCGCATGAGGCTACAGTGCAAGGAGTGCGTCGCTGACGTCGAAGAAAGAGCGCGCCACCTGCGCAAAGCACTGCAGAAGAGCCAGCGAAAGTGCAAGTGCCATTGCCGCATTCACCAGGCCAAATGCCCGCTGACCCCCGTCTTTTTCGGAGAGAAACGCTGGCCGGGCAGCGACGGAGCGATATCCGCCGACGACCGCAAGTTCTTGGACGAGTTGCAACCGATGCCAGACTGGTGGAGCAAAGCCTGGGGGCGATGAGGTTCGGCGCGGAGCTCATCGTCTCAGTTGTACTACTGGCGACGCTACCTGTGGTGCTGGTTTCTGTATTCTGCAATGGTGCTGGTTATTCTGCTCAGGTGATGGGGCTTTTTATTGTACTCGCCGTTATTGCTTCTTATTCTTGGTGATTGTTGGGTTCCTTCGGGTGTCCAGCACTGGGATGAGATGTTATATAGGCTATCGTGCTTTGTTTCTTTGGGGTTGAGTAGTGTACTCCGTGATGATGCTGGTTACCGAGTTCTGGTGGGAGTGCGGGTCTCTGTGTTCAGTGAAGGTTCATTGGTGAGATGACGTTTGGATACAGTGGATTGGACGACTGGGGAGAGCGAGTGGGGAGACGAGATGTTTCCTCAATTGAGTTTCTGTTCGTGGGTTCGCTGGTACTGGTTTCTGTATTATGTACTGGTGCTTGTTACGCTGGTACTGGTTTCTGTATTCTGTACTGGTGCTTGTTAGTCTGCTGAGGTGATGGTGCTGGTTAGTGTACTCGCCGCTATTGCCTCGGATACAGTGGATTGGACGACTGGGGAGAGCGAGTGGGGAGACGAAATGTTTCCTCAATTGAGTTTCTGTTCGTGGGTTCGCTGGTACTGGTTTCTGTATTCTGTACTGGTGCTTGTTATTCTGCTGAGGTGATGGTGCTGGTTAGAGTACTCGCCGCTATTGCCTTTTATTCTTGGTGATTGCGGGGTTCCTTCGGGTGTCCAGCAGTGGGCTGAGATGGTGTATAGTCTCTCGTCCAGTACTGGGGGTACCTTGTGAGACGCCGCTGCATCAATAATGTGTGGGTGTGGCCGCTAGCACGGTGCAGTGGATTCGCTCGGTGCTCTCCTCCTGGTGTGAGTAGTTCGGGTCCCCCCTCCTGGACAGAGTCGTTCGGGCCCCTCCTCGATGTGTGAGTCGTTCGGCGAGGGGCCCGAACGACTCACGCCGATGTGTGAGTCGTTCGGCGAGGGGCCCGAACGACTCACAGTAGGAAGGGCCCGAACGACTCACACGAGGGCGAGGGGCCCCAACGACGCACACCGCCTGCATTCTGGTCGAGGACGTCGCCGACGTGTGAGTCGACAGAGTCGGTTACGTGTAGGACTCGAGGACGACCGCCTTCTGTCTTGCCTCCCATCGCCTTCTCTCCCTCCTCCTCTTCCTCCTCTTCGGCTCCTAGTCGTAGTAGTAGAAGTAGTACCAGTAGGATCAGTTGTAGTACTGGTAGTAGTATGAGCGCTGCCTTCTCCTAGTGTGACTCGTTCGGGCTCCTCGTGTTGTGAGTCGTTCGAGACCCGCGTCGTGGTGTGAGTCGTTCGGGCTCCTCGTGGTGTGAGTCGGTCGGGCGCCTCGGCCTGGTATGAGTCGTTCGGGCCTCTCCTTGCGGTGTGAGTCGTTCGGGCTCTTCGTGGTGTGAGTCGTTCGGGCCCCTCGTCCTGGTGTGAGTCGTTCGGGCTCCTCGTGGGGCCTCTTGGGGGCTTCTTGGGGGCGTCTTGGGACGTCTTGGGGGCCTCTGGGGAACCTCCTGGGGGTATCTTTGGGGCCTCATGGAGGCGTCGTGGTGACTCCTGGGGACCTCTTGTGGGGCATCTGGGGACCTCTGGGGGCCACATGGTGCACCTCTGGGGGCCCTCTTGGGGGGCTTGTAGGAGCGCTGCCCCTCCTCCTGGTGTGACTCGTTCGGGCTCCTCGTGATGTGAGTCGTTGGAGGCGCGCGTCGTGGTATGAGTCGTTCGGGCTCCTCGTGGTGTCAATGGGTCGGGCGCCTCGTCCTGGTGTGAGTCGTTGGAGGCCCGCGTCGTGGTGTGAGTCGTTCGGGCTCCTCGTGGTGTGAATGGGTCGAATGCCTCGTCCTGGTATGAGTCGTTCGGGCTCCCCCTTGAGGTGTGAGTCGTTCGGGCTCTTCGTGGTGTGAGTCGTTCGGGCCCCTCCTCCTGGTGTGAGTAGTTCGGGTCCCCCCTCCTGGACAGAGTCGTTCGGGCCCGTCCTCGAAGTGTGAGTCGTTCGGCGAGGGGCCCCAACGACGCACACCACATGCATTCTGGTCCAGGACGTCGCCGTCGTGTGAGTCGACACAGTCGGTTACGTGTAGGACTGGAAAACGACCGCCTTCCGTCTTGCCTCCCATCGCCTTTTCTCCCTCCTCCTCTTCCTCCCCTTCGGCTCCTAATCCTAGTAGTAGAAGTAGTACCAGTAGGGTCAGTTGTAGTTCTGGTGGTAGTATTAGCAGTAGTAGTAGTAGTAGTAGTAGTAGTAGTAGTAGTAGTAGTAGTAGTAGTAGTAGTAGTAACAATAGTAGTAGTAGTAGTAGTAGTAGTAGTAGTAGTAGTAGTAGTAGTAGTAGTAGTAGTAGTAGTAGTAGTAGTAGTAGTAGTAGTAGTAGTAGTACGTAGTAGTAGTAGTAGTAGTAGTGTAGTAGTAGTAGTAGTAGTAGTAGTAGTAGTAGTAGTAGTAGTAGTAGTTAGTTAGTAGTAGTAGTAGTAGTAAGTAGTAGTAGTAGGTAGTAGTAGTAGTAGTAGTAGTAGTAGTAGTAGTAGTAGTAGTAGTAGTAGTAGTCGTAGTAGTAGTTAGTAGTAGTAGTAGTAGTAGTAGTAGTAGTAGTAGTAGTAGTAGTCGTAGTAGTAGTAGTAGCTAGTAGTAGTAGTAGTAGTAGTAGTAGTAGTAGTAGTAGTAGTAGTAGTAGTAGTAGTAGTAGTAGTAGTAGTAGTAGTAGTAGTAGTAGTAGTAGTAGTACTAGTAAGTAGTAGTAGTAGTAGTAGTAGTAGTAGTAGTAGTAGTAGTAGTAGTAGTAGTAGTAGTAGTACTAGTAGTAGTAGTACTAGTAGTAGTGGTAGTAGTAGTAGTAGTAGTAGTAGTAGTAGTAGTAGTAGTAGTACTAGTGGTATTTCCAGTATGTAGTGCAACGAGTATGAGTAGTAGTAGAAGTACAAGTAGTAGTAATCGTAGGGGACAGGGTAGTAGTAGATGTCTTTTGGAAGCTACTCGGAGGCCTCTGAGGGCGTCTTCGGCGCCTCTTGGCGCATCGTGGGGACCTCTTGGGGGTATCTGTGGAACCTCCTGGAGGCGTCGTGGGGCCTCCTGGGGATCTCTTGTGGGCCATCTGGGGACCTCTTGGGGCCAAATGGTGGACCTGTGGGGGCCCTCTTGGGGGGCTTGTATGAGCGCTGCCCCTCCTCCTGGTGTGACTCGTTCGGGCTCCTCGTGGTGAGAGTCGTTCGAGGCGCGCGTCGTGGTGTGAGTCGTTCGGGCTCCTCGTGGTGTGAATGGGTCGGGCGCCTCGTCCTGGTAGGAGTCGTTCGGGGTCCTCCTTCTGGCGTGAGTCGTTCGGGTTCTTCGTGACATGAGTCGTTCAGGCCCCTCGTCCTGGTGTGAGTCGTTCGGGCTCCTCGTGGGGCCTCTTGGGGGCCTCTTGGGGGCCTCTTGGGGCCTCTTGGAGGCCTCTTAGGGGCCTCTTGGGGGCCCTTTCGGGGCCTCTTGGGGGCTCTTGGGCCTCTTGGGGGCCTCTTGGAGGCCTGTTGGGAGCCTCTTGGGGGCCTCTTGGGGGCCTCTTGGGAGCCTCTTGGAGGCCTCTTGGGAGCCTCCTGGGGGCATCTTGGAGCCTCTTGGGAGCCTCTTGCGACCTCGGCAGAAGCGCAAATGAGCGCTACCCCCCGAGAAGGACAAAATGAGCCCAAAACCTTCGTAAAATCAATGATTTTGAGAAGAAGGAAGGGGAGCGCTGCCCCCTCAGAAGGCCAAAATGGGGCCGAAACCGTAGTAAAATCAATGATTTTGGCTTCACAGAAGAGGAGAAGGACTTAAGTGCGTCGCCCCGTCGGGGCCAGAATCCTCGTGAGGGTCGGCGTTTTTTGTCCCTCCCAGGCCCCGAAGGTATGGCGCAATCGGTGTGACATGGGCTTCGAACGCTGCCAATATCACGATCGGTGGACGGGCTTTCGAAGCTCCCCCACCCACGCGGCTCGTGGGGCCGGCTGAGCTCTTCTACCTCGGCCACGTGCGCAGTTGCGCAGCCACAGTCTCCTCGGCGCGCTCCACGTCTTCGAGCCCTTGCTCCCCCGCCCCGGCTGATCTGCTCCAGCAGCTCTTGCGCATGATACCGGCCTCGTTCGTCAATGCGTTGGCCATCGGGTACCCGTTGCTGCTCCACGCCATTCTCACGCAGACGCTGCACGTGATATTGGGGCCGCTGCTCCCCACTCCCACTTTCCCGTGCATCGTTCTCACGGTTGCAGGCTTTTCGCCCACACCTCTGCGCATCCTGTCGCTCGGTGCCGCCGTGCACGGCCTACCGATGCAGCGTGCACTTGCGAGCGCATGCGCCGCTGCCATGTCTACGCAGCTCCACTTCACGAGGCCAATTTGCATTACGATCACGATTTGGGCCACCTGCCTTCTCAGCCCTGTTTGGTATGGCGTGCCGCCTTCAGGGTTGACAGTATGTGGGCAGATCATTTTGATCGCGAGGGCCATCCTCACGCCCGCCTTCCCCGCAGAGGCGCCTACCAGCAGGAGCCCGCGACGGACGCCAAACGTTGCAGTACGCAACACCTTCATCGAGGTAGGCGATGGCACTGGGGCCCGGGGCTCGCCTGGACGACAACTTCGACGCAATCGCACGGAGGGCGACGAGCCGCTGCTCGAGCTCCGCATGGGCGAACTGACCGTGGACAGAGAACGCCACATGGAGGTCGACGCCGGCATTCCCCTCGAGGAGCCCCGCCGCGCCGCTGCCCTGGCAGAGGCACGGGGCTCAGCGGCGCCAGAGCCGCCTCCCCCCGCCGCTGCCGCCGCCGGCGCGGCGTCTTCGAGCGCCAGCGCCGCCCCTGCGCGGATGGCGGTCGATGCGGGCACCCAGCAGCCAGGGGCCGGCGGCGCCGAGATTATCTGCCCGACTTGCCACTCTGCTCTCACCTGGTGCAGGTGCCCGCGAGCTGCTGCCCCAGCCCGCGCGTCGAGCCTCTCTTCGGGTTCCGGGCCCGCCGCCGCCGCTCGTCCGCCCCCGCCGCCCGCTGCCGCGGCTGGCGCCCTCCCCGCAGGCACGGCTCGACCCTCCGCCGGAGTATTCTCCCGGGCCCGTGCTGCAGCACAGAGGTCCCTCATCCCTGAGCGCTCCCGCGCCGAACCCCAGCCGCCAGCAGAAGTAGACGATCCCGCTCCTGCACATGTCCCGTTCCACGGAGGTCATTTCTGGTGCCCGTGGTGTCAGGGGCGATCTTTTCGCTCCGCTGCCGGATTCGTCCGCCACCTCAGCAGTGCGCACCCGGGACGCCCCGTCGACGAGCCAATGCGGGTGACCTTGCACGCTATGCAACGCAGCGTGTGTACAGATAGCACATGCGGCGGGTTCCGTCCCCTTGGGCAGCGGCATTGCACTCGCTGCCGCCAGACCACGCCCAGCCGACCTCCCGTCGTCGGGGACATTCTTGCCGGCCCCGCCTCCGCTGGCGCACCGCCGCAAGCCCAAGCTGCTGCTGGCGACGGGCCAGCCGCTGCTGCGGCGCCGGCCGCGGAGGGAGCCCACCTTGACGACTCGCCTGTGGTTGGGGCACCCGCGCTGCCGCTGGACTTCACGGTTCGCGTCCGCCGACTCTCACACAACGCGGTCATTCATATCCCCCTCAGCTGCCGGTTGCGCCTTCTCCGTATCACGCGGCAGTGCTGGAACAGAAGCGCCGATGGTGACCCCGCCTGGGCCGCCCTGGAGGAGGCTCGCTCCAAGCTCCTGCTTGGCTCGGTTCCCCAGGGCATGGCGGCCGCCGACGAGGTAGGCACCCGGGCCTCCATGTGGGAGGGCGGTGAGTTTGCAGCACTCTTGGACAGGCTGGAGCAGCAACGAATCGTCATCGACCGCGCCCGGGGACGCAGCCGACCGCAAGGGGCTGACGACCCGGAACGCCGCGGGAGGCGAGCTAGGCATCTCGCCGCCGAGGGGGCCTACAGGAAAGCGGCAACCTCTCTGACCTCCAGCATGCTGCCAACCACAGCCGCCGAGGACAGGGCGCACGCTGAGGAGCTCCTGCCGCGCACAGGTCGGCCTGACTCGGCGCTGAGTGGGCCGCAGCCGCCTCCCAGAGCGCCAGCGCCCGGTCCCCCTGCCGACCGCCCCGCCGACGGCGCCAAGCAGGAGGACGATCCCGACGACGCCTCGGCCGACGGTGGGCCCCTCGATGGTGTGCGATGGAGCAAGCTCACCGCTCCAGGACCTTCTGGCGCACGGCCGGAGCACCTCACCGAGCTATTTTCCGTGCCGCGGCAGCGCGAAGCAGCCGCCCTTCGGCGGGCCCTGGGGCGGCTTCACTCGGCCATGCGGGGCGGCGAACTGCAGGGGCCCATGCGCTGGGTCACCCGCGCGCGGCTCATGTGGCAGAGGAAGCGCAACGGCAAACCAAGGCCTATCAAGATGGGCGAAGTTATACGCACGAGCTTTGCCAAGCGCTACACCAAACAGCACCTCCCTGCTCTCCGCGCTCGTTTCCGCGCCGCCCACCAGTGGGGCGTGGGCGTGCCGGGCGCTTGTGAGGCCATGGCGCACTGGCGCGGAACGGTGGAGGAGCTGGCCGCCCAAGGTGCCATCCCCGCCTTGGTGGCGTTGGACGTGGACCTCGTGAACATGTTCGGCAGCGTGGAGTGGGACACGATGCGGTCTTCGATAGACCCGACAGAGTTCCCGGAGATCGCGGCCTGGACCTCCTGGCACCAGCAAGAACCCTCTGAGACGCTCCTCCCTTCCGGCGAGACCTTCACCACGGACCGCGGCGCCGAACAGGGCGACGGCTTCGGAACTGTGCAGGCCTGCCTCACGCTTGCTGCCGCTCGCGCCCCCCGCACCGGCCCGCCCGCTGCAGGGGCCGCCGCCCCGGGTTTCTGCGAGCAGTGGTTTATCGACGACGGTCAGGTATTCGTCCGCCCGCACGCGCTGGATCCCTTCCTGTGCAGCCTCGACGCCACTCTCGCGGTCTTCGGCGGCACCCGCGGGACTGTGGCTGCCGGCGCCGCCAAAAGCTCCTGCCGCCTCCTCTGCCCTGACAGCGAGCGGCGCCGCTACGACGGCTGGGGCACGGAATGCGTTCGGACCACTTGCAACGTGTTGGCCCCGGAGGGCCCCACCCTGGCACTCGGCGCTCCCTTCGGCAGCCCCGACGCTCTCGACGACCAGGTCAAGGCCGTGCTAACCAAGGCCCGCGACGCGCGACTAGCCCTGCTGGAGGTCGGACACGCCGCGACGGAACTGGTGCTCACACGGCTCTGCGCCGACGTGTCGAAGCTCTCCTACCAGCTACGACTCAACGGGGACAGGGTGAAGGACGAGCACTTGCAGCAATTCGACAACGACCTCCGCGAAGCCGTGCAGCTTGTCGCATGCGGCGACCTCCCCGACGCGGCGTGGGAGCAGTGCTCGCTCGGCGTGAGCACAGGAGGCCTTGGCATGCGGACCGCCTCGCAGGTGTCTCTCGCGGCCTTCGTGGCCAGCCGCGTGTGCTCGAGGCCTCGCGCGCGGGAGATGGCAACGCACCTCACGGAGAGGGGCCTGGGCGAAGCAGGGGTCATAATGGCCGAGTACGACAGGCGCACGGACGACGCCGCGGTCCGCCTTGTCTTCAGCCTACCGCCCACGGTCGGCAGCCTCCTCGTGGCCGCGCTCTCAGAGGCCGCCGTGGAAGCCGAGGGTCGCTGGGCCGCCCTTTTCAACCAGCACGCGGAGGCGCCCGCCGCCGCGCCCCAGGAGCGCCGCGGCCGCCCCCGGGGCCTCGGCCGCAACTTGCTTCCGCTCGACGAGGACGAGGACAACGAGCACCCCAACTCCGCCCCGCGCACGCGGCAGCTGCACCTGCAGCGGGCTCTACTTCGCTACCTCGACGAGCAGGGACGGCACGACCTTCGCAAGAGGCACGCGGACGCTGGGGACGACGCGGCGCTGCGGCGGCTCGACGACCTCGAGCACTCCGACTGCGACCACTCCTGGCTCTGGAACCTCTCGAAGCACAAGGGCCCTGTGATGGACAGCCCCGAGTTCACGGAGGCCCTGCGCCTGCGCGTGGGCGCCGCCGGGCCGCTGGACCCAGTCCCGTGCGGCCTCTGCGGCCAGGCGGTCCTCGACCGGGCAGGGTCGCACGCCCTCTGCTGCTGTCGCGCGGAATCAACGCGGGGGCACCGCGCGGTGGCGCGCCAGGTGCACGCCGCGGCCAGAGTCTGCGACCCAGGAGCAGAACTCGAGGCCCCGGGCCTGGTGCCAGGAACGCGCCTCCGACCAGCCGACGTGCTGACCGGCGCCCTCGGCAACGGCCTCTTGGCCCTCGACGTGGGCATCGCCTCGCCTGACGCCGTGGCGGCCGGCCCGGACTGCGCGGCCACCTTGTGCCGGCGTAAGGTCGAGTACTATTCGGCGCACGCCGATGTTCTGGCGCGGCAGAACATCACATACCAGCCGCTGGTCTACACCTGCTACGGCCGCCCCCACCCCCGGACGACAGCCATCCTCCGCACTCTCGCGATGAAACAATCGCGGAGGCGTGGCTGCTCTGATGGGGAGTGGCGGTACAAGCGGCTGGCCGCGGCCATCGGCACGGAGCTGTGGCGCCGCGCCGCCAGGCAGGTGCAGGCGTGCTGGCCCGACCGGGAGGAGGGTGCCTCGTAGGCGCCTCCTCCCGCGCCCCCGTCGCTCCCCCCCACCCCCAACCCGCCCCCGCCCGCCCCCGCGCACGCGCGCCTAACGGCGGGGTCTGGTGGCTCACACCCCGCGGCCGTGCCCCCCTGCCCCACCGCCGCCTGCCCGACTGCCCCCCTGCCTTGCCTGCTTGCCGCCCCCCCTCCCTCTCCCGGGCCCAGAGGCCGCGTGCAGTCGCCCCGAGCACCCGGTGCTCATGAAACGATTCGTTTCTCCCTCCTTCTCCTCCGCTTCCTCCCTCCTCCTCGTGCCGGCCCCGTCTCACAACTCTCGTGCCAGTTCGACTGCACCCCGGCGAGTTGTTCAGCCGGCGTCTTTTTCTGGCGAGCGGCCCCGTTCCAGCCGCAAGCTCCGGAGCCCCGCGCGGGTCCAGACAGCCCCAAGACGACCCGCCACGCTTGCTTACTGGTCGTATATGTGAGGGGTCGGACGGGCCAGCTCTCGGCACCAGGTCGTCCTCCTCGTCCTCCTCGTCCTCCCTGCTCCTCCTCCCGGCCGCGCTTCACGATTTTAGCGGCTCAGAAAGTGACGTGTTTACCCGGATTGAGGGCTGCCCCGTTACAGCGTGGGGCTGCCTCGGCATCTTGCTTGGTGGCCTGAGCGGTGGCTCGACTGGCTCGTCCTGTCCCCGTCCTCCTTCCCGCTCCTTCCCCCTCGTGCCGGCCTTGTCTCACGACTTTTACTGGCACTGCGTGTGGCTCACTTGCTTGGGTCAGGGGCGCTCGCCCGCAAGCATTTGAGTTTTAATGACAGGGCTGCGAAGACCCCCCTGACGACCCGCCGGACTCCCTCTCCAGGCCCAGGGGTAGGGGGTAGGGGGAGAGGTAAACCCCTCCCCGAAGGGGAAGAAGGGGGGTTGGGGGGTTGAGGACAGAGAAAGCTCGCTAAACCACTCACGCCCAAAGGGCTGGTGGGACTCATCATTGCCACTGTTGCGGCGAAGAAAAATGAGTACACACGATGGCTCGATGAGGTCGATTCGATTATGCAAGTGTTTCGATCTATCTGCGATGAGAGGCAGCGTGCGGACGGCCGTAACCTGGCGGCTCCCGCAAGGGGGGCTGCGCGACGGGGGCAACTTTCCAGGAGGGCGGAAGGGGCTTCTTCGAAGGCCCCGGAGGTTTCTCAGAAGGCTTCTTAGGAGGCCCCCCGGCGGGCCAGTGACCCCTCCCCAATGGGGGGCATTGTTCCTAGGCTCGATGCGGCACCTCCCCCCGTTTTGGCCGCGAGCCTTCTTTGGTCCCCCCCCTCCCTCCTCTTGCCTTGAAGAAGGGGCGCTCTCCCAAGAGCGGCTCGCTGCGGGGGGTCCCCTGCCCCATCCTCGTCGGAAAGCCCCGCTGCCCGCTCAAGAGGCCACCCCCCTCGCACCGCCCTCTCGTGGGCGCCGCCAGGGCCACTCCTGCACCGCCGCCGGGCTCTCCCAGGCCCGTCTGGTGCCATGGCCCGCGGGAAAGACCCTCCTCCCTCCTCCCTCCTCCCTCCTCCTCCCTCCTCCCTCCTCCCCCCTCCCTCCCTCCTTCCTCCTCCTCCTTCCTCCTCCCTCCTCCCTCCTCCCTCCCTCCTTCCTCCTCCCTCCTCCCTCCTCCCTTCTCCCTCCTCCTCCTCCTCCTCCCCCCTCCCTCCTCCTCCTCCTCCTCCTCCTCCTCCTCCTCTTTCCTCCTCCTCCTTCTTTTCCTCCTCCTCCTCTTGCCTCCTGGCCCCGTGAAGAGGGAGCCTCGGCACAGCGGCTCGGGGCCCGGTGCGGGTCCAGCAGGACACCGTGGTGGCGCACGGCTTCCCAGGTCGCCCACCGGTCGGGAGCGGCCAAGAGGAGGGTAAAGATTACTCCGAGTTTCTTAATAAGCGTCGGGGGGGGCGTCACCCACGCCGACAGCCAGCCCCATATCGACCCCCGTCGCGGGTAAACACCGCGCGCCGAAGTCGCGACCCCCGTCGGGTGGGGTACCTTCCACGCTTGTTAAGAAATCCAGAGTAGGGGGGGTGGATACCTTGGCGGGGGCCATGAGATCTCTCCAGACTTCATGGCGCCTCTTCTTGTTTCAGTGCGTCCCCAGTCCCCCCCCCCCGTGGGCCGCGCACGTGCCGTTGGCCACGATTTGCGCCCCCCCCTCTTGGACGCCCCCGTCTTGGACGCACCCGATGGTGCACGGCTTCCCAAGACACCCACGGGGTCGTGAAGTAGGGGAACGAACAATGACAAAAGCATAAACATCCGGAGGTCCGCGCGGATTTCTTGGATTAAATCGTGCCTGTCCCTCTACAGGGGGAATGTTCAAGAAATATTCATGAAATAGTCAGGGGACGATTTTTTGACATTTTTGAATATGTTTGGGGTATTTTTGGGGTGTTTTTGGTTTGTTTCGTCCAAAATACGCCTGTAGGGGGACGCCCGACCTAATTCTTGGACCGGCGCTGGAGAACCCTCCCTGGTGCGCTCGGCGCGCCAGGGAGGGGGGTCCAACGCCGATCCGAGAAATCCGCGCGGACCTCAGAGTTTTTATGTTTATGTCATTGTTTGTTGCCCTATGAATCTCCGAGCGCGTTCCACTCCTCCGCCAAGTGCCTACTCGCAAACGTCCGAAAACACACGTGTCTTCATCGATGCAATGTATCGTAACTCCCCCACGGCGGATCCAGGCCATTTGCGAGTAGCTACTTTGCGAGTAGTGGAACGCAGACGTCAAATGAAGACAACCGCGCTTCGCGCGTCGCGGTCTGGGCCAGAGCGGCTGCTCTTCTCCAGGAGGGGGGCCGCGCGAGGGCGCGCCTGCCTCGCTGGGCGCGAGGCGCGCAGTGTGGGCGGCCTGGACAGGCTTCTGGCGTCTGGCGAGGAGTGGAGGGTTTCTCCGGAGGGCTTAGGCGACCTGTCCTTCTGCTCCTCCCCTTCTTCCTCCTTCCTCCTCCTCCTCCTCCCTCCTCCTCCTCCTCCTTCCTCCTCCTCCTCCTCCTCCTCCTCCTCGGGTCGCCTTCGGCCCCATGGGAATCCGTGCAGCGAGGAGTACTTCGAGTTCGCCCCTGGCATCCTGCGAGCCTTCGTGGAGCCGCGCCGCTGGGACTCCCTCACCTTCCTCTACAAGGACGTTCTCGAGGGCGCCTTCGGCGTCGGCTTCATCTGGGGGGAGGTGCTGGCGATAGACGGCGACCATCGCGAGGCGCGGGTGAGGCCCGTGTTCGGGGGCTGCGAGGACGTGGTGCCGTATGACTTCTGCATCCTGGCCGTGGGCTGCGGGCTCGGGGGCCTGACGGCTGCCAGCGACACCCCGTGGTTGCCCAGGGTGCGCGCTGGTGCGGGGACCTCGCCCGGGGCCTCATCGGTGGATGAGCGCTTCCTCGAGGGCCGCAGGCGCCGCGTTCTCGAGGAGCACGCGGCGCTGCAGGAGCTGGGGCAGCAGCAGGCCCGGGTGCTCGTCGTGGGCGCCGGGTTCCTGGGCGTGGAGTGGGCGTGCGAGCTCAGACATTTCGTCCCCGGGCTGCGCGTTACCCTCTGCGACTTTCTGCCAGGTTGCCTCGGCCCCCTGCCGCAGGACGCGGTCAGCTACTGCCAGGAGTACATGGAGCGGCATGGTATCCAGACGCTGTATGGCGTCCAGTATGATCCACTGAGCCCTCAGTTTCAGGGCTTCGAGCGGGTCTACGTCCTGCAGGGCCCGCGGCACTCGAACCACTTCATGCCAGAGAGTACCCTCAGCGACTGGGGTCCCTCGGGCGGCGGCTGGATACTCGTCAACAGGTACCTCCAGGCGAGCGACGGGAGACAACGGGCTCGTCTGCGCGGGCATTCGCGCGCAGGCTTCCCGTGTAAGTCGCGCGCGAGCGCCCTGGCTTCCAGTGTAGCGAGCCGCGCTGGCGGCCCGCGTAAGCCACCGCGTAAGGTCGCCCAAGTCATCGTGCATGAGACACGTTTCCTCTCGTCGCGCAGGTGGTGACGCGCGATTGCGAGAGGTGGGGGCACGGCCTCGTGTTCGCTGCGGGCGACTGCTCCATCGGGTCTGCGGTCGCGGGGCGCCGCGGCGGCGACGAGGCCCAGCGCCAAGCCACCGAGCGGCGCGCGATGCCGAAGACTGGCCACTCCGCGGAGCAGCAGGCGATACAGGCGTGCCGTAACGCGTGCGTGTTGGACCGGCACTGGTGCTCGTGGGGCGCCAACGATCCACATGTATAGATCCTGGGCCGGGGCTGATCTGTCCAGGTCCGAGGCGGGAATTCATACATGACCACCGCCCGGAGGGTCAGTTTTCGGAGCCTCGGCAGGCGGTGGATATGGACATATTCGGGCCCCCGGGGGCCGAAATATATCCAGATCCACCGCCCACTGGGGCTCCAGGACGTCGGCTCCCAGGCGGTGGATATGGATAAATCCCCGCCTCGCACCAGGACCCTTGAGCCCAGGCGTCCGGCGTCGCGTTTTGCGACAGCCGCGGCGGGGTGACGAGTCCGCGGCTCGAGCATCCGGTGCTCCATCTTGGCGCAAGGCTTCTCGAGCCGGGCCGATCCACCAGGGCCCCCGTCGCCTCGAACAAGGGCACGACCCCCCCCCCCCGCGCTTTTTTTCGCCGCGCCTCGTAAGTCGGGCGTGTCCCTCTACAGGAGGAAAACCCCCAAAATAGCCTGGGGACGATTTGTTTTGACTTTTTTTGACTATCTGTGGGTATTTTTTGACTATTTCTGTAGTTTCTCCTCCCAAATCCGCCTGTAGGAGGACATGCCCGACCTAGCACGACGCGCCTTTTGCCAGGGTGAATTTTCGGGGGCCTCGGGAGGCGGTGGCAATGGGTATCTCCGGGCCCCCGGGGGCCAAAATGTATCCATATCCACCGCCCTCCACCGCCCGCTGTGGCACCAGGACGTCGGTTCCCAGGCGCTGGACATGGATCAGTTCCCGCCTCGCACGAAAGGTGCCCCTGGCCCAAGGTGCCCCCAGCTTTTTGCTCACCTTTGGAGCCCCTGGGGCCCCCTGGGCCTCGTGAGGGGTGCTCTGGAGGCCGCGGGGGCCTCCCTAGAAATCCCAGGGGCACCTTGGGCCAGGGGCACTCCTAGCAACGCCCGACCTGAGCCAAAGCGTGGCTTGCAGAAGGCCAAGCGGATCATCGGCGCCGCTGTCTCGAAGCACGCTGCGATCACCGACAGGCTCCGCAGGCCTCCACACCCTGAGATCCGACGTATTGGAAAAAGTGTAACATCGTGAAGATCCGCGCCTGGAGCCCCGGAGCCCATCTTCCTGGGTCATTTTTCGAGCCAGATCGATCTGTGAGGGTCCTGGGACCCCGAAAAAAGGCGAAAACGCCCGGCTCGAAAAAATTGAGTCGCCAGGATCTCAGGGGAGAGAGGCCGAACAGCATATACAATTGCAACAACAGCGACTACCTCAACCCAGCATCGGCGGTGAACGAGGACGATACAGCCACTCAGAAGGCGACGTACCATGGGACCTGCGACCACGCGCTCTTTCCAGCAGCAGCCGACGCTGACCACAGCAGCCGACAGCGACAATCACAGCACACACACACACCCAACGCAGCCTCCCAACAAACCACAACCACGACTCCACGACGCAGTAACGACGATGGGAACTTCACGGTCATACGCAAAAGCGCCCGGAGCCTCACTAATGACACAGCGATCGACCTTCTTGTGCAAGAGCTTTCAGACATACGATGGGACATTGTGGCGCTCAATGAGACATGGCGGACAGAAGAACGAGAGTATTGGGTCATTGAGCCTGGCGCGCACATTTTCGTAGCTTCTGGACATGACTGTCTGACACGAGGCGTTGCATTCTTAGTCCACAAACGACATGCACGACGCATGCGAAGGTTCAAAGCTGTCAACGAGCAGGTCGCCTACATCGACGTCGGCTTCCGCAACAACCGCTCCGAGTCGTCACGGCTTACTGCCCGCACGGAGGGTACAGCGACCAACACGTGCAATGTATGTACGAGGCATTTACAGAAATACACGCCGACGCCCACCAACAACACCAGACGACCATCATCACAGGAGACTTCAACGCACGAGTTGGCAAACGGAGCGACGACGACGACGACTCCAGCACTCGCCGGGCAGGAAAACGTACTCTCGGCAACCACGGGCAGAGCGGGTACAACCAGCGCGGCACTTGGCTACGATCGTGGGCGTGCGTGCGCAAATTCGCAATCACGAACACGATGTTTTGCAAGCGTTTCGACAATGTCCTCACGTACACGAGCGCTGGCACCAACCACAAGCAAACGCAGATCGACTACATTCTCATGGATCAGCGGGCCCGGCATTTGATTCTGGATTCATTCGCCACGACGTGTCCCGACCTCGGCTCCGACCACCAAGCCGTGCACCTCCGACTAGCACTGGACGACGCGACACCCCGAGCACGACGACGGAAACGACGACAGACACGCAGGCACCAAAAACCTCCCCGACCAAACGACCCCGACTTGCAACACCATTTGATGAGACACCTCGCTACCAACGACACCAAAGGGCACACGAGACACCGCTGCACACATCGAACAAACACTTGTAGCAGCTCAGAGAGACTATCAGCAACAACAAGACCAACAGCAACAACTTCCACAAAACGCAGCTAGCAGCGACGAGGTGGCAAAGCAACAGTTGTACGCACTTATTACGCAACGCAGAAACACACCGCACACCGACACAGCCACCAGAACAGCTCTTAGCAATTGTATTCTACGAGCACACCGGGACATCAAAAGGGCTCAGCGGCAGGGAATCCTGAGCGACATCATCGTTGGTTTCCGCGGCCTGATCAGGATCTCTGGGATCAAGTCCAGCAAGACGAAGGACCTCATACCGGCCATGACAACAGCAAAGGGCTCCAACGAAACGGACCGACAGGGGATAGCAGATGTCTTCGCGGACTTCTATGAGGAGTTGTACTGGCGCCCTGAAAGCACAACCTTGCCTACGCCCAACAGCTCCCCTGACGCCCAAGAAAGAGCAGCACGGCGACTTCGACTGAGCATCCCACCCTTCTCCCACGAGGAGTTGCACCAAGCAGTGAAGCACCTCAAAAACGGCAGGTGTAATACACGGCTGGGCTCACCGCGGAGCTGCTGAAAGCAGGGGGGGGCACGATTGAGAAGCATTTGCTGGTGCTCTTCAACGACACTGTAGCACCTGAACAGACACCGCCGGAACCTTGGAGACACACCACCACCAGTGTAATCTATAAGTCCGGAGACCCGCAACTACCAAGCAACTGCAGGCCAATCGCAATCATACCTTTAGTATACAAACTCACGCCCCGACTACTTTACAACCGACCTGACACACTTGTCGACGCACAACAATCACCTGACCAAGCTGGCTTCCGCAAGGGCCTGAGCACAGAGGACCACCTCTTCACTGCAACTTTACTTTACGACCACTCCTACGAATGGCAGTTCCCACTTTGGACAGCTGCTATCGAAGTCAGGAAGGCTTTCGATTGCGTCGACCACTCGTGGTTTTGGGAAGCCCTGAGGAAACAAGGTGTGCCGGAACCCTACGTCACATTGCTGCAGATGTCTACAACGACCAAAGAGCCACGGTAAAGACCGACGTCAGAAGCAGACAATTCAACACCGAGCGCGGCGTCAAGCAAGGGGACCCTGCTCAGCTCATTTTTGTTCAACGCGCTACTCGAGCACATATTCCGGAACATTAAACCAACTTGGGCACGAAAGGGCTTCGGCATACAATTGGGAAAGGCACAGACGACGCGCTTGACCAACCTGAGTTTTGCTGACGACGTACTCCTCCTAGCACCCAGTCTAAGAAGTTCCAAGTGTATTTCGCGAGACTTGAAACACGAAGCTGCGAAATGTGGACTTACAATGCACCCCGACAAATCGAAAATCCTCACGACTGTTAGCAGGCGACAGTGGCGATGCATTACACACGTGGACATCGACGGCGACAAGGTCGAAATCCTCAGCGCCGAGGGGAGCACCAAATACTTGGGTCGCAAGCTGAGGTTGCACGACTTCCACCACACCGAGCTCACCAACAGGCTTTGAATTGGGTGCCGCAAATTCAACCAGTTCCGCAACGAGCTCACA
The DNA here is from genome assembly GCA_963575745.1 of Prorocentrum cordatum. Classification (NCBI taxonomy): domain Eukaryota; class Dinophyceae; order Prorocentrales; family Prorocentraceae; genus Prorocentrum; species Prorocentrum cordatum. Next base: position 35,888 of record CAUYUJ010004037.1, on the reverse strand, counting down.
AACAGCCGGTACCCCCTCCGCAGCAGACTCAAGCTCTTCAGCGGGACGGTGACGCCAACGGTCACGTATGGCTGTGCAGCGTGGACTCTCACCAAAGTCATGCTCCAGAAACTCCGACGTACCCAACGACGCATGTTACGACTCATTGTCAATGCCTCAAGGTTCCGACAGAGATAACCCCACACCAGCACCGACGAAAACATAACCAACCCCGACACTGAATAGCATGACGACAGCACGAGTAACGATAGCAAGTGCAGCGTCAGACAGCACCCAGACTGAGACGACGTCGACGACGAATCCGGCTTTGAATCTTGGGACAATTTCATTCGCAGGGGCGCCTGCGTCGCCCCAGGCCTTGCGACGCGCGCACATGTGGAGGAATGGGCCACAACATTGCCAAGGCCTTGCGGCCGGTGCCGCCGACCCTGGAGGCTTCGGCCTTCGACGGAAATGGGAGGGAGAGGGCGGGCCATGGGCCCCGGGAGGGTGGTACTCTGACCCGGGACCTCCCCTGGGACTTCTTTCCGGGACCTCCCTTCGAGTAAACACCGACGTTGCTCAGATTGGCTTCCACTCCTCGTCGCGGCCGCTCCCCTCTGCGTCGCGGCCGCTCCCCTTCCCCGAGGGGAGCCGCCTGGGTGCCCCCCCCCCGGGTATCCGGGTGTGCCCCCCCCCCCCCCCCCCCCCTCGGGGGGAAGGGATAAAAAGGGAAGGGGCTTCCCTTCGAGTAAGCTGCGACGTTGCTCACTCTGATTGGATTCCCCCCCGTGTCAGGGGGGGGCAGATTGGCTTCCCCCCCGGGTCGCGGCCGCTCCCCCCGCACGGGGAGAGTCGACCACTCCCCCTCTTGGAGCCGACGTGGCGGTGTCGTGGGCAGCTCCCCTC
>CAUYUJ010004037.1:10000-22500 GCA_963575745.1 Prorocentrum cordatum | reverse complement strand
GATGGAGGCTATCTTTATTTCGGGCATGTCCTCCTACAGGCAGATTCTCGAGGAAAAGTATTACATAATCGCAAATCTAGAAACATAGTCAGAAAATGATAGAAAAATCGTCCCCCGACTATTTCTGGACTATTTTTGAATATTCCTCCTGTAGAGGGAGACGCCCGACATACGGCCATCTTGGGCCGTCTTGGAGCGCGCCCTGACCTGCGCGGGGCCTCGTGCGCGACGGGCGGGGGGGGTGCCGCCGGCCCTCGCTGCCCGTGCTGGCCCCCTGGCGGCCCAGGGAGAGTCCATCCGCGAGTTTGGCGACGCGGCAGGCAGGAGTATGTCAGGCGATCGTGAACATGGATCGAGGGGGCGTGGATTAGTGGTTGGTTGGCGACCTCCCAGCGAGGTGGCATGTCGGGACTGTTGGCTCAGCCCCTAGAGTTTCAGAGCTGCGGGGGCCACTCGAGGAGAGGCACGGGGAGAGAGTTCGAAAAAGAAAAATCAGGCGATCGCAAACATGGATCAATGGGGGCGTGGATTAGCGACGGGTCCCGCTTGCCTTGGAAATCGCGGTTCCAGCCGCCGAGCGAGGCTGCACCGGTCGCATTTTGGGGAGCGCAGGTCTCCCGATCCATGGATTTGGCGACCGCGCGCCAAATCCATGGATCGCTAATCCACGTTTGCGCGCCCGCGAGTATGGGCCCTCCGTCGCGTGAGGCGCTGGTTCCACGTTCGGCGACGTGCAGCAGGTGCGGAGGCGGGCCAGGGCAGTCTTAAGTCGGGCCTGTCCCTCTACAGGAGGAAGATTCAAAAATAGTAAAAAATTATTCACTGCGTGGAGCTCCCCATATGTGCATCTATTCGCATGGACCTGTCCGCCGTGAATGTCTAGGCGCAAGAGCTTTCGAACATAAACGGGCTTCAGTTGTGACGGTCTGGACATGAATCTAACTGCGAGTGAATTGGAGTGTGAATGAGCCTCAGTAGTACGAGCGCGTCTCTGCGCATGAGCCTGGGACCTCCTGGGGCCTCCTGAAACCTACTGGGGCTTCCTGGGGTCTCCAGGAGCCTCTTTGGGCCTCCTGGGACCTAAGGAGGTTTCGTGCCCCAGGAGAGGCCCAATCTATAGCAACAGACGTACATAAAACATTGCGGATTAGAACCACAGGAGAAGGGCAATCTATAGGAACACACGTAAAACACCAAGGGCTCGTGCCCCAGGAGAGGCCCAATATATAGGAACATAAGTAAAACATATAGGATTGTGTACACAGGAGAAGGACATACGTATAGCATCAAGGAATCGTGCTCCAGGTGAGGCCCAATCGATAAGAGCATACGTAAAGCGCATGGGATTGGAGCCACTCCTGTTGCCTTCTGAGGCCTCCTGCTCCTGGGGCCTCTCGGGGTTCCCTGTTGCCTTCCTAGGCCTCCTGGCGCTTCCTGTGGCCTCCTGGGGCCTCCTGTGGCGTCCTGAGGCCTTCTGGAGCTTCCTGGGGCCTCCTGAAGCCTCTTGGGACATCCTGTGGCCTCTTGAGTCTTTCTGTGGCCTCCTGATGCCTCCTGGGACCTCATGTGGTTCCCTGGGGCCTCCTGGAGCCTGTTGGAGCCTCCTGTGGCCTCCTGAGAAGAATCTGCGCCCACGAGCCTGGCCACCAAACAGGCAAACCGATCGAGACATCCTCAAAAGAGACATCCTCCAAATCTGCTCCGACAACGAAGGATGTTGGGACAGAAAACAGGCAAACCGCTTGAGACATCCCCGCAAAACGGCCGCGAACGGGACCGTGCAATACTCCTCGGCGGCTCCCCTTAGGGACGTGAAAATGAGCGCCTCGCTCGAGACATCCTCCAAATCTGCTCCGAAAGCGAAGGATGATATGACAGAACACAGGCAAACCGCTTGAGACATCACCACAAAACGGCCGCGAGGCAGCTCCCCTTCGGGACGTGAAAATGAGCACCTCGCTCGAGACATCCTCCAAATCTGCTCCGAAGGCGAAGGATGCTGGGACAGAAACCAGGCAAACCGCTGGAGACATCCCCACAAAACGGCCGCGAACGGGACCGTGCAATACCCCTCGGCGGCTCCCCTCAGGACATGAACATGTGCGCCTCGCTCGAGACATCCTCCAAACCTGCTCCGACAGCGAAGGATGTTGGGACAGAAAACAGGCAAACCGCTGGAGACATCCCCACAACACGGCCGCGAACGGGACCGTGCAATACTCCTCGGCGGCTCCCCTCAGGGACGTGAAAATGAGCGCCTCGCTGAAGATATCCTCCAAATCTGCTCCGAACGCGAAGGATGTTGGGACAGAGAACAGGCAAACCGCTGGAGGCATCCCCACAAAACGGCCGCGAACGGGACCGTGCAATACTCCTCGGCGGCTCCCCTCAGGGACGTGAACATGAGCGCCTCGCTCGAGACATCCTCCAAATCTGCTCCGACAGCGAAGGATGCTGGGACAGAGAAGCGGCAAACCGCTTGAGACATCCCCACAACACGGCCGCGAACGTGACCGTGCAATACTCCTCGGCGGCTCCCCTTAGGGACGTGACAATGAGCGCCTCGCTGAAGATACATCCAAATCTGCTCCGAAAGCGAAGGACGTTGGGACAGAACCAGGCAAACCGCATGAGGCATCCCCACAAAACGGCCGCGAACGGGGCGTGCGTGAGTCTCAGCATGAGTAAGTCTGAGTAGGAGTATGTCTGAGTATGAGTAGGTCTGAGTATGAGTAATTCTCCATATCCTAAGATGGGGTTCTGGTTATTACTTGGACGCCTCCTACTTCTCCCCCTTCTCCTTCTCCTCTTCCTCCTCCTGATACCCAGACTTAGTCATGCACAGACTTACTCACACTCATAATTATTCATACCCAGACTTACTCAGACACAAACTGCTCATACTCAGACCTACTCATACTCAGACCTACTCCTACTCAGACTTACTCATGCTGAGACTCACGCACGCCCCGTTCGCGGCCGTTTTGTGGGGATGTCTCAAGCGGTTTGCTTGTTTTCTGTCCCAACATCCTTCGCCTTCGGAGCAGATTTGGAGGATGTCTTGAGCGAGGCGCTCATTTTCACGTCCCGAAGGGGAGCCGCCGAGGGGTATTGCACGGTCCCGTTCGCGGCCGTTGTGTGGGTATGTCTCAAGCGGTTTGCTTGTTTTCTGTCCCAACATCCTTCGCTGTCGGAGCAGATTTGGAGGATGTTTCGAGCGAGGCGCTCATTCCCCATATCTTAAGATGGGGTTCTTGTTATTACTTGCACGCCTCCTACTCCTTCTTCTCCTTCTCCACCCGCTTCCGCTGCATACCCAAACTTACTCATACACAGACTGACTCACATTCAGACTTACTCATACCCAGACACTCTCACACACAATATTATTCATACTCAGACCTACTCATACTCAGACCTACTCATGCTGAGACTCACGCGCGCCCCGTTCGCGGCCGTTTTGTGGGGATGCCTCAAGCGGTTTGCTTGTTTTCTGTCCCAACTTCCTTGGCTACCAGAGCAGATTGTGAGGATGTCTCAGGCGGGGCGCTGGTTTCAGTGCCCCCTGCGGGGAGCCGCCAGGGGTTATCTCACGGTCCCGTTCGCGGCCGTTTTGTGGGGATATCTCAAGCGGTTTGCTTTTTTTCTGTCCCAACATCCTTGGCTACCAGAGCAGATTGTGAGGATGTCTCAGGCGGGGCGTTGGTTTCAGCACCCCTAAGGGGAGCCGCCGAGGAGTATTGCACGGTCGCGTTCGCGGCCGTGTTGTGGGGATGTCTCAAGCGGTTTGCCTGTTTTCTGCCCAGCATCCTTGGCTACCAAAGCAGGATGTCTCAGGCGAGGCGCTGGTTTCAGCACCCCCAAGGGGAGCCGCCAGGGGTTATTTCACGGTCCCGTTCGCGGGCGTTTTGTGGGGATGTCTCAAGCGGTTTGCTTGTTTTCTGTCCCAACATCTTGGACAACCGGAGCAGGTTGTGCAAATGTCTCAGGCGGGGCGCTGGTTTCAGCACCCCTCAGGGGAGCCGCCAGGGGTTATCTCACGGTTCCGTTCGCGGCCGTTTTGTGGGGATGTCTCAAGCGGTTTGCTTGTTTTCTGCCTGAGAATCTTTCGCTTGGAGAACAGATTGTGAGGATGTCTCGGGCGGGGCGCTGGTTTCAACACCCCTAAAGGGAGCCGCCGAGGGGTATGACACGGTCCCTTTCGCGGCCGTTTTGTGGGGATGTTTCAAACGGCTTGATTGTTTTCTGCCCCAGCGTCCTTCGCTCGGAAAACAGATTGTGATGACGTCTCAGGCGCGGCGCTGGTTTCAGCACCTTTACGGGGAGCCGCCAAGGGGTATGACACGGTCCCGTTCGCGGCCTTTTTGTGGGGATGTCTTAAGCGGTGCTTGTTTTCTGCCCCAGCATCCTTGGCTACCAAAGCAGATTGTGAGGATGTCTCAGGCGGGGCGCTGGTTTCAGCACCCCTAAGGGGGACCGCCAAGGGGTATGACACGGTCCCGTTCGCGGCCTTTTTGTGGGGATGTCTCAAGCGGTTTGCTTGTTTTCTGCCCAGCATCGTTCGCTTGGAGAGCAGATTGTGCGAATGTCTCAGGCGGGGCGCTGAAAGTTTTTCCGATTCTTCCAAGTCTGTCAGGTGTCCTAAGTCGCCCAAGCCTCCCTAGCTTCCCACGCTTCCCAAGTATCCCAAGTGTCCCATGTCTTCCATGCCCCCCCAACTTTCTAAAATCCCCCAAGTCCCGCAAGTCTCTCCCACGTTTTCCATGTCTCCCAGCAGGAACACCAAGTCTCCTCAGTCTGTCAAGTCTCCCGTGGCGACCAACTCTCCCAAGTCTCCCATGTCGCCCAAGGTTCGCAAGCCTCCCAAGTCTTCCGAGTCTCCCAAGTGCCCCATGTCTCCCAAGTCTCCCAAAGTTCCCAAGGCTCCCAAGGCCCCCAAATCTACCACGTCTCCCAAGTCTCCCGCGTTCCCCGAGTCTCCCAAGTCACCCAAACCTCCCACGTCATCGCTATGACCTATGAGGAGGAGGAACGAAGAGGATGGGCGCATATTCAGTCGTATTCAAACCTCACGCTCACTCATGCTCACGCACATCGGTGTCTAACCGTCATCGTCGGACCTGTCGACCACGTGGACGCGCTCTGTTAGTCAGGAATTCATAGAGAAACGTTCACTATGGCATATCATAAAGCATGCAATGCGCATATGGGGAGCTCCACGCAGTGAGTAATTTTCACGTCCCTAAGGGGAGCCGCCGAAGGGTATTGCACGGTCCCGTTCGCAGCCGTTTTGTGGGGATGTCTCAAGCGGTTCGCCCGTTTTCTGTCCCAACATCCTTCGCTTTCGGAGCAGATTTGGAGGATGTCTCGAGCGAGGCGCTCATTTTCACGTCCCTAAGGGGAGCCGCCGAGGAGTATTGCACGGTCCCGTTCGCGGCCGTTTTGCGGGGATGTCTCAAGCGGTTTGCTTGTTGTCTGTCCCAGCATCCTTCGCTTTCGGAGCAATTTTGGAGGAGTCTCGAGCGAGGCGCTCAGAGTTTCACCCCACTAAGGGAAGCCGCCGAAGGGGTATTGCACGGTCCCGTTCGCGGCCGTTTGTGGGGATGTATAATTCGGGGGCCCCCAAACGGGGTGGTGACCGCACCGTGTGGTGAGTCGGTGGGGATTCGGGATCACCGCGCGGTTTTGGGACCCGGGTCGTTCTCCGAGGACGTCTCGGGCGACTGGGGCATCCGAGGTCCCAAGACCGTGCGGTGACGGACCGTGCGGTGAGGTCTTGGGGACTTCGAGGTCACCGCACGGTCTGTCACCCTACCGTTTCGGGACTCCGGGCTCCAGGCGAGGCCTTTCGCGCCAGTCACTGGTGCTGGCGGGCGCCGGCAGCGGATGCGGTGCGCCTCCCATGACCGAGCGCCTGTTGGGCCATTCCGCTGCCGTGCTCGGGTGGTCCCCCTGGCCTGTGCCAGGGGTTCGCGCGTGGTTTGGTTGCAGGTGGGCGTCGTGGCACGTCTGGGCGCGCAGGGGAGGATGAGAAGGAGGATGGGAGGGGGGGCGGGGCCAGAGGAGGAGGAGGAGGAGGAGGAGGAGGAGGAGGAGGAGGAGGAGGAGGAGGAGGAGGAGAAGGAAAAGGAGGAGGGGGAGGAGAAGGAGGAGGAGGGGGACGAGGAGGACGAGTGCAAACCCAAGATTGATACTGGGGCGCTTTCAAATAGCACAGGCCAAAATCGACGTGTGCTATTGCGATGGGTCGCTTTTGACGTATGGTCAATCTTCGAACGCAGTGTTTCTTCGTATTTTCTGAACCCAATGTTTGGATGTCTCGGATACTTTGTTTTTTTTTGTGCTCAGGGGAGGTCGAGAACGGCCCCTTTCCAAGTTTCTGTGTGCTAATCTCGTCCCCTGTTTCGTGCTACGTGCGCGTTGTGCTATCCTCGCCCTTCCCCCATGACTTGAGGGAGAGAAAGAGAGCTGGAGGGAGGAGGGGGGCCGGACGTGGAGGTAGAGGTGCAGCAACAGGTAAAGGGAACGGTGACATGTATACTATTGTTTTCGGTGCCCCCACTCCTGCTGACCAGTGCTATGTTGGCCCCGTGTGCCTCCTCGTCTCCCTCCTCGCCCTTGCACCGTGCACCCGTGCCGCGCGAGGCCATTCCTCGGATCCCCCCCTGCTCCCAGAGCGAAGGAGAGATGCAGTAGGAGCTCGACGACAAGAAACATTCCAAAAGACACCCGACCCTGAGACCCCAGGGCGCCCATTGATTTTTTTGGGGGGGAGTGCCATGCTCTCCATGGCCAAACAGACGAAACCCGAGGATCCCTGGGCAGCCTGGGGGCAAGCAGGATGTTTCTTAGCGTGGGTCTTCGTCCTCCCCCCCCATCCTCCTCCTCCTCCTCCTCCTCCTCCTCCTCCTGCTCCTCCTCCTCCTCCTCCTCCTCCTCCTCGTCCTCCTCCTCCCCCTCCTCCTCCTCCCCTTCCTCCTCCTCCTCCTCGTCCTCCTCCTCCTCCTCGTCATCATTATCGTCCTCCTCCTTGCCCCTTTCCATCGAACCTCCTCTTTCAGGGGCGATGCCCCCAATCCTGCTGGCCGGTGCTATGTTGGTCTCGCGTGTCTTTTCTTCCCCCTCCTCGTCCTCGTCCTTTTTCTTGGTGATCCCCAAACGTGGTGGTGAGAACACCCGGTGGTGAGTTTTGGGCGATTTGGGTAATGGTTTTCGAGCGCTGGCTGGCCCAGGAAACGCAAAACCTCGTGGCGACCGCGTGTCCCCAAACCCGGTGGTGACCCAGAATTATTTTTTTTGGGAATCGGGGTCACCACCGGGTGTCTCACCACCTGGTTTGGAGACCACCAATTTTCCTCCACCTCCGCCTCGCCCTCCTCTTCCTAGCCCGTTTCCGTCGAACCTCGCCCTTCAGGGGCGATGCCCCCAGTCCTGCTGACCTGTCCTCCTCCTCGCCCCTTTCCATCGAACCTCCTCTTCCAGGGGCGATGCCCCCAATCCTGCCGACCTGTGCTATGATGTTCCCGCTCGTTTCTTCGTTTCCCTCCTCGTCCTTCTCCTCCTCCACCTCCTGCTCTTTCTCCCGACGGCGGCCGTCAGCGTAGCTCTGTGCCATCGTCAGAATTACCCGGGGACCAGCGTTCGATTTGACGTGGGCAAAAGGTGTCTCCTCCTCCTTCCCCCTCTACTCCCCCTCCCCCCCTCCTCCTCCCCGCCCCGCCCCCCCGCCTGACTTGGTTTCGGCGGAACGGCTCGCGTGGCACGCGGCTCACGTGGCGCGCGTCAGGGGGGCCCCCTTCTCTCGCCGCCGGGGCTGCCCTCGCCGACAGAGTCGAGAAGATTCGCGCGGAACGCGAGTCACGTGGCGCAGATCACCCTCGATAACAACGTTCCCGATCCCAAACATGAGAAATTAGTTTAGGAGGCCAAAATCGTTTTCCCGATTTGTGCCGTTGTCGCCGTGCTATTCGTGAGCGACCGATACTGCCAAAGATGTTGGTGTATACTCTCCCTCTTAGGTTCCTTCTTCGTGCCAGAACACCGTTCTTGGGACCTCAACGCCTCGAATCACCGTTACTGATGTGTGTTGAACATCTTGGAGCGTGTATGAACACCACTTCTGGGACTTCAGCACCGCGAGCCGACGAAATCGTTGCGCCCTGTCAGTCCGACGTCGTGCCAGCGCATCATTTTTGGTATGCTAAAACCGTGCGAAGCCTGGAAACTCTTGTAAACTCTTGAACCGAATCTGCGCGTCGTTTGGGCGAGAGCAGCATTGTGAAAAGGAGCCGCCCTCCATCCGCGAAGGTGTTGCACACTTTATGACGACTGTGTGCGGCGCTGAGGCGGGAACCGCATCTTGAAAACGACCCGCCCTGCGTCCGTGGGGTGTGTTTAGCAACGTTGTTGGCGCATCCTCGGTGTTCGCCCTCCCCTTTGCACCCCTGCCCCTGTTGCCGCTCTTCCTTGTGTCCCCTGGTCTCTCTCCCTTCCTCTTCTATGACTATTCCTCCCCTCGTGCTCGTCCCGCCTCCGCATTCTCTCCTTCCTCTTCTCTCCTGCCTCGTCCCTCTGTCTTCTTCCGTCCATCCTTCTGCCGACGCAAAAACAGAAGATTATGTTGTGCCGCATTTGGATACGGATTCTGGATGCAAAACGGCGGCTGCAACGGAATTTGTTTGTGGCCAGCGGTCACCGATAACCAGGGCAAGTGGAACTGCAAACCTGATTCTTGGGACCCGGGTCTATCAAAACGTGTGCAAAACGCTCACTTCGTCGACCTCGCAATTTGTGTATCGGCGATCGGGTTCCACGTTTCGTAGTAGTTGTGGAGGTGACTGGCGATTCACAACATGGGACCGTGTTTTGCGCACGCAGATGCGAATTCATATGCCTATCGTGCACGACGGCTGACAACGACACTAGAACAGGAGATCGATTGAGCATGTCGGCCAATGTATTCTTCCACGTTCTGGCAGTTGCCGGCTCCGCGGCGCCGATGCTTTGCCCCCCGTACGCCGTCCCCTGGGACGACAGAAGCGCCGTCTGCAAGCTCTCCTCTTTCCTCCTTCCTGTTAAGTCCCCAGTCGTCGCTACAGTGGAGACCCATAACAAGAAACACTTTGCTTGCCTCCAGGGTGCCCTGGGTTTCTTGGGTTTCGCTGGGGTCTCAGGGTTGGGTTTCTCGTGGAAGGTTTCCTTGTGGAGTGGCCTCCGCTCTATATGCTCGCAGTCCGCTGCAGCCCGCTGCCCACCGTCCCCCGTCGCAGGATGGCTGCCTTGTCGTGGGCCTCCTGCCCCACAAGCGCGGCTCCGGGCGGGTGATCTCCGTGGGGCTGCTGGCAGCCGAGGGCCCAGCCGGCCCGCGGGTCGAGGATCGAGGGCCGAGGATCGAGGAGCGAAGTTTGACGATCGAGGATCGAGGGTCGATCGATGGTGAGGAGGATGAAGATGAGGAGGACGAAGAGAAAGAAATGGAGGAGGAGGAAGAGGAGGAGGAGGAGGAGGGGAGGAGGATCGAGGATCGAGGTGTCTGGATGTGTCTGGGGCCCTCTTTGGTCTTCTGGGCGTCGTCGTCGTCGTCGTCGTCGTCGTCGTCGTCGTCGTGGTTGTCATCGTCGTCGTCGTTGTCGTGGTGGTAGTCATCGTCGTCGTCGTCGTGGTTGATAGCCGTTGCGATGGTGGTCGTCGTGGTGGTCTTGGTCGTGGTCGTCGTGGTCGTCGTGGTCTTCGTTGCCGTCATCGTCGTCGTCGTCGTCGTCGTCGTCGTCGTCGTCGTCGTCGTTGTCATCGTCGTCATCTTCGGTGCCGTCATGGTCGTCGTGGTCCAGGTCGTCGTTGGCTTGGCCGCTCTCGTCTTCGTTGGCGTAATCGTCGTCATCGTCGTAGTTGTGGTGGTGGTGGTCGTCGCCGTGGTCATCGCTTTCGTGGTCGTGGTGGTGGTGGTAGGCATGGTGGTGGTCGTCGTGGTCGTCATGCCAGTCGTGGTCGTCGTCTTGGTTGTCGTGGTCGTGGTCGTTGTCGTTGCTGTCATCGTTGTCATGATTGTCGTTGTTGTTGTGGTTTCTGTCGCCGTCGTGATCGTCGCGATTGTCGTGGTCGTGGTCGTGTTCGTCGTCTCAGGAGCAGGCGGATGATGAATGGAAAGGCAAGTGGGAGGAGGAGGAGAAGGAGGAGAAGGAGGAGAAGGCGTAAGATGAGGAGGCATACGATGAGGAGAAGTATCAGTAATTAGTGGGGGACGAGGTTACGATGATGAGGATGATGTTGATGTTGTTGATGTTGATGTTGATGGTGATGTTGATGATGCTGATGCTGATGCTGATGATGATGATGACGATGATGATGATGCTGATCATGATGCTGATGCTGATTATGATGATGATGGTGATGATAACACTACTGATGATGATGATGATGATGATGACGATGCTGAAGCTGATGATGATGCTGATGGTGGTGGTGATGATGATGACGATGCTGATGCTGATGATGATGCTGATGATGATGCTGCTGATGATGATGATGATGATGATGCTGATACTGATGCAAATGAGGATGAGGATGAGAATGGGGAGGAGGAGGGGGAGGAGGAGGAGGAGTAATAGGAGCATGACCAGGATGATTGTGAAGAGGACGTGGAGGATTCAGCTGATGCTGACGACGACTGTGGTAGTGTTGATGATGATGCTGCTGCTGCTGCTAATGATGACGATGATGATGACGATGCTGATGATGTTGATGATGCTGATCATTATCTGATGCTGATGCTGACGATGCTGATGGTGCTGAGGTTGAAGAAGCTGATGATTCTGCTGATAGTATTGTTAATGATAATGCTGAGGCTGATGCTGATGCTGATGATGATGACGATGATGATGAGGATGATGATGATGATTATGTTGATGCTGATGATGCTTATAGCCATAATCATGGTGGTGATGGTGGTGGGGTTGGTAATGATGATGATGATGAGGATGATGATGAGGATGATGATGCTGATGGTGGTTGTGATGATGATGACGATGCTGATGTTGATGCTGATGCTGATTCTGCTGCTGCTGCTAATACGGATGAGGATGACGATGATGAGGGTGATGAGAATGCTGCTGATGATGATGGTAATGCTGATGCTGATGCTGATACGGGTGATGATACTGATGCTGATGATGATGCTGATGATGATGCTCATGATGATGATGATGATGACGATGCTGATGCTGCTGCCGCTGGTGATGATGCGGCTGATGATGCTGATGATGTTGATGACGATACTGATGATGATGCTGATGCTGATGATGATGCTGATGATGTTGCTGCTGTTGTTGATGATGATGCGGATTATGAGGATGATGCTGATGCTGTTGATGATGGTGATTATGCTGCTGATGCTGCTGATGATGATGATACTGATGATGCTGATGGTGATGATCATGATGCTGACGATGACGATGATCATGCTGCTGATGATGATGATGATGACGATGCTGATGACGATGATGCTGATTATTATGACGATGATGATGCTGAGGATGCTGATGATGAGGATGATGAAGATGATGTTGATGATGCTGATTATGATGATGATGATGGTGATGATGATGATGATGATGATGATGATGATGATGATAACGATGGTGATGATGGTGATGATGCTGATGATGATGGTGATGATGCTGATGCTGCTGCTTATGATGATGATGCTGCTGATGATGATGATGATGATGTTGATGATGAGTATGATGATGCTGCTGCTGCTGCTGATGATGATGATGATGAGGATGATGCTGATGATGATGATGATGATGATGATGATGATGATGATGATGATGATGATGATGATGATGATGATGATGACAATGCTGCTGCTGCTGATGATGATGATGATGATATTGGTTGTGGGGGTGGTGGTGGTGGTGCGGATGAGGGGGAGGAGGAGGAGAATGAGGAGGAGGAGGAGGAGGAGGAGGAGGACGAGGAGGAGTGGGAGGAGGAGCAGGAGGACGAGGAGGAGGAGAAGGAGGATGAGGAGGACGCCGAGATCGATGCGGACGAGCAGGGCACGGGATGATGAGGAGGAGAACAATGCAGAGCATCTAATTAGGATATGGGCGTTACGGGATTATGAGGAGGGTGGCGACCAAAACGAGAGCGAGGATGTGGAGCAGCGACAGCTTCGCCGAGGCAGCGCAGAAGGAGCTGATCGAGACTACCAAACTGGCGCACTGCCAAGGTGGGCTGATTCGGGAGGGCCATCCAACAGTTACACGATATGAATAAGACTCCTCCCTTCCCCGAAGACGTGCTGAGAGGATGTATTGCCCCGAACGTCCTCGATCCTCCCACGTTTTCGGGCTGGCGCTTTGCTCCCGTCCTCCAGGATGGCGCTCGAGTGTTGGCCACATTTCTTGATCCGCCTGCTTCCTCGCCATTGTTGCCCCCTTTCCCTTTCCCCTCACCCGCCTTCCCCTGGTCCTCCTGCCCCTTCCGCTCCTCTTGCT
>CAUYUJ010004037.1:0-7500 GCA_963575745.1 Prorocentrum cordatum | reverse complement strand
GGCCGCCGACCGCGTTGACCACCTGGGCGGCCATCTCTCTGCTCGACCATCTCCGCGTCGTGCTCCACGGAGCTGGAGCTTCGAGCCTCGAGCGCCGTGGCCGCGGCGCCGACGGCCTCGCTGCCGCGGCTTCGCCTCGAGGCTCGTCCGGGCAAAGTGTCAGACCCCTTCCCGAACAGCGCGTTCGTGCTGGGCTTGTTTCCCACCGCCACCACCAGAAGTAGGAGGGGGAGGGGGTCCTCTTCTTCCTCCTCTTCTTCCTCCACCTCCTCCCCCCCTCCAACTTATAGTCGTGGTGGTGGAGGAAAACAGGCCCATCATAGCGCGTGCACCGCGGCGTTCCGCATGGACCTGGTCTCCCGCCAAGGCTGGCGGCACACGAACGTGCGCTGCGATGGCCCTGGCTGCGATGACCGGTTTGATCGTGCTGTGCCTGGCCCCGATTTCTGACGACCTCTATCTTGCACTGCCTCCGGAGCGCCGTCGGAAGGGGCCCGAGCGGCCCGCCGCAGGGCGACCGCAGTGGCTACCACCACCTTCACCGAGCCGCCTGCCCACACGAGGAGCGCCTCCGCCACCGCGTCGGCCATCGTACCGCGGCTAGTTCGAGCCAGGGAGAAAGCAGGCTCTTGAACCAAACTGGGTACTGAGAGGAGGAGGAGGAGGAGGAGGAGGAGGAGAAGAGGAGGATGAGGGGGGATCAGGAGGCAGAGGAGCATGGCGAGGCTGAGGATGAGGGGGATGAGGACAAGGCAGGCGAGGAGGAGGGGGGAGGAGGATGAGGAGGCGGCTGGAGGAGGGCTGGGTGAGGAGGGGGATGAGTAGGGATGATGACGAGAAGGAGGATTCGATATTCGAGCACGCCGATGGTGGTGTGACTGCTTCAGCTGTGGCGGAGAGAGGTCTGGGCCTCTCGCGGGAGGGACTCACAAAAACCCGCGCAGCCAGTATTGAGTCGGGCGCCTCCCTCTACAGGAGGAATGTTCAAACATAGTCAAAAAGTAGTCTGGGGACGATGTGTCACATTTTTTTTGATCATTTTTTCCCATATCCTAAGATGGGGTTCTTGTTCCCCATGTCCTAAGATGGGGTTCTTGTTATTACTCTGACGCCTCCTACTCCTCCTTCTCCTTCTCCTTCTCCTCCCCTCTCCTCCTCATACCCAGACTTACTCATACACAGGCTGACTCACACTCAGACTTACTCATACCCAGACTTACTCACACACAAAATTACTCATACTCAGACCTACTCATACTCAGACCTACTCATACTCAGACTTACTCATGCTGAGACTCACTCATACCCAGACTTACTCATACTCAGGCCTTCTCATTGTCTGACTTACTCTGCACACAGCAGATTGTGAGGATGTCTCAGGCTGGGCGCTGGTTTCAGCACCCATGAGGGGAGCCGCCGAGGGGTATGACACGGTCCCGTTCGCGGCCGTTTTGTGGGGATGTCTCAAGCGGTTTGCTCGTTTTCTGGCCCAACATCCTTCGCGTTCGGAGCAGAGTTGGAGGATGTCTCGAGCGAGGCGCTCATTTTCACGCCCCTAAGGGGAGCCGCCGAGGGGTATGACACGGTCCCGTTCGCGGCCGTTTTGTGGGGATGTCTGAAGCGGTTTGCTTATTTTCTGTCCCAACATCCTTCGCTTTCGTAGCAGATTTGGAGGATGTCTCGAGCGAGGCGTTCATTTCCCCCCCCCAGGTGGGCCAGATTTTGAGGATGTCTCGATCGGTGGCCAGACTCGTGGGCACAGATTCTCCTCAGGATGCCACAGGAGGCTCCAACAGGCTCCAGGAGGCCCCAGGAGACCACATGAGGTCCCAGGAGGCATCATGAGGCCACAGAAAGATTCAAGAGGCCACAGGATGTCCCAAGAGGCTCTAGGAGGCTCCAGGAAGCTCCGGGAGGCCTCAGGAAGCCACAGGAGGCCCCAGGAGGCCAGAGGAAGCGCCAGGAGGCCTCGGAAGGCAACAGGAGGCCCCGAGAGGCCCCAGGAGCAGGAGGCCTCAGAAGGCAACAGGAGTGGCTCCCATCCCATGCGTTTGACGTATGCTCCTATATATAATATATAATGAATGTATATATGTAAATATATGTATATAAGTATAAATATATAATAATATATATATATATATGAGAGAGCGTGATCCACCGCCGCTTTACTGTGGAAAATTGCCAACCTTTTCCTCCGAACCCGGGGTCTCCCCCCCCCCCCCCTCCGAAAATCCCCCCCCCCTCCCGCCGGAACCCCTCCCCCCCCCCCTCCGAAAACCCCCCCCCCTGCTGGACCCACCCCCCCCCCCCCCCCCGCGGCAAAACCTCCCCTACCCGAACCCCTCCCCCCCCCCTCCCCCTCCGAAAACCGGGGGGGTCACTACCGTTTTCGAACCCTCCTCCCCCCCCCCCCCCCCCCCCCCCCTACTCACCGCCCCAGCAAACGACTCCCGGTCCCCACCACCGTCCGCATCACATCCCCCACTGGTGTTCCCAGCACCACTGTCCTCACCACCGCTGTCCCCACTGGTTCCACCACCGCCCTACTGTCCCCACCAGTGGCCCCACCACTGTCGCACTGTCCCCGCTGTCCCCAGAACTGTTCCCACCACGGTTCCACTCTCCCCACTGTCTCCACGGCCCCAACCACTGCCCGACTATCCCCACTGTCCCCACTGTCCCACTGACTCCTCCGCTGTCCCACTGAGCTGTCCCACTGTTCCCACCACTGTCCCCACTGTCCCCACCACTGTCCCCACTGTACCTCTGTCCCATTGTCCCACCGCCGTCCTCTCCACCGCCTTCACCACTGTCCCCACCACCATTGTACCCTCCACTGTCCCACTGTTTCCACCTCATTCCCATTGTCCCCACACCACTGTCCCCACCACCACCGTCACCACCACTGTCCACTGTCCCCCCCTGTTCCCACCATTGTCCCCACCACAGTCCCCACCACTAACCGTCCCCGAACCGCTGTCCCACAGTCCCGCGTCCCACCACTGTCCCGGCAATCCCCCTCAACCAAGTACCCCACCACTACCGTCCCCACCACAGTCCCACTGTCCCCCCACTGTCCCCACCACTGTCCCGCTGTCCCCTCACCACTGTCCCCACCAACACCGTCCCCACCACTGTCCGCACCCCCACTCGGTTTTCGAGGGGGGGGGGAGGGGGGTTCGAACCGGTAGTGACCCCCCCCCCTTTTTATGATGAGCAGGGGGGGGGGGGGGGGGGGGTGTGGGGGGGGGGGGAGGGGTTTCGAACCGTAGTGACCCACCCCCCGTAGTGACCCACCCCGGTTTTCCGGATGGGGGGGGGGTGGGTTAGGGGTTCGAACCGGTATTGAAACCCCCCCCGTATCAGGTCGCCGCAGCCGGAGAACACGGCTCTTATCATATATATATAAATAAGAATAATATAATCTATATTATATGGGGCCTCACCTGGAGCACGAATCCTTGATGTTATACGTATGTTTCTATATACTGTCCTTCTCCTGTGTACATATGTTCCTATAGGGCCTCTCCTGGGGCACGAGTCCATGGTGTTTTACGTGCAAGTGATCGTCCCGACGACATGCTGGACGAGGTCGTCCAGCATGTCGTTGGGACGATCACTTGCAAAGTACTCGCTTGCAAAGTTTGGTGAGCCATGGTACGTCGCTGCTCGAGACCGCAGGAAATGGCGTGCGCAGGCCGAGGGCTACACGCAAGACTTCTGACTTCAGCTTTGCATGCAGATTTTCCATCGCCCACACGAATTTATAGCTTTCTGCCCACGTCCGCTTGTGGACCGATTCGATTCGACCGGGCCTTGCCTTGCCTATAGATTGCCCCCTTCTCCTGTGGCTCCAATCCGCAATGTTTTATGTACGTCTGTTGCTATAGATTGGGCCCCTCCTGGGGCACGAATCCTCCCTAGGAGGTCCCAGGAGGCCCCAAGAGGCTCCTGAAGGCCCCAGGAAGCCCCAGTAGGTTTCAGGAGGCCCCAGGAGGCCCCAGGAGGACCCAGGCTCATGCGCAGAGACGCGCTCGTACTACTGAGGCTCATTCATACTCCAATTCATCCTCAGTTAGATTCATGACCAGACCGTCACAACTGAAGCCCGTTTATATTCGAAAGCTCTTGCGCCTAGACATTCACGGCGGACAGGTCCATGCGAATAGACACAAGCTTACTCATACTCAGACCTACTCATACTCAGATCTACTCCTACTCAGACTTACTCATGCTGAGACTCACTCATACCCAGACTAACTCATATTCAGAATTGCGGGGCGCTGGTTTCAGCACCCCTAATGGGAGCCGCCAGGGGTGATTTCACGGTCCCGTTCGCAGTCGTTTTGTGGGGATGTCTCAAGCGGTTTGATTGTTTTCTGTTTCAATTACCAGAGTAGACTGTGCGGATGTCTCAGGCGGGGCGCTGGTTTCAGCACCCCTAGGGGGAGCAGCCAAGGGTGTTTTCAAGGATCCGTTCGTGGCTGTTCTGTGGGGATGTCTCAACATGATATTCGCATGTTGCGTTGCATGGCTAGACGCGCATTCCCAGATCCCACTGACAGTTATGCCTTTCAAAAAGATGCACTTATGGGGATCTCCACGCAGTGAGTAATCGAATACTTGCTGGGTACTCTTAATTTTCCGTCGGGGATCCGCCTGTAGGAGGACATGCCCGACCTAACTAACGTCAGCAGCCAGCAACTATTGGTGTCAACTATTGGTGTGAAGGCCTTACGGCCGGTGCCACCGCCCCTGGAAGAAGACCCACCCCCACGATGAAGGTGACAACCAGAGGTGTTCGGGAAGGCTGGGACCAGACGCCCCGAAGAGCCTCCCTGAAGTCCCACGGGGTTCCCAAGAAGCGTGTGACGAGGAACACGGCTTGGCCAGTTATCTGCCTATGTGCTCTCGCAGCCGCTGGGGGATGAAGAGGGAGAAGGAGGGAGAGGGAGAAGGAGGGATCAGGGGGATCAGATCGAAGAGAAGCGACTCCCGAGAGAGACGCCCCCGGCCCCCGCGGGGCCGTGCGGCGCGTCACCGCGCGCGACGGAAGACGAAGTAGAAGAGGCCGCCGAACAGGAAGGTCAGGCAGAGCGCTCCCCCATTAAAGGTGACGAGTGTGCAGAGAGATTTGCTAGGGCGATTTTTTCGTCCCCCTTTGCCTCCTTCCCTGCCCAGGAACCCGAGCATATGGTTTTCTGGATAAATCGACCTGCCTCGGGACGCCTGACGGGTCTTTTTTCTGATGGGTCGGGCTCCTGGCCAGCCATTCCTGGACTGTCGAGGGCTGGGTGGGCTCTGGTTCAGGCTGACCCCCTAGGAAATGTAATTGCAGCATTTTTCTCCCATGGGCCGAGACAGTCGGCCAAAGATGGGGAGGATAATGCAGTCTTCATGCTGACTCAATGTGCCATGTCGCCCATCGAAATTTTTGTGACTGCCAAGGGACCCTGGATGTCCCGTGGGGCGGCCCAGGGGCTGGTGCGTCTGCGGGAGGTCCCAGGGCCCACCTTTGGGCGCCCTTCTGGTCCAGCTTCGCTCCTGGGGATGTTTCGGCGACGAAAACGGCAGCTCACTGCGCGATGTGTGATGTCCACAGCGGCAAAACGACCCTGTGGGAAACACGTTCTAATGACTCGGCCGACACCTATGCCAAGACGGGTGCGGCCAAACATCTTTTGTGCGAGGATGACGTGAAGTTGTACAGAGGGTTCAAGTGCATGGTTACGGAGTCAGCGAAATGGGCTGCCGATCTGGAGGTGCACCTCCAGGGCCAGTCGGATCAGCGTGCGGACACTGTAGGCCTCGTCGTTGACGAAACAGCTGCGCCCGACGCCCACGGGCAAACCCCCGTTCCAGAGCCGCCTGATGTCTTGGGCGGGGGGACGGGGCGGAATGCGTTGGGGAGGGTGGGCTGGTCTGGGCGGAGTTTGCCACGGCTGCCTTGTATGTGAACGGGCACGTTCTGATGATTTGCGAGATTGAGTGGCGTGCCCCTTGTGTTCTGCGTGAAGTGCGGTGCCTACTGTGAGGAGCGCGAGGATGAGGGGTCTCCCGATTCCGAGGGGGAGGTGTTTTAATCGACTCTTCGACTTTGGGTCGCTCCACAACAACTCCTACGTAGGAGCTCTCTCCCGAGGGGCAGTGGAGGAGGGGCCTCTGACCCTCCGCAGAGGCGCGCCCACCCCGCTTCCCGCGGGGAGCTCCCAGCGTGCACGTGCGCGCTGGCAGCAGCGGATGCCCCGCGAAGCAGAGCACCGCGACTGCTTGCAACAAGGGATTCGCCATGGGCGGCGCGGGCGGCGGCGCGGGCTGCGGCGCTGCCCCCGCCGCGGCGGCGATCGCCTCCCCGAAGGCGTGGGGCGTTGCGCCACAGTCGGGCTGGGCGGAGGGGGCGCCGCGCAGCAGCCGAGCGCCACGCAGGAGCCGACGGCGTTCTGAGCTTGCCACCAAGTCAGCCAGGGCACCCCTCGCCGCGGAGCAGCCTGGCGGCACCTCCACCATCTCGACGCGCGCCCCCCAAGTGGCCGTCCTGATCGTCCGCCGGCACCGACGCGGGCCGCGGCGCCTCCTGCACTCTGGGCGCCGCGGGGGGCGCGACCGACGCAGCCTTGGCCGCCGCCGCCGCCGCCGCCGCAAGCGGGGGCCTTGATCGCAGACGCCTCGGCCTCGATCTCCGCGTTGTAGCCGTCGTCGGCAGTCAAAGGAGGAAAAACCATTCGGACCGGACACTTGGCGTTTACTAAACGGCCTTGGGCGTTTACTAAACAGCCCTGCCCTGTTCGATCCCGTCAGTGGGGACGTTCATTAAACGGCTTCGCGTGTCGGGGTGGTTATTATGGGGGTGGATTTTTTTGCCCTCTGAGCAGACGCCGCGCCACGAGCGCCGACGAGCGCCGCCCCCGCGCGCCAGGGGGTGCGAGGCCTGGAGGAGGCGCGGGACGGGCGCCGCCGGCGGCCTCTGCGGTCGCCTCCTGCGCCTCAGCGGCGAGCGCGGCTCCCAGCCGCGTGGGTTCGTTGCCGCGGTGGCCTCCCAGCGTTCAGTCGGGCGTGTCCTTCTACAGAAGGAATATTCCCAAATAGTCCAAACATAATCATGGGACGTTTTTCGAGTTTTTTTTTTGAGTGTGTGTGTGTGAGAGAGAGAGACAATGTGTGAATATTTTTGGCAAGTTTTTCGTCGAAGATCGGCCTGTAGGGGGACATGCCCGACTTAATCCCAGCGCCGCGACGGCACTCATCGCGGCCCTCTGCACGGCGGCCCTGCGCCCAGCGCGCGGCCGCGGTGTGGTTGGGTTCGCGCACGCCGGCGGGGTGCAGCTGCACCAGCGGGCCTTGACTGGGACGTGCGCGCGGGCGGGGGACGGGATGCGCGGGAGGAAGGCGAGCAGAGGCGGAGGAGGAGGAGGAGGAGGAGGAGGCGGAGGAGGAGGCGGAGGAGGCGGAGGAGGGGGAGGATGAGGGGGAGGAGGAGGAGGAGGAGGAGGAGGAGGA
>CAUYUJ010004036.1:573687-575430 GCA_963575745.1 Prorocentrum cordatum | reverse complement strand
TACTACTACTACTACTACTACTACTACGACTACTACTATAATACTACTACTACTACTACTACTACTACTACTACTACTACTACTACTACTACACTACTACTACTACTACTACTACTACTACTACTACTACTACTACTACTACCACTCCCCCTACTACTACTACTACTACTACTACTACTACTACTACTACGGCTACTACTATTATTTCTACGGCTACTACTACTAATACTACTACCACCACGATTACTACTACTACTATTTTACTTTGGCTACTACTACCTACCTACCTACCTATCTACCTACTACTTCTATTTTTACTGGCATTGTTATTGTTTCTACGATGACGACTACTACTACGAGCACTACGACTACTACTAGTACTACTACGACTACTGCTCTTATTATTGTAAATTGCTACTACTACTACTACTACTACTACTACTACTACTACTACTACGATGACTAGTAGTACAAGCACCACTACTACTACTACTACTACTACTACTACTACTACTACTACTACTACTACTACTACTACTACTACTACTACGACTACTGCTTCTATTACTACTAGTACTACTACTACTACTACTACTACTACTACTACTACGACTATTGCTACTACTACTACGACTACTACTACTACGACTACTACTACTGCTGCTACTACTACTACTACTACTACTACTACTACTGTTACTACCTACTACTGCCTACCACTACGACGACTACTACTACCCCTTCTACGAAGACTACTACTACTACTACTGAGGGGCTGACGGAGTCCCCCATGCAGCTGCAGCAGGTGCACGTGCCGTCGCACGCGCTGGAGAACCAGGCCGCCTTCCGGAGGGCGGCAGCCGCGGCGGCCGCGCGGAGGCTGGCCGAAGACGTCCTGGTCGAGCTGCCGTCGAAGGCCGCCAGGCGTGACGAGGGCCGGCCGAGGCTCGGTGGTCCGAGAGGGTCCGCAGCCAAGCACGCGGAGGCGGTCGTGCCTGGGATCGACGAGACAGAGCTGCTCGAGGCGACCGCGCGGGCGCTCGCAGAGGCTGCTGATCGTGGCGGCGGCGAAGCGGCTCGGCGCCTCCGGTCAAGCTTGCAGGGGCGATGCCGAAGCTCGAGGCGTCGTTCCCTCGGTTTGCCAGGCTGGTCCGCGTAGCAGCGGGTCCCGAGAGTGCTTAGGGGCCGCCTCTGTAGGCGCGTGGTGCTGGACGAGTTCTGAGGAGGTGGGAGGCCCGCAGGCTCCTGGGGCTCAGGGGCTCCCTCTGTAGGCCTGGTGTGTAGGTTGAGGCCTTGCTGTGCCTTTTGGGAGGGTTCCTCTGTGTTGGGGCCCTCGGTTGGCCTCTGGGGTCCGTGCGTGGGCTCGGGACCCCTTGAGGCTCTGTAGGCTCTTGAGCGTCCCCTGGGCCTTGAGCTGGACAGGACGGTCCTTGCAGGTAGGGGGTTGGGTCGGGTCGGCCAACCCCCTGCCTGTTCCGAGGCGAGGCGGCACTACTACTACTACTACTACTACTACTACTACTACTACTACTACTACTACTACTACTACTACTACTACTACTACTACTACTACTACTACTACGACGACGACGACGACGACGACTACGATTACGACTACTAGTGCGAGGACGACGACAACGGCTACTACTACTACTACTACTACTACTACTACTACTACTACTACTACTACTACTACTACTACTACTACTACTACTACTACTACTACTACTACTACTACTATAC
>CAUYUJ010004036.1:491187-568687 GCA_963575745.1 Prorocentrum cordatum | reverse complement strand
GCCTGGGGCCTCCCCCCGCGGGCCCGCGCGTCGGCCCGGGTCGTGTGCTCCGCGCTCGGGGGCCCCAGAGCGGCGAGCAGCCTCGGGGCCCGCTGCCCTCGGGGCCGGCCCGCTCCGTGGCGGCTCCGCCTCGTTGCCGCTATGCGGCCGTTGCCTGGGCCTCTCACGGAGGAGGAGGAGGAGGAGGAGGAGGAGGAGGAGGAGGAGGAGGAGGAGGAGGAGGGAGGAGGAGGAGGAGGAGGAGGAGGAGGAGGAGGAGGAGGAGGAGGAGGAGGAGGGAGTGGAGGAGGAGGAGGAGGAGGAGGAGGAGGAGGAGGAGGAGGAGGAGGAGGAGAGGAGGAGGAGGAGGAGAGAGGAGAGAGGAGGAGAGAGGAGAGAGGAGAGAGGAGGGAGGAGGAGAGAGGAGAGAGGAGGAGAGAGGAGGAGGAGAGGGAGGGAGGGTCCCCCTTCGTCTGCCTTCCCCAGGACGGCGCCGAGGGCGAGTCACTGGCCGCTGGCTCAGCCCTTCGGCTGCGCCGCGCGGGCAGAGTCCGTTGTTTGCCTGGCCCCGGTCGCGATCGCCCACCGTTTGCCCCCGGCGCCTCGGCGGGCACCTCGGCCGAGCTCCATCACTCAAGCAGTGGCGAAGCGTCCCGGCATGCCTATAGGCCTACCAAACAATGTTCTAAGAACCTTTTCTGGTCTCCACGAAACGTTCTTAGAATATTTCTTGCTGGGGCTGTCGTGTTTTAACTCATCGGGGTTATGTTCTAAGAACATTGTTTTTGTTATTAGAGCATTTGTGTCGGGGGCGGAAAAGAGGGGGGTGATGACTAGGGGGGGGTGGATATCATGACGGGGGCCATGATATTTCCCCAGATTTCATGGCGCCTCTTGTTATTCCATTACGTCCCTGGCCCCCCCGCTGGGCCGCGCACATGCCGCCAGTCATGATTTGCACCCCCCCCTCTTGGACACCCCCCTCTTGGCCGCTCCCGATTGTGGGTTCTAAGAACTTTTCGTGGTATGACTATAGGAATGCCGGGACGGTCGGTCCCTGCTCAAATCACCTTCGGCCACTGAGATCCTGGCGCCTCCATTTTTTCGAACCGGGCGTTTTCGCACAGTTTCGGGCCCCAGGACCCTCGCGAGTCGATCCGGCTCGAAGAATGGTGCAGGAGCATGGGGTTTGGGGTTCCAGTCGCCATGTTCTGCAGTGTTTCAATGCTTTTCGCGCCGTGGGATCTCAGGGGCACCCCCGCCTCTCCTTGTCGCGAGAAAACCACACCGGTCGGTTTGGGGCAGTTGGGGTGAGAAACTGGTCTGGGGTACGGTCGGGAACTTTGGGTCAGCGTGTCGCGCCGCTGGTTCTGGCCCACCGCGCGTCGGCGCGACACGCCAACCACTGCTCAGTCCCTGGGCGTCGACATCTGGAGCCTTTCGCGGACCCCCGCCCGCGGATCGGGGAGACACGCTATCCGCTTGTAGGGCACAGCGTGTCGCCAGGGCCGCCGCCGCGACACGCTGAGCAGAAGTTCCCGACCGCAAGGGGTCCAGGCATCCGGGGGTCCGCGCTGCGAGAGCAGCACGACCTCGGAGTTCGGGGGATGCCGGGGACTTGCGCAGGTCTGCGGTTCTCGGGGTGGCCAGATCAGGGGCAGCGTTGGAGAGGGGGATAGGCTCAGGGGGGAACGCATCGCACACTGATCGCCGGCGGGGGCCCGATAGGCCACCCCTCTCAGGAGCGTGCAGCTTCGCTATCGGGGGCCTGGCGCTTGTCCATCGGCGATGTATCGGCCGATTCCACCTCAATGTTTCCCTCCCTGAGCCAGTCCCCCCCCCATTAACGTTTCGCATCAAAAGGATCTCACACGCTTCATGACCAAGAGGAGGGGTCGGGCACTGAAACTTGTGTCCTGCAGCAGCTCCAGGGACAGCTGGCAGCCTCCTGTCAACACCAAGCGCTCCCTTTGCTCTTCCTCGGGCTCCGTGGCCACGGTGCTGGTCTCCAACAGCTGCCCTGGCTTGAGGTCAGGAGCGTTTGCTTAGCATGTCGCGCCGCCGGTTCTGGCCCACCACGCTTCGGCGCGACACGGGAGGAGGAGGAGGAGGAGGAGGAGGAGGAGGAGGAGGAGGAGGAGGAGGAGGAGGAGCGTTCATGCCACATTCATCTGGGCGTTTCCGGAAACCCTGAACCCAAAGACGTGTTCATCGCTTGGAGGCGTTTTTTTACTTCCGCCAACTTCCGCCGACCTTCCGCCGCCCTTCCGCCGCCTTCCGCCGAGGAAGAGATGACACCTCCTTCGATCCACGAAGGCAAGGCCATTTTCGGAACGCCCCATCTGTCAACGCCTCCCCCCTCCCCCCAGACTTCCAAGTTGGTGGTGGGTCTGACGAGTGGCAATTCGACCGCAGCCTCCTCCGCGCGTGCCGACTTCGATCGGCGGCGAGCGAGGAGGGGATGTTTTTTTCAGAAGGCGGCGGAACTTCTCCGAAGCCCTCCGGCCTTCTGAGAGGTTTTCCAATGCTTTCGGGGAAGGCTCAGAAAATTTCTCGGAAGGGCGGGGGACTCCGAGAACAGGGCGTAGAGAATGTCTTCGAAGGTTCAGGTCTCTCTCTCTCCCTCTCTCCCCTCCTATCCAGGACGCTCTCTGCGCCCGCCTACCTTCCAGCGCGAAGGAGGCTTCTGGTAGGGAAGAGGATACCCTGACGCTCAAAGGCGGATGGGTCAACCAACTCGTAAGAGCAGCCACGCAGTCGTGCAGCCTCCTTGGTGCGCGAGCCAGCAGTGGCAGAGTGGCAAACAGAAAAAAAAAGTCGGGGGACTCCCGAGCCTTCTGAGAAGGCCCGCCCCTTCTCGCTTCCGCCACGGGCTCGCCGCCGATTCGAGTGCTTGGGGAGTAGTCTTCGGCAGTGGCTTCCCTCTGCCAGGTCTCCGGGAGCTGCCCCGCGCGGCGGGGCGCCCCGGTGGTCGGAGGCTGGCCGGCGCTCCGCGGGGACGAGCCCGGGCGGCGGTGGACCTTCCAGATAACCCCGAGATCCGGGGACGGCAAGGAGGGGGGTGAGGACTAGGGGGGTGTGGATATCATGGCGGGGGCCATGATATTTCTCCAGATTTCATGGCGCCTCTTCTTGTTTCATTACGTCCCTGGCCCCCCCGCTGGGCCGCGCACATGCCGCCGGTCATGATTTGCACCCCCCCTCTCTTGGACACCCCCCTCTCTTGGCCGCTCCCGAGAGATCCAGGCGTCGTTTGTCCCCAACCACCAGGTCGGGGCTGTTGGACTCAGAGAAGAGAGCCCCCGACCGCCCCACACGCCCCGCGTCTCAGGGGTCTTTGGGCCTCCCAGACGGGCTCGGCGTGGACGGGGTCGGGGGACTGCGCCGCATCGCCGAGGCATCGGCGAGGCGGCTCGATGCGGAACCCGTGTTTCTCCACGCCGACGTCGTCGATGCATCGCCGGCCTCGCTGGCGCATCGCCAAGGCATCGCCAAGGCATCGCCGATGCATCGGCGATGCATGGGCGATGCGGCGCAATCCTCCTCCTCCCCTCCTCCTCCTCCTCCTCCTCCTCATCCTCCCTCTCCTCCTCATCTCCTCCCCTCTCCTCCTCCTCCTCCTCCTCCTCCTCCTCCTCCTCTTCCTCCTCCTTCTCCTCCTCCTCCTCCCACTCCTGCTCCTCCTCCTCCTCCTCCGACTCCTCCTCCGACCCCATCTACTCGGACGCCAACCGGGAGGCTTCCAAGATCGTAGATCTGCTTTGGGGGGGCGCCGCGGTCCCTCGGGCCTCGCTGTATGTAAATGTCGCTGTGCCTCCTCGGAATATCCCCCACCGTTCCTGGCGGCTGCTCGCCGCGGTGAGAGGAAGCGCGCGCACTAGCTTCTGTGGCGGGGGGCTCTGTGGACGGGAGGGTGCACCGCAGCATCAGTGGTGCGTGCTGGGCTTTGTCATCCTCTTCCTCCTCCTCCTCCTCCTCATCCCTCCTCCTCTCCTACTCCTCCTCCTCCCTCCTCCTCTCTCCTCCTCCCTCCTCCCCCTCCTCCTCCTCCTCCTCCTTCTCCTCCTCCTCCTCCTCCTCCTCCTCGTCCTCCTCTTCCTCCCCCTTCTCCTTCACCTCCTCCTTCTCCTTCTCCTTCTCATTTCATTTCCCCTTCTCAGCCGTTTTGGCTCAAGCGGCTCCAGATTGCCCCAGATAGATTGCAGCTTCGATTCCCCTTGGCGCCGGAGCTGCCACAATGCCAGAACGAGGGTATGCAAGCCTGGCGGAGGCGCTGACGACTGACGAGGAGCGACCTGCAGTGCAGGATGCTGGCGACGCAGCGCGAGTTGTAACTGCCACTGCTCCGCGAAGTCGCTTGTCAAAAACCACCGCCGCCGCGCTGGCCGCGTCCGTGCTCCTGGCGGTAGGGTTCGCGGCCTCCGGCGGCAGGGCAATCCATCACAGCACGACATCGACTGCCATCTCTGCTGCCGCTGTCGCAGAGGAGGGCGCTGCCGCAGCGCCGAAGGCCCCTGCGGCGCCAGCCACCGCCGCCCCCGTGGACGCGGAGCCCGCCCTGGCGGATGCCGCAACGCCGGAGGTCCCAGCGGAGCCGGCCGCCGCCGCCCTGGCGGATGCCGCAACGCCCGAGGTCCCTGCGGAGCCGGCCGCCGCCGCCCCAGTGGACGCGGCCGCCGCCACCCCCGCGGATGCCGCAGCACCGAAGGCCCCCGCGGAGCCGGCCGCCGCCGCCCCAGTAGACGCCGCCGCCGCTGCCGCTCCGGCGGATGCCGCAGCTCCGAAGGCCCCTGCGGAGGCAGCCGCCGCCGCCGCCCTGGTGGATGCGGCCGCCGCCGCCGCCGCCCCCGCGGACGCCGCAGCAGCGCCGAAGGCCCCTGCGGAGGCAGCCGCCGCCGCCGCCCCGGTGGACGCGGCCGCCGCCGCCGCTCCGGCGGATGCCGCAGCGCCGAAGGCCCCTGTGGAGGCAGCCGCCGCCGCCGCCGCCGCCCCCGCGGACGCCGCAGCGGCGCCGAAGGCCCCCGCGGAGCCGGCCGCCGCCCCGGTAGACGCCGCCGCCGCCGCGCCCGCGGATGCCGCGGCGCCGAAGGCCCCTGCGGAGGCGGCCGCCGCCGCCGCCGCCCCGGTGGACGGCCGCCGCCGCCGCCCCCCGCGGACGCCGCAGCGGCGCCGAAGGCTCCCGCGGAGCCAGCCGCCGCCCCGGTAGACGCCGCCGCCGCCGCCCCCGCGGATAACGCAGCGCCGAAGGCCCCTGCGGAGGCAGCCGCGCCGCCCGCCCCGGTGGACGCGGCCGCCGCCGCCGCCGCCCCCGCGGACGCCGCCAGCGGCGCCGAAGGCCCCGCGGAGCCCGCCGCCGCCGCCCCGGTGGACGCGGCCGCCGCCGCAGCGCCGAAGGCCCCTGCGGAGGCAGCCCGCAGCGGTGGACGCGGCCGAAGGCCCCCGCGGACGCCGCAGCGGCGCCGAAGGCCCCCGCGGAGCCGGCCGCCGCCCCGGTAGACGCCGCCGCCGCCGCGCCCGCGGATGCCGCGGCGCCGAAGGCCCCTGCGGAGGCGGCCGCCGCCGCCCCGGACGCTGCAGCACCGGCGCCAGACGCCGAGCCGACAGCGGCTGTTGGCGAGGCCGCGCTGGAGGCGCCCCCCGCTGACGCCAAGCCTCTGGAGGCCAAGGCGGACTTTGACTGCGAGGCGGGCTACTCCAACTGGGCTGCGGGGTGGTCCGCGGAGAAGAAGGCGTTCTGCTGCGAGAAGGAGCAGAAGGGCTGCGAGGCAAAAGAGGACTTCGACTGCGAGGCGGGCTACTCCAACTGGGCTGCGGGGTGGTCCGCGGAGAAGAAGAAGGCCTGCTGCGAGAAGGAGCAGAAGGGCTGCGAGGGCGCTCCCGCCACGAAGCCCGCCGACGGCATCCTCCCAGCCTGTGAGGCCGACCTGAAGTTTTGCCCGAGGGAGTGGGCGGACGGCCCGACCGGCGGCTTCTACTGCCCCGCCGACGACGGCTGCGCGGCCGCGGCAACGGGGCCCTTCGACCCCGAGGCGTGCCCAGGCCAGTGCGTCATCGGCACCGTCCCCGCGGATGTCCTGGAGAAGCTGAAGCAGGCGGCCGACAAAGACGAGGACAAAACCGAGGCTGAAGGCGAGGCTGGCGCAGACTCTGCAAATGCCTCAGGGATTGAGAAACCCGAGGTGCCCGCCAAGAAAGGCAAGGGGGCGGCACTGACTGCAGAGGACAACGGTGGCATCCCGTTCTGCCCCGACGATGTCGAGGACTGCCCCAGCGACTGGCGAGACGGCCCTGAAGGAGGCTACCTTTGCAACAAGGGCGACCAGGCTGGCGCTTGCCAGCCCTGGAAGGCCGGGCCTTTCGACAAGAAGACTTGCACGGATTTCTGCGCGATCGGCGCCATGCCAACCACGAGCACCACCACGTCTACCGTCACGACTGTCACCACGACCACCAAGCAGTATGAATTCCCAGCCCTGATCTGCTACTCCGTCGCGCGGTACGGGGAGGAGATGACCATCTTGAACTTCCAGCACGACCACTCGGCTGGCATCTTCGGCTGCGACGAGACCATCGTCTTCGCCGACGATCCGGGCACGATGAACGGGGGGTTCCCGCTCACCGAATTGCCCGTGAAGACCGGCAGCGGCGGCGGTTGGTCCAAGGACGGCACCGCCGCCAACACTGAGGTGTTCTTGATGGCCTGGGAGGGCATCAAGAAAGACGGCCGGTGGGAGCAGGTGGACTGGGCGGTGAAGGCGGACCCTGACGCCGTCGTCCTGGCTGATCGTTTCCGCATTCAATTGAAGGACGCGACCGGCTCGGCCACCTACGTGAAGAATTGCAACAAGTACGACGGGCCGGATTGGCCACTGATGTTCGGGGCGGCGGAGGCCATCTCCAAGCAGGCGTTGGCCAGGTATTGGGAGGGCGCAGAGCAGTGCAGGAACGAGCTGGAGTGGCAGAGCTGGGGCGAGGACTACTTCTTGTCCCACTGCCTGGACCACCTCGGCGTCAACGCCTTCCTGGACACCGATGAGATCGGCGACGCCCTGTGCACCGGGGCCGTCTGCAGCGAGGGCGGCAAGGCGGCCTTCCACCCCTTCAAGAGCGTCGGGGCGTGGGAGCAGTGCTGGCGCGAGGCCACCGGCCAGCAGGGCTGAGCGCGCTCGTGTCCAGGATGTGGAGTTTCGTGTCCTGTGACACGACTCCCTGGCAGTTAGTGTTTTCGCCGAGGATGTCTGTCTCAGCACGACATGCGGGACCTCTCGAAGCGGAGCTAACTATCGCCTCGCGGCGCTGTTTTGGACGGCGGCGTGAGCATTGTCTGTTGGTGAGAAGCTTGTTTCGTGCCACCACAGCGCGCCACAAAGGTCTTGGCATCTCTCATCCTCGACGCACCTCTGTAGGATGCGCCTCTGTGGAATCCTCTGTGCTTCACTCGGCCTTGCCTCACGCGTCGTCGCCTGCCGATCACAGCTGGATTGCGTTGGGAAAAAAGTGTCCAGCAGTTTTTCTGTACGAGGCTGTGTCCACCCCGCTTGGCCTCGAGCAACTTTTTTAGCCGAGACTGTTTGCCCGTAGGGCAGCTTGCGAGAGACGAGCTCAGTGACTCGTCCGCCTCGTCCGCCTCATCATCCCATCAAGCCGATGTGTCGTGTCGTCGCGCGCCATGTGGTTAATGGTTAATGCCCGTGCGCCCACCGTGTTCCATGATGCGCCGTGACGTTCCGAGTCTTGTTGGATTGTTCATCGTGTCGTGTCGCTTCGTGTCTATATTCCGTGTCACGTCGAACCAGGATTGCGAAGGATGTGTCTGACATGCATTTTGAGTTGCAATTCGGCCCACTGGCCCAGAAAACGTGTTGTTTGTTTCAGCCTTCTTTTTGCGGATTTCTGAATTCTTGGACGGGGCGGATGAAAGAGCTAGAATTTCATGTGGCGTTCAGGTTCTTCGGTTTGGGTTTTCCTATGGTTTCCCTTGTATGTTTCTTCTCCTACCTCCGCCTCATCCTCCCTCCTCCTTCTCCCATGGTGGCCGCGCGTCGCGTTGCGTCGTGCTGTGTTGGGCCCTGGGGCCCAGTGGGGCCCTGGAGACGGGACGCGAAAATGGCCAGGGGGCAACCCAACACAGCTGTTTGTAGTCCAGGATATGGTTTTCTCCTCATGGACCGCGCGCCGCGAGAGGGATGGAGTTCGGGGACGTTGGAGACGAAGCAGAATGGACGCCGCCTGGAGTGCCGAGATAGGCGGCGCATCGCATGCAGTCTGACCCACTGAGACCGTAGGTTTAAGTCGGGCCTGTCCCTCTACAGGAGGAATATTCAAAAATAGTCAAGAAGTAGTCGGGGGACGATTGTTTGACCATTTTTGAGCATCTGCTTGGTATTTCTGTACTATGTCTTAATGTTTCGCCCAAAGTCCCCCTGTACGGGGGCCAGGGCCGACCTAGCCGCAGGTGAAGCTCCCCACAGGGGCAGGACCTGCGCGAGAGATGGTGCCGAGAGATGGGCGCGGGCCCGCAGGCGGCCGGACCCACCGGGGCCGCAGGGTGGAACTCTGCAGGGGGGCCGCGGTCCGCGTGAGCGGCATGCCGAAGAGGAGCGCGGACAGACGTGCGGCCAGGCCCCTGCTCGGGGTCGGATAGACCTCCTACAGCGACACGTCGATTCAGGAACTGGCCGTTTTCGGTTCGCGAGAGGGCGTCGCGGCCGCCGTTTCTGCGGGTCCGGGCCCGTCGGCTTCGGCTCCAGGCCGTTCTCACTGAGGGGAGGCTCACGAAAGGGAGGCTTTTGTCCACCGCCGAGCTGCATGCGAAGGCCGGGCCAAGACCACACACGTGCAGAGCTCCGCAGGGGCCCACGCTCCCCGCGAGGGCTGCTCCGACGGGGGGGCGCGCGAGCCCGCGTGCGGCCTTCCGCCCGCCGAGGCGTGGGCGGAGCGCTCCTCTGAACCGCGGGGCCACGCCTCGCGCGAGGAGTGCGCGCGCCGGGAGGGGCGCGAGAGTCCCCGGTGCGGGGGCCCTCGCGTGCGGTCGCAGGCTCGGCATCGCTCGGACGTGTGCGTTTTTCCTTCGGCGAGGACCATCGAGGAGCATCCGTGGGGCCGCAGGCGGAGAGGGCTCCCCCATGGGGTGGCGGAGGCCGGCCGCGCCGCGAGGCGCAGGCGCTGCCTCGTGTTTGCGCCGGCCTGCCCCCGTGTGGTGGTCCAGCCTGCGGCAGCCTCGCCCGCCAGGAAGCATCCCGAGCACCGCGAAAAAGTGCCGAGGCTCGAGGGCGTTCACGCGTCGGGCCCCGGGGGGGCACTCGTCCGACACTGTGTCGGGCCTCTCTCGACACTTCTCTGGGTGCTCGAAACTATTTCTGGGATGTGGTCCTGAAGTACGATGGGAGCAACTTCAGCCGATCCGCGCATCCAAGCCGCATCAAGCCAGTGTCAGAAGAATGGTGCAATGAAAATCCTGTGGGTCAGCGTCACAGGCTGGGTCTTATCACGGCCCCGGTGCTTCATCGTGCAGTCGTTGCTTGCGTGCCCCCCTTCTCCATTCTACCCCCCCCCCGGGGGGGCGGTGCCGCTCCCGCCGTTCCTCTTTTTGGGGGCTCCCTGAGGGCTGGGTCCCCTGGAATGGGAGGCGGGGAACTTTTACTGCTCTTTCTGCAAAAAACAATCCCCACCAGCCCTGGCACAGCACTTGCCACGCCAGGGGGGAAGGGGGGCGGCCCGTCCACCAGTCCCCCCACCATAGGGAGAGGAGCGAAGCCCCTGTGGACGGCACGGGGTGGGCGCCGAAGGGCACGAGAGGCCTTTCGACAGCCAGAGGTGGGCGCGCCATAAGCCTGCCGCCATCTACCCGGAGGGGCACCACACGCCCTCCACCCTTGCTGGCTTCACCATGACTTGCAGTGAACTTTGGCATTTGATGCTTCAGCCTCTCTCCAAGTGCGGGTGGTCGCATGCGGTCGGGCCCACCGGGGCCGTGGGTGGCGCTTCCTGTGGGCCGCGATCCACTCGAGGGGTTGCCGAAATGGGCGCGGGCCCACATACGTATGCGCCCGCTGGGATCACTGGGACCGTAAACGGATAGGCCTCTCCATGGGGCCACGACTTGCTCGAGGGGTGCACCCCGAAAGGGGCACGGACCCCCATGCGTCTGCGCTCACAGAGGCCGCAGATGGAGCTCCGTAGAAGGGGCTACGACATGCGTGAGGGGTCTGCCAAAAAGCACGAGAGGAGCAAAGCAAAGGCAGGGAGAGGAGGAGGAGTAGGAGGAGGAGGAGGAGGAGGAGGAGGAGGAGGAGGAGGGGGAGGAGGAGGGGGAGGAGGAGGAGAAGGGAGGAGAAGAAGGCAGAGGAGGAGGAGGAGGAGGGGAGGAGGGAAGTAAGGGTAGGAGGGAAGGAAGGGGGAATGGGGAAGAGGTGAGGACACGCGCGGCGCTGCCTATGCATTCAAAACAGGGACCCAACAACGCAGGAGGGCTGGAACGAAACAGCACAAGGTTGAGGAGGAGGAGGAGGAGGAGGAGGAGGGGGAAGACGAAGAAGCAGAAGAAGAAGAAGAGGAGGCAGAAGAGGAGGGAGAAGAGGAGGAGGAGGAGGAGGCGGAGGAGGAGGAGGGGGAGGACGAGCAGGAGCAGAAGCAGAAGCAGGAGCAGGAGCAGGAGGAGGAGGAGGAGGAGGAGGAGGAGGAGGAGGAGGAGGAGGAGGAGGAGGAGGAGGGGGGGGGGAGGCGGAAGAGGTGAGGTGAGACGCGCTGCGCTGCGGACTCAAGGCCAGGACCCTACAACACTGGAGGGCTGGGACACGAGCGTGCCCCTCCCGGGCCCTCATGAGCATTTGGATGCGCAAGCAAGAACCATTGCGTCCCGAAGGGCTTCTGTTGGCTGGAAGGTGACACACCCGCCTCTTGTGGGTGCTTTGCCCTGGTGCCCCAACCGGGGCCCCAGAGACGCCGCAGAACGACACGCCCTTGGACTGTCGCCGGGTGCTCGCGCCCCCCGCCTGGCCTTGGTGGTACGTTCCCGGGGACCCTCCAGGGCCTTGGAGACGAGGAGAAGGAGGAGGAGGAGGCGGAGGAGGAGGAGGAGGAGGCGGAGGAGGTGGAGGAGGAGGAGGAGGAGGCGGAGGAGGTGGAGGAGGAGGAGGAGGAGGAGGAGGAGGAAGAGGAGGAGGAGGGGGATATGAGGCACGTCAGCGACCAGATGTTCGCCTGCGCCGGCGAGGATGTGAGCGGAGAGATCAACTGCGAGGAGATCGATTACGGTCAAGATTTTTGGGGTAGCGTGTCGCTCCGCTGGTTCTGGCCCACCACGCTTCGGCGCCACACGCGATCCACGTCGCG
Organism: Prorocentrum cordatum; assembly: GCA_963575745.1. Taxonomy (NCBI): domain Eukaryota; class Dinophyceae; order Prorocentrales; family Prorocentraceae; genus Prorocentrum; species Prorocentrum cordatum. The sequence continues at coordinate 557,374 of CAUYUJ010004036.1, read as the reverse complement.
GCCCCCAAGCGCCCACGTGCCGAGCTGTTCCAGGCCTTCGCCCCGCGCAGCGGCGCGACACGCGGTCCGCTCGCAGGGCACAGCGTCTCGCTGGGACCGCCGCCGCGACACGCTATGCAAAAGTCAGAGGCGACGATAGGGGCGAATAGCCAAGGGGAGAGCAATACATGTACTCAGGTGCGCCGATGATCTACGTCTTCGAAAAAGCTCTCGGGCGAATACGTGTAATGCCCGCCCCTGGGCTACTCGCCCCTATCGTCGCCGCCGATATGCAAAAGTTCCCGACCGTAGGTGTGAGCAGCTTGTGGAGGTTGTGGGGCTTCAGGGCAGCGTTGCCAGGGCCTCGCAGGGCCCGGGGCGCCTGGGGTGCCGCAGGGGTCCACAAAGTCTTTGGTGGGCCCGCACAATTGTTTCTGAGTGTCCACGGAGATGCAGGATCTCGAATGCGCCCAGGAGGGCGCAGAAGTCCAACACTAGCTCATGGGGCTCACAAAGGGGCCACCTCTGCCTGCGTCGGGCCCTGCTGGGGCCCCAGAAGGTGCGGGAGAGCGCAGGAATCCCGAAGAAACTTCTGGCACGCAAGTGACAATTCCAGGACGTTGAGGGCTATGCTGGGCCCGAACGACGCCCAACGGAGCGCATGGGCCCAGAGCGTTTTGCGAGCTTCGAAGAGAGGCGGATGTGGTTCCAGGGCCTTGCGGTGCCCCAGATGCGCCCAGGCGAACGCAGAAGCTCAGTGTCAATTGTTCGTGCCCCGACCACTTATCGTTGGGCCTCAGGCAATTGCAGGGGCCCCGGGGGAGCGCGGGGGCCCAAAATCATTGCCCTTGGGCTCGAAAGAGTTTCTCCCTGCGCGCCCGCATTGTTCTGGGCCTCCCAGCTGGGGTCCGCGCAGATGGGGTCGGAGGATCGCGCCGCATCGCCGGTGCATCGGCGATGCGGCTCGAGGTGGAGCTCGATTTTCTCCACGCTGGCGTCGCCGATGCATCGCCGACGTTGCCGACACATCACCGATGCATCTGCATCAGCGATGCGGCGCGATCGTCCGAACCCATCTACTTGATCCCCATCTAGTAGGTCTCTGGTTTGGGAAAGGTCCAGGAGCGCCCAGGAGGGCGCGGGGGCCAAGAGACACGTGGGTTCCGAAGCGGTCTTGATTTGCACTGCCAGGGTTTTGCGTGGGTCTGGAAAAAGCAATGTCGGCTATGCGGGGCCTTGCACGGCCGAAGAAGCCACCAAGGGAACGCGGGCGCCCCAAGCTAAGTCATAAGCACCAGGACATGGTTGGCTGGATTGGTTAGTTCGCAGGCTGTTATCCTCCCTCTTCCCCCCATCCCTCCTCCCTCGTCCTCATACGCCCTTCCTCCGCCCCTTCGCCTCCTCCGTGGTCCCTCCATCTCCTCCCTTCGTCCGTCCTCCCCCAGTTTGCCGCGCGTTGCTGTGTCGTTTCGATGCTCGGCGTCGTGTCGTGCCTTGTCATACTTCCAGCTGTGCCTCGCCCGTGTCGTTTCAGCACGGCCCCGTTCCTCCTGTCGCGTGTCACGCCGCAGGCTTCACGCCATCCCCACGTCCCTCGTGATCTTCCTCCCCTCCCCCTCCTGCTCACCCCCCGCTTGATGCCACGAGGCGGGCACCCCCCGCGCCCGGCTGATACCGCCGCGACGCTCTGTGGCCGCTCGGGCTTAAGCCCCGCCCTGTTCTCGGCTGCCGCCGAAGGAGGGCCTCTTGCGCGATGTCGCGCCGCCAGGGCCGACGGCGCCTCCTCGCGGCGCTGCCGCTCGGCGTGGCCGGCGCGTCGCTCGCCGCAGCGCGCGCGTTCGCCGAGCTGCCGCGCGGCAGCGCCGGCAGGCCGCTGGCCGCGGTGCTCCGCGGGGGCGCGACGGAGCATCGGCTCGAGCAGCTGGAGGCCCTGGTGCGGGAGGTGCGGGGCAGCGGGCTCGAGCACCTCGTCGACCAGCTCGAAGAAGAGAAAGCAGGGGCGCCCTCGGGGGCGCGAGGTGCTTCGCGCCCGGCGCTTCGCGGTGCGGCTCCGTCTCCTCCTCGCCCTCCCCATTTCTCCCTCGGGGGGACGGCGCGAGAGCGCGAAGCTGCTCGCACCCCGAGCTCCGCGCAGCGCGCAGCGCGAAGCGCGAAGTTCGGCGCCCGTGGAACGCGGCGCGCACGGTCGAGACGCTGAAGTGAGGGCCGCTGGCTGGAGGCTCGCAAGTTCTGCTCGGGGATCCAGGCCGCTCCCGAGTGGTCCCCCAGTCGGGGCGCCTGCTCGGGGCCGAGGCTGGCCGGGGCCAGGCGAGCCGCGTCGTTCCTAGCTCGGTGCCCTTTGGATTCGGATTTCAAGAGGAGGACCCCTTTTGATGAAGATTTCGAATTTCAAGAGGGTTCGTTTTGAATCGGAATTCACTAGGATTCCGGAGTGGCAGCACGATGATTGTAAGTTGGTCGCCCGAGTTATCCGGGGTAACTCGGGTCCGGGGCAACTCGGGTTCGGATTCCCGAAAAACGAGCCCGAGTTAGCCCTGACCCGAGTTACCCCTGATGATTTGGGATTTGGACGCCCGAATTATCCGGGGTAGGGCCCGGGGTAACTCTGGGTCTGGACGAACCCGAGTTAGCCCTGACCCGAGTTACCCCTGATGATTCGGAGCTCTGAGTAAGCATAAACTGTCGGAGGTCCGCGCGGATTTCTTGGACCTGCGCTGGACCCCCCCTGGCGCCGCCTCTGGTGTGCCGCCACGTGGCGTGCTCCGCTCGACCGGGGTGGCGAGGCATCCGGCGCCGGTCCGAGAAGTCCGCGCGGGCCTCCGAGAGTTGATGCTCGCGCCTGCTTGTCTTCTTCCACCGGCAGCGCAACTTCGGCGAGAACACGGGCCGGGCGACGGGGCACACGGTGACGTACTTGCACGAGCACGCGCCGGAGGCGTTGCTCGCCTGGCTCTGGGGGCTGGCGCTGGGGGCCGCCGCCGCGCTGCCGGCGTGGGCGCTCTCTGAGTACTGCCAGGGGTCGCGGAGGCCCGCGCTGAGATGCTTGGAGGCGATCGAATACTTCCCCAGGGCCAGCGAGGCCGGGGCGCTGTCTCAGGCCATGGGTCGGCTTCGCGTGAGAGTGGCCCTTCGCCGGAGTGGCCTTCCGGTGCGGGCCGAGGGGGGTCCCTCCGGCGCTGGCCTGGACCGGCTTGCCCGCTGGGATTCGGCCCCCCGTGGGCCCCGGACGGCGCGCACCGAAAGGCATTCTCCCCCAGGATCCCTCTCCACGCGTGGCCGAGTAAGCGAAGCGACGGAGCTCAGCGACGCGAGCAACGCGCTGGGCTGGCACCACGACGGGGCCACTGTCTGCACCATGGCCGTGGCGCTGTCCTCCGCCGGGGAGCACTTCGACGGCGGCGAGCTGCAGGTGCGCGACCGCCAGCAGGGCAGGGAGCTGCTGCACACGGTGTCAGATCTCCGGCGTGGTGACGTCGTCGCGTGGCGGGGCTGGGACGTGCACCGAGTGCGCCCAGTGCGAAGCGGCCGGCGGCGAGTGCTGGTGGCGGAATGGTGGCTGGGGACAGGCTGCTCGGAGGCAGATCCGAGGCCGCGCGACTCCGAAGAGGCCATCTTGCGGGTGCTCCAGTCGCACGGCGACAGCGCCCAGCTTCACACGATCCTCGGGGCGGATCTGGCCGAAAGGGGAGACCTGGCTGGCGCGGAGAAGAGCCTCCGCACCGCAGTCGAGCTAGACCCTCGACACCTGGAAGCACAACACGGTCTCGCCTACGTCTTGGCACAGCGGGGGGATAGGGCAGGTGCCGAGGAGGGGCTCCGGGCCGTCCTGCGCCTGGACCCGCAGCAGCCGAAAGTGCTGTACAACCTGGGCAAGGCTCTGGCAGAGCGCGGGGACTTCGCTGGTGCCGAAAAGACCTTCCGAGAGGCATTGCGATTGGACCCCGCAGCCGCCGCGCTGCACTACGCCTTGGCCGTGACCCTGTCGTCGCTGGGAGATGCCGCAGGGGCCGAAGCCAGCTACCAGGCCGCAGTCCGACTGGGCCAGCAGCGCGAGGTGCCTCGGGACGGCCTGGACTCGCCGTCCCAGGTGCAGGCGGCCGTACCGACGGCCCCCTCGCCGAACGGCACGCCAGGCCCCATGGGCGCGCCCAGGCGCGCACCTCCGTCGCGAAAGGTACCAACTGCGCCGCCGAGGGTGCCGCCGCGAGCGCCGCAGCGGTCGCCGCTGGGAGCGCCGCCAGGCGCGCCTCCGGGAACGCCTGCCGCCGCGCCTCCCGGCATGCCTCCTGGGAGCTGGCTCCGGTCCAGGGGCTAGCTCTTCCTCGCCGGCCAACTCGCTGGCGAGCTCCGCGCGCCGGTGGGCTTGGCGCGCGGTCGAGGTTTTACGCCTCTCCCACTCTCTTGCTGCTGCTGATGCTGCTGCTGCTGCTCCTCCTCCTCCTCCTCCTCCTCCTCCTCCTCCTCCTCCTCCTCCTCCTCCTCCTCTCCTCCTCCTCCTCCTCCCTCCTCCTCCTCCTCCTCCCTCCTCCTCCTCCTCCTCCTCCTCCTCCTCCTCCTCCTCCTCCTCCCTCCTCCTCCTCCTCCTCCCCCTCCCCCTCCACTCCTCCTCCTCTCCTCCTCCTGCTCCTCGTCCTCCTCCTCCTCCTCCTCCTCCTCCTCCTGCCCTCCTCCATCCCTGCTCCTTGTAGATACCTCCCCCCGGTCGCGCCCCAGACACTTCAGTGGGGCGGTCCAGGCGTTTCGCCTGAGACTTCCTCACCTTCCTCCTCTCTCCTCCTCCTCCCTCCTCCTCCTCCTCCTCCTCCTCCTCCTCCTCCCCCTCCTCCTCCTCCTCCTCCTCCCCCTCCTCCTCCTCCCCCTCCCCCTCCCCCCCCTCATCCTCCTCCTCCTCTGAAGCTTGAATTCTGCAACAGCTTCAAGGATGGAGGGCGAGTGGTGTTCAAACTGCGATTGCCAACTCAACGCCGCGCGCGTTCGAAGAGCTTGCGTGTGGGCTGCCTCATCGAGCCTTCCTCGGGACAGCGTTCCCTGTCCACCCTCATGTTGCTCGAATGGGGGCCCTACCTGGCTTACGCAGGTCGCCGTCACTTGCAGCTGGCATCTGGAGGTCGGGACCTCTGCCAGCAACCTCCACGAAGCCTCCACCCCCATTCCTTCCTCAAGCGTTGGTGGCACAACGTCTGGACCCGTCCCCCTAACACTTGGAGAGGAGTTTCGGGGCCCCTCTCGGGTACGTATATGACCCTCAAGGAGTTGGGTTGGGAGATGCTGGAGTTCAACAGGTTGCGAGACGGCCTCGGAAATTTGCACGAGCTGTTTTCATTACCCCTGCCCTTTTAGGGACTCATCTTCGTTCGGCCGTTCTTAGGAGACTCGAGAGAGACCTTGCCCGCAAGCACTGCTTCGGGCACGGCAGGCTGTGCTACGACGTCGTATCCTCTTACTTGTCCTCCTCTAAGTATACTCCTCTCCTAAAACGGTCTCTTCGGAGCTGTGTTTGCGAAGGCATTTGGACTCGTATGATAGCCAGGAGCCGAGGATACCGGTTCCCTTTCGAGTGCGAGCTTTGCGGCGTGGCCACGGATTCTATGTTCCACAGACTGTGGGAATTCCCCAAGCTGGAAGCTAAACGAGAGGAGTTGGTTGGTTCTGATCTTCTTGGGTCTCCTATGGATTACCGTTCGTCTTCTGATACGTTGTTACCCATGGTGCCCTGCCTCACCCAGGTGAACGACACCCCCCTCCAGTTCAAATGGAAGACGACGTTCTGGACCTCAGGTGGCATATTCAACCCCCACAGGCAGGACTGTTTGAAGGTGTTTTGTTCGTGGATGGTTCCTGTTCTAGGAAAGTGATTGAGGAGCTTTCCAGGGCCTCATGGAGTGTGGTTCTTTCCAGCCAGAGCCAGGAATTCATCGCAACTGCCGCAAGGCCCGTTTGGGCTCACGTGCCCCAGACGCCTCAAGCAGGTGAGTTTTGCGCGACTTTTGCTGGAGGTCAGCTCCTGTCTGGCCCCTGTACCCGTGTCTCGGATTGCGAGAATGTTATCAAGACGTTCCCCCTAGGTTGGCTCAGCTCAGTCACAAGAGACTATATGCTGGTCATTTCCTCCATGCCAGGAGCGAGGAAGGCTTCAAGTTCCTGCAGGAGGTGTATCACGTCAGGGCGCACCAGCCGCTAAGCGACGATGCTATATCTGAAGGGCTTCAGTTTGGGAGACTTGGCAACGACCAGGCCGACAAGCTGGCCAAGCGCGACCTTTTCTCGTCATCCAGTCGACTTGGATCTGGAGGCTGGAACCACCCAGGATGTTTCGTATACCAGAGCTTGTTGTTTGCTGGCTCCGCATATTCTCCCCCCAAGTTGGCTCGCCGCGGGATTTCGGAGAGGTCGAGCATGTCTGCCCCCCGAGGCCAGCCAGGATCTCCTAAGGCGTGCACGTTTTGGCAGCACTACGGCACAGTTTGGAAGTGCTCGGAGTGCTGCACGGCCTCTCGCAGGAGGTGGTCATCCAGGCCCCCTCCCGCCGCTGGCCCTGGATTCCGCGATTTCCCTATGTCAGAGATTCGCGACTTCGGGCACTCGTGAATAGCCTAAGATTGCTCGGATGGCGCCACTTTCTTCATTTGCACGGCCTGTAAAGCGTAATCCTCTCGTTGCAGATTCAAACGTGTGCGAGAGCGATGATTGCGCACCCCGACCCGATTCGGCAGGAGAGTTTGGTCGGCCATTGCTCGTGACCAACATCCCAAGAGGGCAGCAATGGTGGTAGAATGCCCTCTCGACCCCAGGACTTGGACCATCTCGTCTGAGGCCCACGCAGGCACCTCCTTGGCCCTTCGGGCCCTCCCGGGGACACCGACTCTGAGGACGAAGCCCGTCAGAGGAGGATTGCCGCGGACTTGGCCAGATCGGTGCTGAGACAGGCGGGAGCCTCTCGTAGGAGAGCCTTCGGAGGCTTCAACACCCAGGATATGAGCCGGGATCTTCGGACTCACACAGTCGGCCCCCTCTGCCTGGGCGATTTGCCTTGTTTCCTTTTTCGGCCTGTGTGGGAGCCCACCTCGCTCCCACACAGGCCCTTCGGCCCAGGCCTTGCATGGGCCCAGGAACCACTTGGGTCAAAACGGAAAAGGTTCGAAAAGCCTGCAACAGTTTCACGGGTGTGGGTGGTTTGTTGTATGTGGTTCTCGCCTCAGCGCCGCGCACCGTCGCCTTGAAAGTTCTCAACAGTTTCGAGGACGGGCGGCGGGCCCTTTTCTAAATCTGGCCCTTCCTTGAGCGCGCAATCATTTTTCAAGCATGCGACAGCTCCCAGGATGGAGCCTCTTCAAAATGTGGCTTTCGCCGTGGCGCCGCGCACATTCGTCCTACAACTCTGCAGCAGTTTCAAGGACGCTTGACGGGTGGCTTTCACAATGTGGCTCTCGTTTGAGCGCCGCTCGTTCGTCCTAAAAGTCTGCACCATGTCAACGATGGAGGGCGGCTCCAAGAGGCTCTCGCATCAGCGCCACGCTTACGCATGATGAAATTTGTAATAGGTTCAAGAATGGTGGGCCGTTCCTTTTCAACCTGTGGCTCTCGCCTCAGCGACGGGCGCATTCGTTTCCAAAGTTTGTCATTGAAGTCCCAGGGCTACATTCTGGCACGATTTAGGATTGTCAGGACGCAATGGTCACGTTGATTCACAATGTTGAAACCCCAAGAAGGATGTTCTGACGCGGTTCAGTTTTGTCAGGACAAAAAAGCCACATTGATTCGTGGTGATGAAGTCCCAAGAGTCGCGTTTTGGCACGATTGGGGGTTCGCAGACGGTTGTCTTTCAATGGTGCATTTCTCACGATGAAAATCAAATATTGTAGGACGTAAGAGGAAAGTTGAAGGGATGGTGTGTTGCATGATTGTTGATGCGTTTTGGGTTAAGATTGGTCCTCCTCCTCTTCCTCCTTTTCCTTCTCCTCCTCCTCCTCCTCCTCCTCCTCTTCTCTTCCTCCTCCTCCTCCTCCTCCTCCTCCTCCTCCTCCTCCCTTTCCTCCTCCTCCCCTACCCCTTGCCCCTATGAATAGCTCTTCCGTGCCGCACCCCCAAAACGCGTTGGCATTGCGGGCCGGGCGCTTCGCCTCAGAAATTCCCCGCCACTGATGATTTCGGCGCTCGAAGCCTGCAACAACTTCACGGATGTAGGGCGGGTCATCTTCAGAGTGTGGCGTGCGCTCTGTTGTGCGCGAATTCGTCTCTTGGAAGCTTGCAGCAGCTTCGGGGGCGGAGGGCGGGCTTTTTTCTAAAAGCGGTTCTCGCATTTTAGCACCGCGCACATTCGCTCTCCAAGCTTGCAACATCTTCAAAGATGGAGCCTTCTCCCTCTCCCTCTCCTCCTCCTCCTCCTCCTCCTCCTCCTCCTCCTCCTCCTCCTCCTCCTCCTCATCCTCATCATCATCATCATCATCATCATCATCATCATCATCATCATCATCATCATCATCATCATCATCATCATCCTTCTCCTCCTCTTTCTCCCTGTTGCTTCAGCATGTGGCTTTCTTTTTCGCGACACGCACATGGTCTTTCGAAGATTACTGCAACAGTTCTGAGAATGGATGGTGGGTCGTTTTCGAAATGCGGTTGTCGCCTCAGCGCCGCGCACATTTGTTTTAAACTTCGCAGTACATCCAAAGATGAAGGGCGGGTGGTTTCCAAAATGTGTCTCTCGCATCAGCGCCGCGCACATTCGTTCTCCAAGCTTGCAACATCTTCTAAGATGGGGGCGGGTGGTCTTCAACATGCGGCCTTCGTTTTCGCGACACGCACATGGTCTTTCGGAGATTACTGCAACAGCTTTGAGAATGGATGGTGGGTCGGTTTCGAAATGTGGTTGTCGCCTCAGCGCCGCGCACATTTGTTTTAAACTTCGCAGCACATCCAAAGATGAAGGGCGGGTGGTTTCCAAAATGTGGCTCTCGCCGTAGCTCCGCGCACATTCGTCGTAATTAACAGTTTGCAACAGCTTTAAGGATGGAGGGCGGCTCTGTTTCAAAGTGTGGCTCTCGCCTTAGCGCCGCGCACATTCGTTGTAAAAGTTTTCAACGTTAAAAAGTTCGTACGGTTGAGAGGCCCAGGAACGGCGTTCTGGCACGATTTAGACATGCCAGGTCGCAACAGTCACCTTGATTCGCGGTGTTGAAGTCCCAAGAATGGTGTACTGGCACGATGTAGGACTGTCATGACGCAAAGTCACGTTGATTCGCGGCGTTGAAGTCCCAGGAGCTGCGTTTTGATACAATTCGGGATGTTGAGACGGTTGTTTTCCACTGGGGCACTTCCCGCAACTAATTCTTGTAGGAGTTTTTGAAGAGGGAGCTAGGGGGGAGGGTGTATTGCAACGTCGTTGGTGCACCTTGGGTTTACATTGGTCATCTCCCGCCCCTTCAAACACATGCTCTTCATCCTCATCCTCATCCTCATCATCTCATTGCTTTCATAGTCATTGTCATCATCATCACCATGTTCAGCATCATCAGCAGCAGCATCATCATCATTTTGTTTGCAAGCCGCAGGGGGGCGCACACCCGAAGCATCAAACCTATCTTCCTCAACTGTGTCGCCGCAGCCAGATGCCTTAGCAGCATTAGCCAAAACGCCAAACAATTTGTGGATTATTCTACCTCCGCCGGGATCGGCTTGGCCTTGCACCCACGAGGCGTTGAGTGCCCAGAGGCCCGTGGACTCAGGAGGCTTCCTCCTGCTTGCCCCATCCTGCCCCCTGCCCTGGTGCCCTCCCCAATGCAGTGGCTCGGCCATCCCCCTTTTCGCCGCCGCTGCGGGCAGAAGGGCCCCGCAGGGATGTCGCGTCCGGGCCCTCCCTCCTCTTCCCTTCCGAGGGCCCGCTCGCCTTGTTTCCTCCCGCTTCCTAGAATCCTCCTTGCCCCCCCCCCCCCCCGGCCCTCCTCTTCCTCCCCCTCCTTCCCGCCCCCCCCCTATTCTCCCCCTCCTCCCCCTCCACCACCTCCCCCTCTGCTCCCCCCCCCTTCTCCTCTCCCCCTCCCGCTCCCCTTTCTCCCTATCCTCTCCGTCCTTCCCTCCTCCCCATCCTTCCCTCTTCACCCCTTCTCCCCTACTCCGGCCTACGACCAGGAAGCTAATTACACATGTGGCCAGAAGTCTTTCCAGCGATCGGCTTTTTGGCCAGGTGCTCCGAGTTTCCGCATGGCTATCTAGCGCGAAGCCGCCGAATGCTCCAAACGTGAATCCAGTCGTACGCATTTCCAGCTTCCTGGTGCACCCCCTCCCCTACCTCATTTTCTCCGACTTTCGTTGGTGGTCCTGGAAGCTGTGACGAGCGGCCAGACAGACACGCGTCACGGCAACGAAGGGAGTTGGAAAGGGTAGGGGGAGGGGAAAGGATCAGGTTGTGTTTTTCCTCCCCCATCCTCCTCCCCCCTATCAAGGAAAGAAAGCCATGTTTCTTTTGCTCTTCTTCATTCTCCTCCTCCTCCTCCTCCTCCTCCTCCTCCTCCTCCTCCTCCTCTTCCTCCTCCTCTGAACGGGTAGAAGGACACAGAGGAAGGTGGGGCCCGAAGAGACGTGGAACACCCGAAGCTTCATGGTTACAGAGGAAGGTGTCGGGCCTCCCGAAGGCCCGACAGGGATGGATTGAAATGAAGACCCGACGTAGCGGGTGCGATTCCAGGAGGCGTGGGACGAGGAAGAGGAAGGTGGAGGAAGGAAGAATGGTACAGATGAGCGGCGGAAGGAGAAATATACCGATGTGTTATGTCTCCAGTTGCAGCAAAACACACCACCGTGCCAGCGCAGCTGAGCGAAGGTTGGGCGTAAGGCCCGCTCTGGCCCAGTCCTCTTCTAGAACTGGCGCTGATCCTAAACATCTCTTTATCTGCAGCCTAGCTCCCCAGCTGCCTGCGGCAAGTCCCGCCACCGTGGCAGCCCAGCAGTCTGGGCGGCGACTGTTCGATGGGCGCGTCCTCTCCCGCAGTTTGTGAGGCTGGTGTTCTCGAAGCGCCGCTGACGGCACCACCACAGGATTTTTACCTCCCGGGACTTCGCCACCGGGCTCTTGTCCAAGGTGTACCTTTTCCTGCGCATCTTCTTCGGCACCGCCTGATCCCAGGGCTGCGCCTTCTCCCGGCCGCCGTGAGGCCCCGCCTTCTGTCGCCCTTTCTCTGGTAATAAAAGCTGTGCGCGTCCCGCTTAGCTTCCAGCGGAAGAGGTTCGCTCTCGCCCCGCAGATCAAAAACTGTTCGATGGGCGCGCATAGGAAGCCGAAACATGTGTGAACCCGTGTCTCGCTTGAGAGATCCGTAAATGCGGCACGTTATTCCGCGTCGTGTCGGGGTGTCTCTCCTCTTGTTCGTCGTCGTGGTCCTCCCTTTATATATGTCCCGTTCCTCTTGGCATGTCTTTGGGGGGGGTCCTTCGGCCGTCATAGGGTACTCTCAGGCAGTATGGCGCGTTCGGAGTCCTTATTGGCGGCCTCTCTGGGTCGTCCTGCGGCACCACACGGATTGCACCACATGGACTGCACAACCTAGACTGCACCACAACATTGAATGCACCACCTGAATTGCCTAGCTGATGTTGCAAGAAACCACTGCTTGAGGTCCACGCTGGCTAACAAGTCTTACTGCTGATGTGGAAGTCCAGCCAATTCGTGTCCTCATGGTGCTGCCGCTGCAGCATGAGCTTCGTTCTAGGAACGACGCTTTGTTCCAACGCAGAGTTGATGAAGGAGCTGGAGACGGGAGCCACAGCGGGCATACTGCACGAGATGCCCTGGCAGGGGCACTTTTCGCGGAGCTGGCGAACCTGCGCCTCGACCAGGGGGCGGCCAACTGGGCCGCCCCAGTGGCAGCCAACTGCAGCCGCGTGGAAGACCACAGCGATTGGTTCCGAGGGCACCTCACGGACGAGGTAAAGGTGGGCAGGAAAATAAAAATGTCCAAGGAGCAACTGCGCAACCGCTTCCACGACAACTACGCCATTGCGGCGCTGGCAATCCTGGAAAGAGCGAGCGGCAAGAAGAGACTCGTCCACAATGGCAAACGTGAGGTCGCCGTGAACCACCGGATTCAATGCCGGAACCGACAGAGGACGCCGAGGCCTGCAGAGAGGATTTATTTGAGATGCTACGAGGACCGACGCGAGGTCATCTTCTCCTTCGTCACCGACGTCAGGGGCGCGCATCAGCTTGTCAAGATCCTCGAAGACGAGTGGGGCATGCTGCCCTGCGAGGTCGAGGGCGAGGTGTACTGCAATACCGTGGGCACCTTCGGCATATCCAGCGCCTTAGAATGGTGGTTTTGGCTATACGGCGACGTACTACGGGCGATATTCTGCCTGTTGGGAGACGACTGGCCAGTAGAACCATTCGCCTATGCCGACGAATTGGAGGCGATCGGCGTTGGAAAACGAGGGCGGCTGGCACCACTCTTCACGGTCGTCTTACTCGGCGTCGTCGGTTTCCCGGTGCAGACGTTCAATATGCGGGACGGCCTCAAGGCGGACTGGATCGGCCTTCGCTGCGACTACACCAAGTACACCATGGGCCTCTCAGAGGCGAGGGCGGCTCGAGTAGCAGCCTGGTGCACGGAGACATTCAAACGCGGCACCATCCACGTGAGCGAACTGGCGTCGGGCGTGGGGCGCCTGGGCTTCGCGGCGATGATTTTGCATGGGAGACGCGTACGCCTGGCTCGCCAGCGTCGCATGGACTGACAATAAGAGGGCCCCTCGAACGTGGGCGACCGGGCTCGTGCCGACGTGGATCGACCAGCGGTTGGCGAGTGGACAACGATTGGAGGCGCCCATCAGGTTCAGAACCGAGAGCGCCGGGCACTTCCGGCGGCTGGGAGGCACCACCAAACGGCAGCACGCGAGGGGCTCGCTGGCACGCGATGGAGGTAGATAAGGAGTGGTTCCCTTGGGCGTGGGCCAAGGCAAACGACCCGAGAAGCCCAGAGAGCGCCACCAGAGGGTTAACCTCTAGATGTCGGGGTCGACGGACAATTTGGGAGACGCCCCCGCGGCGAACAGGGCAACGTCGACCAAATGGCCATTGACGGCCGTACTCCTCGTCATGCAAGACTTGAGGTCACACAATATTAGGCTGAGCCCAGACTGGCCACCTCGCGAGAAGGAACAGGAGGCGGAAGATCTCAGCAACATGAAGACTTCGGACTTCGACGAGTCCCTCAGGCCTCACGCGGCGGCCGCGGACCTGAAGTTGCACGTGCTCGACGAGATGGCGCGGGCCCCCCTGATGCGCCACGAGTCGATCGTCGAAGAGGACGGCCGCCGCGGTCTGGACACCCACAACGGGGCGTGGTCAGAAGGGCCGCGGGCGCACGCGCCTGGCGCCGCGGCGACGGCCGCCCAGCACGTCGTGGACGACATCGCGCGGGCGGAGCTGGAGGCGGCGGCAGCGGCGCGCGGGGCCCCTGCGACCTTTCGAGACGGAGGCCCAGCGCGAGGTCTTGTGGCAGGCCTGCGGGATAGATAGTCTTGAACCCCACCCTCGGGCGGGCGCCGCCACGGGGCGGCCTTCTGGCCCCCCCTCTTTCCGCGGCGGCGGCAGGGAATCCAGGGCGGGAAGGGTGCCTTATGCCGCGGCGGGCCTTATGGAGGGCGGAAAGGGCTTCGAGACCGCGCCCACGTTTCCTTTGCCCGTCGCGGCGCGGCAGAGGGAGCGACGATGCCTGGGTGACGGGGTGAGAGGCGCGAGGCGCGATTGGCGGGCCTCGACGATAGCAGCGTCGGGCGAGGGAGGGACCCGTGGACCTTGCCAAGGCGCCTCTGGACCTCCGCCCCCTTCCTCCTTGGCAACCCATTCCCATCGTCGGGGAGGGACATCAAGTTCTTGGGAGCGGTTCGGCCCCCTGCGCTACAGGGCCCGCGTCTCCGCCACCCGTGCAGAGGCACCAACGTCACCCCTTTTTTTTACCATTATCGAAATGCTTGAAGGGCCGTTCGAGGATACGCCACCGCGTGCCAGCACGAACGTGTGTCCTGTCACGTTTCCCGATGCCTATGGCCACTTGGGTTCAGGTGATCGGCCAATCTTGAACAACCCAGCCACCACCCTGGCATGCCAAGTTCCTGGGAGTGGCCCGGTCTTCTGCGTTACAAGGCCCCCGTCCCCGCCACCGGTAAAAGAGGCATCAATGCCACCCCTCTCTTACAACCATCGCACCACTTGTAGGGCCATTCGAGGATTCGCCACCGCGTGCCAGCACGAATGTGTGTCCTCTCACTCTGCCCGATGCCTGTGGCCATTTGGGTTCAGGCGTTCAGCCAATCTTGAGCAACCCACCCACCACCCTGGGGCACCAAGCTCCTGGGAGCGGTCCGGTCCTCAGCGCTCCAAGGCCCCCGTCTTTGTCACCCGTAAAAGAGGCATCACTCTCACTCCACCCTTCTACTTCCATCGCACCGCTTGTAGGGCCAATCGAGAATACAGAATCACACGCGCACGCATACACACACACAAACACACACACACACACACACACGGATATAAATCCGTGTATATATATATATATATACACATAAACATGCACACACACACACACACACTAATAATGTTTTTGTTCCTTCCCTCCTTCCTCCTCTCTTCCCGCCTCCTTCAACCCCACCGTCCTCCCCCCCCTCCGCCCATTCTTTCATTTGTCATGTTTGATTGATCTGCCCTCCTCCTTTTCATACTCCCCACCATCCTCCGCAGCATCCTTTTGATCCTCCTCCTCCTCATCATCATCACCATCGCCACCGTCATCACCATCTCCATCCTCATCATCTTCGCCATCAGCATCACCATCATCATCATGACCATCATCATCAACATCATCATCATCATCATCATCATCACCATCATTACCATCATCACCGCCACCCCCTCATCCTCCTCGTCCTCATGCTCCTCGTCGTCCTCGTCGCCCCCGCGAACGGTGCTGTCGTCACGTCGGGGGCCGTCCCCGCGGCCGAGGTAGCAGCGGCGGAGGTGGCGGAGCTGGCCAGGGCGGTTGCCGATGCGAGCCTGCCGTCATCGCAGAGGTGGCATACCCTAGAGAAGGAGGAGGAGGAGGAGGAGGAGGAGGAGGAGGAGGAGGAGGAGGAGGGGTATCGGCGCGCGTCCCACCTTCCCCCCCTCCCCCTTTCCTACAACGACCGTCCTTCCAGCTTCACCCCCCCCCCCACCGCCCTCCCAGCGGGCCCTTTTTCGCCACGGCCAGCGCCCGATCGCCCTCCACGTCTGCCGGCACACCGCCGCCCCCGTCGAGCCGAGTGAGGATGTCGAGCACCGACCTGTCCGCATAAAGAGAGAGAAGGAGAGAAAGGAAAAGGAGGAGGAGGAGGAGGAGGAGGAGAAGGAGGAGGGGTATCGGCACACATGGCAGGGGGTCATGAGGATACCGTTGTTTGGGTTCACGAAACCAGTCTCCTAGCACTGATGGGCCTGGGGGTGGCTCGCCGGGTATGCAAAGCAAGCAAGTAGCAAGCAGTAGTTAGACAGCAGCCCAAGGTTAGGCGAAGCATCAACGCAGCGCGCGCCCGAACCGTAAGCATTTTGGCGTGGGGGCCGCCTCGAGCGGCCCGCGTCGCAGCCACCGTATTTTCTTTGCCCGCTTTGATTCTGAGAATATCGATGCATTTGAGGAGGATGAGGAAGAGGACCAGATCTTCGGATTATGTGCTTAGGGTTATGAGCACACCCCACGCCTTCACAGGCTGCCAGCTCAGCTGCTCCGCGCCCTTACGGGCACTTCGTCTTTTTACCGATCCTCTTTGCCCGTCCGCTTGGCCGCACCAGCTCGCGGTTTCATCTGTGGCCCACAGCGCCCAAGTCGGTTTCACAGCTGTGCCTGTTGTTGTTCATACCATCGTGACGCTACGATCCCAGTTGATCTGAGCGTACCTAACGTCGAACAAGAATTGAGCGAACACCTCTTAAGTGATCTGTTGTTATTCCTTGTTTTGCCGATCGGCTAGGGCCCTCGCACCCCCCCGTTCCCCCCCATGGAGTAAGTCTTGGCTGTTTTTGGCGCTTGTTTCGAGCAGGTGGAGTCTCCCCCATCAGACGCACGGTTCCAAAGAGTCGCACTACGCAGAGGTCCGGAGCCAGACCCCCCCTGCTCCTCCCCCCTTCCGCCCTGTGTCGAAACGCCGACTGAGAAAACGCTCGTTGGGTAAGCAGCGAGGGCGATCGCCAACGCTTTCGGGCATTGGGCGGGCCGCGCCTGGGCAGGGCCACACCGGAGCACCAGGAAAGGAGGTGGGCGTCCGCGGAGGAGGAGCGCGAAGGAAGGGGGGGGGGGCGGGCGGAGACATTTGTCCGTCGGCGGCCAGGCAGAGTTGGGCCGCGCCAGCCACAGAGCCAAGCGGGGGCACCGAGGAGCGAGCTGCCCAGCGTGCAGGCGCGGGAGGAGGACAGGGGGGTCGGCCACGGAGGAGGAACGCAGCGGGTGGGGGAGACATGCGTAGACGCACGTCGCCACGAGGAGTGCGCCTGGCGGCCTCGGGCACGGAGAACTGGCCCCTCCGGCGGGTGCGCGGCCCGTGCGAGCTGCCGAAGGGGGGGGGGGGGCAGCGCAGGGCCCACCGGAGCGATTTTTTGCTTTACGTCGGCGGCGAGGCAGGGCTGCACCAGCGAGCAGCAGCGCTCCGGGGCAGCAGCGGCGGGCACGGAGAGCTGCAGCGGGCACGGAGAGCTGCACCAGCGAGCAGCAGCGTGCGCAGAGAGCTGGGCCTGCCGGAAGGTTTGCGCGGCGGCCAGTGCGAGTTGCCGAAGAGGGGGGGGGGCAGCGCAGGTCCCACCAGAGCGATTTTTTGTTTTACGTCGGCGGCGAGACGGGGCGGCACCAGCGAGCAGCAGCGCTCCGGGGCAACCGATACTTACGCGAAGTCGCCGGCGTGCGAGAGGGCGAGCAAGACAGAGGGGCGGCCGCGAAGGACAGGAGGAGGCGGAGGGCAGCCAGGCGCGGAGGACTGCCAAGCGGGGTGCGCCGACGCGGCCGGCAGCGGGCACCGGAGTGAGCACGGGGTGCATCGATACTTCTGCAGCACGTGCTCCCGTCCCAAGTCCCCTCCGCACCAGCATCTGCAAGCATTTCTGTTCACTGCTGGAGGCGCCCGGTCGAAAGGCGTCCGCCCCATGGGCCCATCATGCAGGGCAGAGCCCCCCGTTGTGCAAGAGATCCGCTCTCCATCCAGAGGTAGACTTGTACTGGCGAGAACTCCAGCAAGAGCCCACTGCTGAAAAGGAGTCGTGTTGCTGTCCGTGCTACTGTTGCGCGATTTTCTGGGTAGTCTGGCCTTCGACTACCCAGGGAGGGCGATTCTGGGTCCTTGGTCGCAGAGTTTGCGGGAGTCTCCCGCGAGAGTGCCGTATCGAGCGGAGCCGCCCTCCCTCCGTGCGGCCTTTTCTGAATGGGAAGCGTCTGGTCAAGTGTCACGCGAGAGCCCAAGTTTGAAAAGCCTCCTCCTCCTCCTCCTCCTCCTCCTCCTCCTCCTCCTCCTCCTCCTCCTCCTCCTAAGTTTGAAAAGGAGTCGTCCCCCACTGGCGTAGCTGCTGGGATCATTGAACGTTTAAGACGGCTGCGTGCGGCACCAAAGGTGGGAGCAAAAGTTCGACTTACTCGGCACAGCGATTCCCACATGTGCGTTTCTCGCATAAGCGAGTTTGGACGGGACTGAATCTGCTTATGATTGACTGGATATGGTTGAGTCTGAGCATGAGCGGATCTGCGTACGACAGCGTTTGAGTGTGAATGCGTATGTGTGTGAGTGGGTACGTGAAAGCGTGTGGGCAGTTGCGACGTGGTATGAGTTGAGAGCCGATTTGAATGTGAAGGAATCGGGGTACGAGTACGTCTGAGCATGAGTGGGGGGATCCCGGAGGTTCCTGTACTCTCCTGGGGGTATCTCTGTTCCTGGGGGATCCTGGTGCTCTCTTCGGCCTTCGTGGGGAGGCCTCTTGGAATTTCCGGAAGCCTCCAGGAGTTTCTTCGGATTTGCTTCAATAAGTTGAACCAAGGAAAAAGTTCTTGGGACTTCCTGGGGGGTCTTGGGGCCTCCTGAGCCGTCTTGGGGCCTACCCTGAGATCTTGGCGACTATTTTTTTTCGAGCTGGGCGTCTTCGCTCAGTTTCAGGCCCAGGGACCCTCACAGATGGATCCGGTTCGAACAAGGGCGCAGAAACATGGGGTCTGGGTCTCCAGTCGTGATTGTTCACAATGTCTCAAGTTGTGTTCGAGACGTCGGATCTCAGGGGGAGCCTCATGGAGCCTCCACGAGCTTCCCCGTGCAACTGCCCAGATCGAGCCCCCCGTTGGGAGGCCCGAGCGCGATGCTTGAAGCATCGCGGTGATTGCAGGGCTCTGAAGAGAGACTCCGCTTCCTCCGAAAACAGCCGTTCTGCTTCAGAGATCGTACCAGTCTGGACGTGCACGGGGCCCGAGTGCGGTGCCTGACACATCGCGGTGACCATATGGGTCATACGAGAAGAGGCGCCCCCCCACTCTGGACGCGACCGGTCCAGAGCGAGGCCTGCTGCCGGGTCCCCCGTTTTGGGGGGGCCCGAGCGCGATGTCTTTGGCATTGCGATGGCCATGGGGCTACAGTCAAAAACCCTAGTAAGGACGCGCGACTTTGCTCAGGGTACCCTTGCGTCCTTGCTCTTCCTTGCTCTTGCGTCCTTGAGGTTTTCGTCGTCCGCCGCCCCAAAAATCCCAACTTCGGCTTCCAATGGTCTTGCGTCCTTACCGCGTGTCCTGCTGTTCACTGGGCGGTGTCATTTTGCTCGAGTGGTCCCGCCAATCTGGGTGCGAGCGGGCCCGTGTAATACCCCCCACGCGGTGCCCCGTTCGAGGGACCCGAGCGCGATGCTTGCCCTACATCGCGGTGATGGGGCACGGGGAGTGAGACAAGGCGACCTCCGAAAACGGTCAGTTACGTGTGAGGTGTCTCTCGCAGCGCTGGGCGCGAACGGGCCCGTGCAGGGCCTTTCGGGCGGTTCCTGTGTGGGAGGCCCGAGCGCGATGCGTGGTGCACCGCAGCGGTCACAGGCTCTGAAGACAGGCACCTTCTCGTCTGTCTGGTCTTGCCTTCCCAGCATGCCCACTGTATATAGAGAAGTGCATGCCGCCCGTGGACGCGTAGCGGGCCATCGCGTCTTCCACCACTCGTTCGGGCGGGGCCCGGACAGCGATACATGCGCGCCCGCAGTGTCAGGCTGCGCGCGCAGCAGCGTTGCGGTCGTCAGCGCGTTCCCAGAATTACGGCCACGAAAATAAGTTCTGAAGACAGACACCTACAGGTCATTCGACATGCGAGGTCCCACCCTCTCGGGTGCGAACGTGCCAGTGCAATACCGCTCTGGGAACGTCAGTGAACACTCCGCGCGAATCTGGCCCTCCGCCGGATTCAGGCGGAGCGCCGGAAACGGCGTCAGGAGGGGCGATTGGGCGCCTCATGTCTTCGCCCGCCAGGAGTGCGGATGACCTGAGCTCCATTGATATTCTCCTTCAAATGAGATGCTGTCGGCTGCAACTTGTTCTCGCGCCAGGGCCCCCCCCCCCACGGGGAGCTACTTGGCAAGGACGTCCCGCGCCAAACCGCCACTCTGGGATTGGGCGCCAGATCCCAGAGGAGCGCTGGAAGCGTTGTCGGGAGGAGGGGCGATTGGGCGCTTCCTTTCCTCGCGCGCCAGGGGTCAGAATGACGCGAGGTTCAAAACACTTTTTCAAATTACCACGAGGAGTTCGTGAGGATTTGGACGAGGTAGGATCGCGCCCCCCCGGTGTCCACAGGGGGCGCTCAAGCCGGGAGGGTTCAGAGGGGGGGAGGGGGGTACTGACGTCCGCCCCCCTATCCACACAGGAATTGGGGCCTGGAGGGGGTGGGGGTGACCCCTCGTCCGTGATTCGCGACCTCCCCTTGTCCACAGGGGGAATCGGCGCAGAAAGTCTAGGATGCGGCTCCCTCGTGCGGCGGAGAAACGGCGCCGAATTCGCTCCCCCCCCTCCCCCCAGGGGAGTAGGAGGAGGAGGAGGAGGAGGAGGAGGAGGAGGAGGAGGAGGAGGAGGAGGAGGAGGAGGAGGAGGAGGGGGGGAAAGGGAGGTGGCAGACATCTCACGCGCCTGGAACTCCGAGGGGTCGGCGAATTGTGCTTGGGAGGCCCCGCCGATCGGGAGGCGAACGGGCCCGTGGATCACACCCATGGCGGCCCCCTTGAGGGAGGCCCAAGTGAGGTGCGTGCTTCGTCGCGGCTGTCATCGGGCTCTGAATAGGGAGACGTCCGCCTCCAAAAACTGCAGCACGCGCACGGTATCGTACCCTTCGGCGGGTCCCCCGCAGAAGAGGCCCGAGCGCGGATGCCTGCCACGTCGCGGAGCTCGAGCGTGAGCGAGACCGAGTGTTCTGCGTATCAGCATGGGCGCACATGAGTATGAGCGACTAAAAGGGCGAGTTATATGCAGTGTGAGTGGGCCTGCGTCGGAGTGAATCTGAGTGTGGTTGGTTCTGAGTGCACGTGGGTCTGGACATGAATGCGTATGAGTATAACCGGGTGCAAGTGCTAGTGAGCCTGAATACGAGCGGGTCTGAGCATGAGCGAGTCTGAGTATGAGTGAGTCGGGGCATGAGTGGGTTTTCTTGCAAGTGAGTCTGGGCAGGAGTGAGCCAGGGTGGGTGCGAGTGAGTCTGCTGCTTGAGTACGCGGAAGAGGGAGGAGGCGGGGAGAAGGGAGGAGGTGGGGGCATCGAACTCATAGCGAGAATCCCATACTTGAGATATGGGGGGAGGAGGGGGAAAGCCGTTTGCCCGGGCCCGGGCGGGGGGACACCCAACCTCCTCCTCCCCTCCCTCCTCCTCCCTCCTCCTCCTCTCCTCCTCCCTCCTCCTCTCTCCCTCTCTCCCTCCTCCTTCTCCTCCTCCTCCTCCTCCCTCCTCCCCCTCCCCCCTCGTCCCCCTCCCTCCTCTCCTCCTCCTCCTCCTCCTCCTCTCCTCCTCCTCCTCCTCCTCCTCCTCCTCCTCCTCCTCCTCCTCCTCCTCCTCCTCCTCCTCCTCGTGGTAACTTTTCGCCCCCCCTACCTCAAGGAGGAGGAGGGGGAGGAGGAGGAGGAGGAGGAGGAGGAGGAGGAGGAGGAGGAGGAGGAGGAGGAGGAGGAGGAGGGGGAGGGGGAAGAGGAGGAGGAGGAGGTGGATGACGAGGAGGGTTAGACGGAGAGGGAGATGGAGAGGAGGAGGAGGAGGAGGAGGAGGAGGAGGAGGAGGAAGGAGGAGAAGGAGCAGAAGGGCGAGGGCGAGGTGACGAGGGAGGGGAAGGGGCAGCAGAAGAAGGGGAAGGAGAAGGAGGAGGAGAAGAAGGAGGAAGAAAGGGAGCGAAGCTTCAAGCCGCGCGTATGATAGAGGCGTTGGAAAGGGCTCCCCTTTAGGACAGTTCTGTTGGACAGGCTTTAGGCCTGGATCGAGTGGCTGCGGACAAGGCGTCCAGCAGGTTCCCGCCTGCGACCATAGTTGCGTTGGGCCCCGACCGTCCTGATGGAGGGCTCCATTCGGACAAAAAGCGCAGGATTTCGTTGATGGGTCAGATTGCACCCACCTGATTTCTCAAGCGTTCGGAAATTCACCCGCCATGCGTGTTACGAAAGTATTGATGCTTCGCGTATCCTCACCAGCTCATCCAGCAAAGATGCCCAGGCGAGTTGCATTCATGGGCGAAGTGTGGGAGCACGCAGTAGAACAAAGAGGTGGCAGCCGTCAGACCGAAAATCGGGATCTGCATGAGCAGGCCCAGAAGTCAACCATAAATGCCTTCGCGGATGTTTCGATGTGGGGGCCCCTTGGCAGTTTACTTGGACCATCTTAGGGCCCTGTCAGAGCCAAGTTGGAAGTCTTTGGGGCCATCTTGGAGAACATCGATTAAATAAGGGTGGTCTCAATTCTAGACGCTTCGCGTAATCCCACTAGCCCATCCAGAAACGATGCCCAGGCGAGTTGCCCTGATCAGGAATGTGGAGAAGCATGCTGTGAGATAAAGGGCTGGGGAAGCCGTCATACCCCAAGAGGAGGAGGAGGAGGGAGGAGTAATCGGAGGAGGAGGCGAAGGAGAGGAAGGAGAGGCAGGGGAAGGGTCCTGGGGGCCTCTGAGAGCGTCTTGAGCGCCTCGGGAGAGCTTCTTGGAGCCTCTCGAGGGTCTCTTGGGAGCCTCTTGGGGGCCTCGTGGGGGCTTCTCGCGGCCTCCTGGGCGCATCTTGAGACCCTATTGGGACCACTCTTGGAAGCCTCGGAGGCCATCTGGGGGCCATCTTGGAGGAGATCGATCACAGAAGGGGGGGGGGCCCAAAAACCTAAGTAAAATCACTGAGATGTGCTCGTTCGTCGAGGCCGCCTCGGACGCTCCAACTCCTCGCCCCCCCCCCTCCACGCCCAAAGGGGAGGGGGGGGTACGAGGGGAGGGGTCAAGACACCCTCCCCGCCCGCAAGCTGTCTCGCCCAGACCCGCCCACCCTCCCAACGCATGAGTAGCACCCGAGCCTCAGCATGTGCGGCGGTCGCCTGTGGGCGGACGGCCAGTGGGAACCAACAGGGACCCCACGTGCGCGGTGCTGGGGCGAGGGGCGCCACACTTGCCAGGCGCTCCGGGTGCGCCGGGTGCCCCTGGGGCCCAAGCGTGCCAGGCACGCCTCTCGCGCCAGAGGCGCCACGTGCGCCATGCGTGCCGCATGGTCCAGCCGCGACAGGCGCGCCACGTCCAGGGCACGCGCACGTCGTGCCAAGTGCGCCCGCGCACGTGACAGCACACATTGGGAAACATGCCGGCCCCCCCCCCATCCTTGTCGAAAGCCAGTGCACAATCGCGGCGGGAGGCCATCATGATGTCTGGCGGGCCTGCACACAGCAGGCAATATGCCAGCACCCCCGCGTTTGTTCTCAAACACTAATGGGCAGTAATCGCGAGGTGGCCGCGCATGATCCAAATTGAGCCGCGAAGTGCATGTTGTATTGTTCTTTGACGTGGATGGTGGCCTTGCGCAAAGCAGGCAATACGAGGGCACCCCTGCCGTCCGGTCAAAAAACAATACAAAGTGCTCGCGGGACCCACGAGCATGACCCAAGAGTTTACCCCAAAGTTTGCTTCGTATTATTCTGTTCACAGGGATGCGGGGGGGGCGCATTGATCCTGGTTGACTGCTGGTCGCCTGGGAGAGGGAGTGTTTGTTAAGAGGGAACAATGATAAACCCCTCCTCGACGAGGAAGAAGGGGGTTGGAAGAGGAAACTCGCCAAACCATTCACGCCCAAAGGGCTGGTGGGATTACCCCTTGAGCCCCCAAAGTCTCGTCTTGGAGCCCTCTTTGGACGCTCTTCGTGCGCTCTTGGGACCGCATTGGAACCATGTTGGACCCCTCCTGGGGCTCTCTTGGGACCTCTTGGAGCTATCTTGAGGCGTCAAGACCCCGTCGCAGGCGAAGAGGCGAGGAGGCATCAAAAGCTGGTTGCCCATTGGTCGTGTGAGGAGTTTGACCTCTTGGGGGCATCCCTAGGAGGCTCCGGGGCCACTCGGGGCCAGCTTGGGGATGTCGTGGGGCCCGGGTATGTTGAGCCATCTTGGCTGCCATCTCGGGCTCCCCAGGGCCATCTTGGAGCCATATTGGCACGAAGGCCTCCCAAGGATGCCCCCGAGATGTCACATTTTTTGAGGTAACCAATGTTCAAAGATTTTGGCGTTGAGCGAGGGGGGGGGGGCTTGATTACGGGTGTCCCTCTTGAGCCCCAGCTGTCGCCTTCAGAGGCCATCTCGGAGCGCTCTTGGGGTCGTCGTGGGGCCATCTTGGGCCCCCCTCGGGGCTCGATTGGGCCATCTGGGGGCCACCTTGAGGCTCCGACAGCCCACCGGAAGCGAGCGGGCGAGCGGGCACGACCCCCCCCCACACACACACACGCACACACACACACACACACACACACACGCACGCACGCACACAAACACACACACACACACAAACAAAAAAAAAAAAAAAAACATTTGTCATTTGTATCCCCTATACGTTGACAGGACCTGTCTTTCGCTTGGCGGTGTCCTTTGGGAGGCTCTGAGGCCAATTTGACCAGGGCCTCTTGGAGCATGTTGCAAGCTAGATTGGGCTTTGGGGGGGCCCTCTAGGAGCTCGTCTTGGACCATCTTGGGCGCTACATCTGGTCGCGGGGCGCCCCGTCCAGACCTAGGGGGAGGGGGAGGGGGAAGGGCCAAACCCCTCCCCGAAGGGGAAGAACGGTCTTGGAAGAGGAAATGCTCTAGACCACCTAAGCCCTAAAGGGCTGGCAGGATTCAGCCATTGGAGTGATATCTCGGAATGTATTGCCAAAGCCTCGAAGAAATTGCTTTGGTTTCCTAATCCTTTTGCGGGGTTCCATTTCCAGACGATGCCTGCTTGACCTGAGCTTCGGGCGCACGCGTAGTAAAGGCGGTCTACTGACGAGCGATTGGCTTCTGCTACACCACCACGTTTGAGGGGGGGGCACTGGCGCCACCCCACAGATCCCCTCGAACCTTCCCGCGAAGGAGGGGGATCGTTACGATGCCGAGCACGGGAGCCCCACAGCGCAAGCAAACATCATCGGTGTTTTGAGGCAGGACCGTCCTGAGGGCCCACTTGCCATCATGTCGTAGCTGGCAGGCATTCAGCACTGGAACCTACCACGAGCTCGCATGGCGAAATCGCACGTACTCATTGTACGAGGGGGCTGGTGTGCCCGCGCAGCGCGCGCTGACCAGATTCGGGAGGCGAGCTTGCCCACCCTGGCTTTGGCCTGATGAGTTTCGGAGGCCTCTGGAGGTTGGCACCAGGACCGATTCCGGCGGTGTGCCTCCACCGAGGGAAGATGATCCCGATCTCGGCAATGGTGGTAATACCCGGGCTTCCCAGGTGGCCGCGAGGTTACCACCAGCACCAAGCTCCAGGGCCCGGGATCTTCCTCCCACGGCGGAGGAGGCCCCCGCCCTGCAAGGCTCCCAAGACCGTCGCGGCCTGCCCCGCCCGCGGCAGTCCGAGGAGGCCCCGCCGGAGCCGGAGCCAGGCAGGGGGAGCGCTCGCCGTGCGCGCGGGCGCGGGGCGGCCCAGCGGGGGCAGACCTCCTGCGCGGCCGAGCCCCTGCCTCTGCTCAGGCTTCTCGCTCTCGAGGCAAGCGGGATGAGCAAAGCGGGAAGAGGAGGAGGAGGAGGAGGAGGAGGAGGAGGAGGAGGAGGAGGAGGAGAAGGGAGGAGGGCGGAGGAAGAGATTCTGGTGTTGCCGCCTTTTTCCAAAGTCTCCGAGTGCTGTTGTTCTGAGCTTGCCAGGTCTCTGGCCGCCCACGTGCTGCACGAGCGCTGCCTCGACGCCGCCCCCGCGGAGGCGCCCCTCTGAGGGGGGGCGGGGGAGGCGAACGGCAGCAGCAGTCGTGGCCTGGACGAGCCGCACGGCACCGCTGGAGCACGAGGATCGAAGAAGAAAAAACACCATAAACATAAACTGTTGGCACTCCGCGCGGAACGCCAAAAGCTTATGTTTGTGGCGCTGCTCTTCTTCTAGAGGAGGCGGAGGAGATAGGCGGGAGGAGCACGTTTCCTTGTCTCTCTTGCGCTATAGGGATGTAAGGTTATGGGGCTATAGGGCTATAGAGCTACAGGGCTAAATGGTTATAAGGCTACGAGGCTATATGGCTATAGGGATAGAGGGCTATAGGGCCATAGGGCTATTGGGCTGTTGGGCTATAGGACTATAGGCCTATGGGGCTATAGGGTCATGGGACTATAGGGCTATTAGGCCATAGGGCTAAAGGGTTATAGTGCTATAGGGCTCTAGGGCGGTAGGGCGACAGGGCTATAGGGCTATAAGGCTACAAGCCGATAGGGCGATAGGACTCGAGAGCTAGTGGGCTACAGGGCCATACGGCTATCGGGCTATGGGGCTATAGGGCTATGAGGCTATAGGGCTATAGGGCTATAGGGCTGTGAGGCACCCGGGCACCCGGGCACCCGGGCGGGCCGCGGAAATTGGCGACACACCTGACCGAACCATATGATACCAGAGAAATGCCCCAATCGAAGTTGTTGTAGGATTATGGGCGATGGGGCTGTGGGGCTATAGGGCCATGGAGCTATAGGGCTGCAGGGCTATTGGCCTATAGGGCTGAAGGGCTATAGGGCTATGGGGCTGTGGGGCTACAGGGCTATAGGGCCACTGGGCTATTGAGTATATGGGGATATGGGGCTATTGGACTATAGGGCTCTAGGGCTATAGGGATATAGGGCTGTGGGGCTATAGGGCTATTGGGCTATAGGCATGTAGAGCTATAGGGCCACAGGGCTATGAGTCTATAGGGCTATGGGGCTATAGGTCTATAGAACCATAAGGCTATAGGGATATAGGGCTATTAGGCTATAGGGTTACAGGGTTACAGGGCTATGAGACTATAGGGCTACTGGGCTACAGGGCTTCAGAGCTATAGGGCTCTATTCCGATAGGGCTATAGGGCTATGAGGCTATAAGGCTATAGGGCTATAGGGCTATGGGGCTATAGAGCTGTAGGGCTATGGGGATATGGGGCTATAGGGCAGGGCTACACGGCTATAGGGCCATAGGGCTATAAGGCACCCGGGCATCCAGGCAACTTGGCACCCGGGCACCTGGGCACCCGGGCGGGCCGCGGAAGTCGGCGGCATAGTTCACCGAACCATATGATATTGGAGAAAAAACCAATCAAAGTATTTCTAGGGCTATAGGCATATTGGGCTATAGGGCGATGGGGCTATGGGGATATAGAGATATGAAGCTATAGGGCCATAGGCCTATAGGTCTATAGGGCTATAGGGCTATAGGGCCATAGGGCCATAGGGCCATAAGGCTATGGGGCTATGGGGATCTGGGGCTATGCGGCTATAAGGCTATGGGGCCATGGGGCCGTGAGTCTATAGGGCTATAGGACAATATAACCATAGGGCTATAGGCCTATGGGGCTATAGAGCTATAGGGCTATGAGGCTATAAGGCTATGGGGCTATAGGGCTTCAGAGATATAGGGCTATAGGGCTATTGGGCTGTGAGGCTATGGAGCTTTAGGGCTATAGGGCTATAGGGCCATTGGGCTATAGGGCTATAGGGCTATGAGGCTATAGGGCTGTAGGGCTATAGGGCTATAAGGCACCCAGGCACCTGGGCACCCGGGCACCCGGGCGGGCCGCGGAAATCGATGGCGAAGCTCACCTAACCATATGAATCCGCTTGGACCCCCACAGAGGCAAGCTCTGATTTGGGAATACATTCGCTAGGACCCCTACAGAGGCAAGCTCTGATTGGGAAATGAATCCGCTAGAGCCCCCACAGGCAAGCTCTGATTGGGGAATGAATCCGCTAGAACCCCCACAGAGGCAAGCTCTGACTGGGGAACATGTGTTTAAGACGAATGTGCGCGGTGCTACGGCGAGAGCCAAACTTTGGAAGCAGCCCGCACTCCATCCGTGAGACTATTGCAAATTTCAAGCTCGAACATCATAAATGGTGAGGACGTCTCAGGGGATTCGCCCGACCCGCCTTTCCGATTGTCATCGAGGTGCGACAACGAGAAGTTCTTTATCAGGAGCAGGAATTGAGAAGGAGAAGGAGAGAGGAGGAGGAGGAGGAGGAGGAGGAGGAGGAGGAGGAGGAGGAGGAGGAGGAGGAGGAGGAGGAGGAGGAGGAGCAGCAGGCGGAGGAGCGGGGGGGGGGAAGGAGGAAGGAGGTGGAGGGAGGTGGAGGGAGGAGGAGGACGTGGAGGAGGAGAAGGAGAAGGAGCAGGAGGAAGAGGAGCAGAGAAGGAGGAGGATCAGGAGAAGGAGGAAGCGGAGGAGGAGGAGGAGCAGGGGAGGAGGGGGAGTAGGAGGGAGGTGGAGGGAGGTGGAGGGAGGTGGAGGTGGAGGAGTAGGAGGAGGAGGAGGAGGAGGAGGAGGAGGAGGAGGAGGGGAAGGAGGGGGAGGAGCAGGGGGAGGAGGAGGGAGGCGGGAGAGTCGAGGCACACGAAGCTGGCGCAAAGCAAGAATTTGGAGGAGGAGGAGGAGGAGGAGGAGGAGGAGAAGAAGGAGACCGGCGTTTGTAACACACCCACATAAAGTTCAATTTGGGAAGCATGCTCCGCAGCGGATCCATCGAGAAAAAGTAGCTGGCAGCTTGGGTCTTCGTCTCGTCTTCTCCGCGCCAACGCGCCCAACCCGCGTCCGCTCATGGACCATACTAAATATTTGCACACGGTGATTGTTTATTTCCTTGCCCCTTCCTCGCTCCCACCAGGTGTTCGCACCGTTCGCGGCCTCCACCGAGGGCGCCGCGCACTTGCGGCTGCTTGTGGACGCTCTCCTGGACCTCATGGTGGGGGAGGACCAGATCATACAGTCTGTTCTTCTGTCCTCTTTTACATTTGTCCATCGTTCTGGGATCTTGGCGGATGCACTTTTGGACTCCATGAAGAAGCAAAACTTGAGATACGGCCGCCGCATAAAGAAAGACGCGGAAACGACAACACGATTCGCATGTTTCCCATTGGGGCAGAGGAGGATGTTCCACCCAGTTCCTCACTACCTTGCTCCTGCTGGTCCTGAGGAATCTCGCAGATGCGTGCCAGTCGAAGCCCCCCGAGCGAAGTGAAGGTTGGTCAAGATATCAGGTCTCACGGCAGATCTTACTTCAACTTGCTTCCTCATAAAGAGAGCATGTGGTTGCGGATGCTCAAACAAAAAATACTCGTCATCATACCCGCCCCCCCCCCCTTCGTCTCGTGGACGAAAAACATCTGCCAATCCGCGGCCTCGCGGGCTGGGCCCCTGGGTCGCGACCCCGCGGATACGGGACGGTCTTGTTCGCGGATACCTGGCGCGGAGCGTATCCGTGCGATCGCATATCCGCAGGGCCGCGCCCCAGAATCCAGACCGCGAGGGCGCGGATGCGGAAGCGTCCGCCGCGCATCCTCTCTCTCCTTACCATCCTGCTGCTGGCTGCTGCTACAGTCACCCCGAAGAGTGAGGAGGATCGACCTCCCCAAGGGTGCCCTCGCATCCTTGCGACTCTTGGGTCATCTTCGGCCCGTCCTCAGCCTGTTGCTGGCTGCTGCTACAGTCACCCCGAAGAGTGAGGATGATCGACTTCCCCAAGGGTGCCCTCGCATCCTTGCGACTCTTGGGTCATCTTCGGCCCGTCCTCGGCCACTCGCGCTGGCCAGCCCCGCCCGAAGAGCCTCAGCATGGGCGCCCAAGGCCCTCGCATCCTCCTCGCGCATCCTCATGGTACGCGTTGACTGTACTCCCCCCCTGCTCCTTCTGCCCCCCCAATTCTCCCCTGCCCCCCCCTGCCTGCCGCGCTCCTGCACCTCCTCCTCCTCCTGATCCTGCTCCTCCCGCGCCTCCTCCTTTCAACTCTCCTGCTCCGCCCGCGCCTCCTCCTCCTCCTCCTCCTCCTCCCGCTGCCGGCTGCTGCTGCTGCTCCCCTGCTCCTCCTGTCCCCCCCCCCCCTCCCGTGCCTCCCCCCCCCCGCCCTGCCCGCCACGCTCCTGCACCTCCTCCTCCTCCTCCCCTCGCCTCGGGAGGCGCCCCCTCCCGAGGCGCCGTCGCCGCCCCCGCCCAGCCACCACCGCCCGCCCCCCCCCCCCCTCTCGTTGTGAGGAGCGCCGCCTCGGCGCTCCTCGTGCGGGGCCGCGAGGGTCGAAGGGGGGGGGGAGGGCCGGGCCAGAGTTGTGATGCTCCAGCCTGCTGTCTAGCCTCAGGTCGGGCCTGTCCCCCCACAGGGGGATACTCGACGAAAGAAATAGACCCCAAAAATGTCAAAAAAATGTCAAAAAATAATCAAAAAATAGTCCCCAGATCATTTTGGGATTATTTTTGGATTATTGTTTGATATGTTTTAATTTTCGTCGAAAATTCCCCTGTAGGGGGACAGGCCCGATTTAATTCTAGCCTTGATCACCAGAAAAACTTTCGACCACCAAAAGAGTACCCCGAAACTCGAAAGTCTTCACGTGTCGGGCCCTGGGGGGCAATCGACACTCGTCCGACTCTGTACCGGCACTCTTTCGACACTTTTCTTCCGGATGCTCGAAATCATGTCTGGGGTGTGGTCCTTAAGTACGATGGGAGCAACAGAAGCCTCGGTGCTTCTCGTGCGGGGCCGCGAGAGTCAAAGGGGGAGGGCCAGAGGGGTGGCTCTGGCCCAAGGTGCCCCCAGCTTTTCGTACGATGTGAGGCGTTTCCAAAAAAAAGAAAAAGGGCTGGGCCTTCGAGGATCGAAGGAGTTGTCGTCTCTGCCGCGGCGGAAGGGCGGCGGGAGTAAGACGAGGCCGCCTCCGCTAGCAGAAGCCGGCGGAAGAGCGGCGGAAGGTGGCAGAAGTAAAACATGTGCCCCCAAGACATGGAAACGTTTTTGGGTCACGGGTTTCCGAAATCGGCCATGTGGGAGCCCATGTGGGAGCCCATGGGGCACCTCTGCGCCTCGCTAGGGGTGCTCCGGAGGCCGCCGGGGCCTCTCGGGCCTCTCCCTCGGGGCACCTGGAGCCGGGGGGCACCTCTGTGGCAGCACCCGACAAAGGCGCCATCCTCTGCCTCAAAGGTTTGCTGGAAGGCCCCCGCCGCCACGCAGGAGAGCCCCGTGTAAACTGCGAGTCTTCTGAAGAAGACCTGGGCCTGCGATTCCCGACCAGGTGCCGCCCGAATCTTGCACCAGCTCGCAGCAAAAAGCAGGTGTCTGGAGAGCCGACCTAGTCGTCGTTTCCTTATGCATTGTTTGGCTGATCGGCGCGGGCCCTCGCACCCCCCCTCCCCCCTCCATGGAGCAGATCTTGGCTAGGTTTGGCGCCTGCTTCGAGCAGGTGGAGTCTCCCCCATAGGACGCACTGTTGCAAACAGTCGCACTAAGCAGAGGTCCGGAGCCAGGCCCCCTTCCCCCCCCGTTCCGCCCAACGTCGAAACTCCGAAACTCGAAACTCCGAAACTCGGCTTTGCCGACCTTGCCAAGTGGCGCTCTTGATATCGCATGGCGTGGTGGGATTGCGCACTGGGAACCCCCCACGCGCGGCAACCAGGCCACCACCGCCGCACCCCCCCGCCCCCGCTCGCTCTGGCCTGCGCTCCCTGTCACCCTGCGGGGGACGATCGGACGACGTGCTGAGAGGAAGGAGGAGGAGGAGGAAAAGGAAAAGGAAAAGGAGGAGGAGGAGGAGGCCGAGGAGGAGGAGGAGGAGGAGGAACAGGAGGAGGAACAGGAGGAGGAACAGGAGGAGGAGGAGGAGGAGGAGGAGGGGGAGGGGGAGGGGGAGAAGGAGGAGGAGGAGGAGGAGGAGGCAAGCTGGGTGCACTCGCGCCATATCCGACAGCCTACCCCTCCCTCCCATCCCTTCCTATCGTGCTGATGTTTCCTCAATCCGCCGACGCGTGTCATAACAGACCTGGCACTCCAAAAAGGGCCCCATCGGGTTATGCGCAACAGGAATTGGAGAGCTGCATGCATTGGAGATGAAGGTGGCGGACGCGCAGGAGGAAGAGCAGGAGGAGAAAGGAGGATGAGGGAAGAAGGAGGACGAGGGCGAACAACAGCAGCAGCACCTCCAGCTGGAGTAGAAGGAGCTGGAGGAGCAAGAGGACCAGAGGAAGGCGGAGTAGGGTTAATGAGGCGGGCGACAGCGATGAGGAAAGACTCGGGTACAGAAAAGAGGCCTGCGCTGGGGCGAGAGTGACATGCTGAACGACGGGAGCAAAGCGCCGATCCTAAAATGAGGTCCACGCTGCAGCGGCAGCACCATTTTGAAGGACCGAAGCGACCAGATTGCAAAAACAGCAGTGGGAAGACAAAATGATAACATCTTCTTGCTTTGGAAAAAAGTACGCAGAGCGGGGGCTGGCTACTCCCCGACCATCTTTGGAGGAGAGGAGAGTAGTGCCAGGTGCAGTCGCACCATATCTGGCAGCCTACTCCTCCCACCCATCCTTTCCCACTACGCTAATGTTTCCTCAATCCGCCGACGCGTGTCATAGCGGACCTGGAACTCCAAAAAGGACCCCATCGGGTCAGGCGCTATCAGGAATGGGGAGCTGCGCACATTGGAGGTGGAAGTGGCGGACGAGCAGGAGGATGAGCAGGAGGATACGAGGATGATGAGGAGGAAGGAGGAGGAAGAGGGCAGACAGCAGCAGCTGCTGGAGTAGAAGGAGTGGCAGGAGCAGGAGAACCCGAGGAAGGCGAAGCACGGGAAAGGAGTGGGGCATCAACGACGAGGAAGGACACGGAACCAGAAAAGTGGCCCGCGTTGGCGCGAGAGTGCCATGCTGAACGACGGGAGCAAAGCGCCGATCCTAAAATGAGGTCCACGCTGCAGCGGCAGCACCACTCGGGAAGGACCAGAAACGGTCGGAGGGTGAAAAAACGACCAAACAGACAAAGATGGGAAAGACCAGATCATGACATCTTGTGTGCACTGAAAAACAACACGCGGAGAGGACGGGACAACTTGCGCACAGAGTCAGGAGAGGAGGGCTAGTCATATCCATATTGGGAAATTGCTGTCGAGGGCGAGGAGATGCAGAAAGGAGGAGGAGGAGGACGGGAAGGCCCATCGGATTCAATCGCGATGCTCGGCACGACTTGGCGGAATCAGCACCGTTTTTCAGTTTGGTCGTGCGGATGTGATTCCGGCGTTCGGCTGGCAAGCGGCACCAGCGAAGCTTCGGCATCCTGGTGTCGGCTTCTGGAGGCTCCCCAGAGTTTTTCTGGAACCACCCCGCCTGGATCGACGAGTGCCACCTCCTCCCGAGGACTGCGCGGGTCTCAGTGAGACTCTCCCTGAGCTGCCGCGGGCAGTTCGAGGAGCAGGGTGTCCACGTGGCCCGCGCGCTTTCGGTATATGACTCCTCCTCGCTTCGCGGGGCGCGCGCTCGGAGCACGCAACGCCTGGGCGTTGGGTGGTCTGCCCTGCTCGTCGGCTGCGTCGTCCTGCCCGCCCCTTTGGGCGCTGCCGGCGCCCTCAGGAGGGGGGCGGCTGCGCGCCCCCCCTTGTCGGCGCCGGGGCGAGCGCGCGAATGTCCACTCGGGAGCCTTGAGACGGGGGTCATTGCAAACGGGGGTCAGCCAGGACACCGGATCCTGCAGGATCCTGCGAAGACCCCCTCTGGCTGACCCGGGTCAGCGAGCCGCTCGTGGCCGCGAGGCGGCCGCGCATATTGGCTGACCCGGGTTTGCAAAGACCTGCGTTGCAGTTTTTGTTCGTGCATTGCAGTTTTTTGGTTTCCTGCTGACCCGGGTCTGGATTGACCCAGGTCAGAAGATCCCCGATCCACAAGGGCGATGAGCATTCACCGCGTGTCAGCACAAGGCAGCGCCAAGTTTAAGCTCCGATGAGCACAGCAGCAACACCCGAT
Source organism: Prorocentrum cordatum (assembly GCA_963575745.1). Classification (NCBI taxonomy): domain Eukaryota; class Dinophyceae; order Prorocentrales; family Prorocentraceae; genus Prorocentrum; species Prorocentrum cordatum. Next base: position 523,979 of record CAUYUJ010004036.1, on the reverse strand, counting down.
ACTGTACATGCACAATTCCGCGGGCCTCTAGGTGGTTCCTTGGAGCCGTTTGGGAGCTGCTCGGGGGCCTCTTGGGGGAGGACTTGGGGATCCCCGGGGGCCTCTAGGGGGCCTCTTTGTGGCCTCTTGGGCGCCTCTTGGGCCGTCGCGGGTCGCCATTACGCCGTCTGGCCCTTTCGGAGACCGTCTTCGACCATCTTGGGGCCCTCTTCGGCCGTCTTGGGGCTCTTTGGGTGCCCCCTTGGGCCGCCTGTCGGGCCATCTTAGATGCTGCTTGGGCCGTTAGAGGTGCTCTTGGAGGCCCCTTTGGAGCCGTCTGGGCCGTCTTGGGGCCATCTTGAGCCATCTGGACTCCATCGTGAGCCGTCCTGAAGCCCCCTTGGACTCCCCAAGAGGCCGAAGACTCAAAAGTCATATATATATATATATATATATATATAGATATATATATATATATATACACACATATACATATGTTCTTACGCTCTTAAGGCCTAGAAATGCTTGGTTGGGAGTGGTCGACGGAAGTGATGCGACTTCACGGGCGTGCCTGGGAGTGACATCATAATGTGAAACAATATTCGATGTAGCAAGTAGTTAACAATGGTAACATAGCTATTCTTCACGCTTCGCGTACCCCTACCAGCCTGGTCAAAAACCCTGCCTATGAGAGTTGACGGGGAAAGGGACGAAAAGACACATAGTGAAACAAAAAGCTCGGCGGATCCATGGAGAATGGAGACGAGGGGAGGAAGAGAAGGAGGAGGAGAAGGAGGAGGAGGAGGAGGCAAACCTCCTCTTGGGGCCCTCGTGGAACGCTCTTGGCGCGTTCTTGGGCGCTCATGGGGCCGTCCTGGGGCCGAGGTCCTCTTAGGGCCCTCGAAGGAGGAGGGGGAGAAGGACGACGACGACGACGACGACGACGACGACGGCGACGGCGACGGCGACGGCGACGGCAGCGGCGGCGGCGGTGGCGACGACGACGACGACGACGACGACGAGGACGACAGCAACGACGACGAGGAATACTGCCCGCCCTGGGAAATGCCAGCGCCACGGGGTGTGGATGCGCCCCCCCACGTGCCAGCACCGGGTCGAGCGTGCGAATGTCAACGACGGGAATGAGCATTCACCGCGTCTCAGCACAAGGCAACGCCAAGCCTCGTGGGCCCTTTCGGGGGCTTCTGGGGGCCTCTTGGAGGCTTCTCCCTGGCATTAGCCTCTTGGGGGCTTCTTTGGAGCCGCTTGGGGCCTCTCGGGGGCGATTGAGGCCGTCTTGGGGCGCTCTTGCGCCGCTTGGCCCCTTCGGAAGCCGTCTTGTGAACTTCTCGCGGCCGCCTTATGGCTCTCTTGGGGTTCTCTAGGGCTGTCTTGGGAGCCCCTTGGAGTCTTGGGGGCCTCTGTGGGCCGTCTTGGGGCCCTCTTGGAGGCTTCTTGGGCGTCTTGGGGCCATTTTGGAGGCTGTTTGGACCGTCATGGGAGTGCGAGAGTCGAGAATGCGAGAACGCTAAAATCTTTCAGACCCTAAGAAAGCGTGCTGATGTGGGCCTCGGGAGGCGCTCTTCGGAGTCCTCTTGGGGCCCTCTTGGGCTGTCTTGGGGGCTTTGGGGGCCATCTTCGGGCCATCTTGAGCCGTCTTGACGCCTTCAGACCCCGAAGAGGCCCACGGAGCCCAAAATCATAGATCTCCGAGCGGTTGTTACAGGTTTTGAGGCCAAGGAGGGGTCCGCTATTTTTGGGTCGACGGATGTGGGGTGGCCCATGGGCGGGGAAGGCGGGAGACATAATAACGTAAGATAATACAACGTGTCGCAATTATGCTGTGTCGTATACCTTGGACACGTTGCACTGAGGTGTTCGCCAGGAAACGCTGCCGCTCCGCACGTCACCTCCGGAAGTGGATTCCACCCGCTTCGCGGGGTGCACGTCCGGAGCGCGCAGAGACTGGGCGTTGGGTGGTGTGCCCTGCTCGACGGCCGCGCTGGTCTGCCTTGTCGTTCTGCCCGCCCCGTGGCGTTGCCAGCGCCACGGGGACGGATGCGCCCCCCCCTCCCGTTTCAGCTCTGGGACGAGCGTGCGAATGTTCACGAGGACAATGGGCATTCACCGCGTCTCAGCAGAAGGCAGCGCCGAGCTCAAATTCCGATGAGTATAGCAACAACGCGCCATTCGTACACAATTCCGCGGGCCTCTTGGTGGTTTCTTGTGGCCTCTTGGGAGCCTCGTGGAGGCTTCTTGAGCCTCTGGGGGCCTCTTGGGAGTTTGGGGGGCCTCTTCGGGCCTCTTGGGGGCGTCTTAGGCTGTCTTGGCGCGCTCTTGCGCCGAGGTCCGCCGTTTGCTGGGAGGCGTATTTTGCACGTTCCGCGAAAGATGGCACCCTGAAGCGCAAGTCATGCGGGTGATGCCTGCGCGGGTATCAGCTGGGAAGTGCAACGCCGTCCCGCGGGGCGAAGGCGAGCGCCGACTGGGGAGCGGAGGGCGGCGAGCAGGCAGAGGAGGCCGAGGAGGACGAGGCAGAGGAGCCAGGCGGGGAGGCATCGAATGGCCTTCGCCCCAGCCCGCCACCGCGCTGGGGCTGCGGGTGGGGATCCTCTTGGAGGCATGCGAGTGCTTACTGGGGATGCCTCTCGTGGCGCCCCTTGGGGGAGCTCCCGAGGGGGTGTCCGGTGGGCGCTGCGGGCCGTCCTGGAGCTTACTGGAGCATCTTCGGGGCCCTTTGGAGGCCCCGCGGGGCCTCGCGGGGACGCCTCGGAGCCTTCGAGGGGCACTGCGGGCCATCTGGAGGAGGAGCGCTCGGAGTGCCAGCTCGTCGCGCCCCTCTGGGGAACCTCGTTGGACCCTTGTGGGGTTCTCTTGGGCTGTTTTGGGGGCCCCGGGTCCGTCTTCGGGCCCTCCCTGGGACATCTCGGGGCCCCCCGGGAACCAGCATGGGGCGTCTTTGGGAGATCTTTGGCGGCCCATTGGGCTGTCATGGACGCTGTCAAAACGGAAAAGACGAGTATGCTAAAAATGTGCGCTTTCCCACGGGGTTGAGGATTTTCGCTTCTTGGGGCCCTCTCGGCGGTCCAAGCGACTTGCATATCTTAGCCTTTTTCAAGGCGTCGTCTCGCGCCCATAATCTTGCGAATAAGTGCGTTAGTCCATGAGTGGCGCAAACGAGACAACCTTGGTGACACCACCCTTTTTTCGAACTTGTCGAAGCTCCGCTACAACAACACCTCCTTGCACGTGCAGTTGAGTGACATGGACTAAAATGCCCTGGACGCCTTCGCAAGTCGGTGCACCGCCGCCTTCGATTGATGGGTAAACAACGTCTGCAAGGTGCCCAAGGCCTCCGACTGGTCGTAGAATCGGACAATATAGCCACAGAGGCGCGGGTCAATCTTACATTGCGAAAGCGCGCTACTGGATCACCCTGTAATTGAAAAGGGAGGGCGGGGTCGGACCCCCCCCCCCTCAGGGGAGGTGAGATTTTCGACCCCCCCCCCCCTACCCTTGGCGCTGGAAAGGGGGGGTCGAACACCCCCCCCCCCCTCCCCCCCTTGGCGCCGGACAGAGAGCCGGGGGGGGGGCCTCTCCTGCTGCTCCTTACTGCGCCGGAAAAGGTGGACAGGGAGTTTGGAGTAGGGAATAGTGGGTAGTGAGTAGTGAGTAGCGAGTAGTGAGTAGTGAGTAGTGAGTGGTGGGTAGTGAGTAGTGAGTGATGGTGAGTATTGAGTACTGACTATTGAGTATTGAGTACTGAGTACTGAGTATTGAGTAGTGAGTAGCGAGTTGTGAGTAATGGGTAGTGAGTAGTGAGTAATGAGTAGTGAGTACTGAGTAGGGGGTAAGGAGTAGTGAGTAGTAAGTAGTGGGTACTGAGTAGTCGGTGGTGAATAGTGAGTAGTGAGTAGTGGGTAGTGGGTAGTGCGTAGTGAGTAGTGAGTAGTGAGTAGAGAGTAGTGCGTAGTGAGTAGTGAGTAGAGAGTAGCGAGTCGTGCGTAGGGAGTAGTGAGTAGTGAACAGTGAGTAGTGCGTAGAAAATAGTGAGTAGTCAGTAGTGACTACTGACTCGTGACTAGTGACTAGTGGCTAGTGGGTAGTGGGTAGTGAGAAGTGAGTAGCGACTAGGGACTAGCGAGTAGTGAGTAGTGAGTAGTTAGTAGTGAGTAGTGAGTGGGGAGTAGCGAGCAGTGCGTGATGAGGTGTGAGAAGTGGGTGGCGAGTAGTGTGTCGTGAGTAGTGAGTAGTGAATAGTGAATGGTGAATAGTGAGTAATGAGAAGTAACTAGTGACTCGTGGGTGGGGAGGTCTGAGTTGTGAGTAGTGAGTAGTGCGTAGTGGGTGGTGAGTAGGGAGTATTGAGTAGCGAGTAGCGAGAAAGGAGTAGTGAGTAGTGAATGGTGAGTAGTGAGTAGTGAGTAATGAGCTGTGAGTAGTGAGTAGTGAATAGTGTGTAGCGAGGAGGGAGTAGTGAGTAATGAGTAGTGCGTAGTGCGTGGTGAGTATTGCGTGTTGAGTAGCGAATACCGAATAGCGAGTAGCGAATAGCGAGTAGTGAGTAGTGAATACTGTGTAGGAAGTATGGAATAGAGAGTATTGACTAGTGAGTACTGGGTAACGAGTAATGAGCAGTGAGCAGTGAGTACGGATTGGTGAGTAGTGAGTAGTGGATAGTGTTTAGTGAGTAGCGAGTAGCGAGTAGTGAGCATTGGGCAGTGAGTAACGCGTAGTGAGCAGTGAGCAGTGAGTATAGAGTTGTGAGTAGGGAGTAGGGAGTAGGAAGCAGTGAGTAGTGAGTACTGGGCAGTGGGTAATGAGTAGTGGGTATCGAGTACTCTTTGGGGCGAGGGTTAGGGGTTGTGTTTAGGGTCTGGGGTCAGGGTGAGGGTTAGGGTTAGGGGTGGTAAGGGGGGGGGGGCGGGTTCTGGAGTCAGGGGGCGGCGTGGCGAAAGGGGGGAGGGTCGAATTTCGAGCCCACGGGGGGGGGGGGGAGGGGCGGTTCGGACCCCCCCCTCTTTTGAAAGAGGGGTGGGGGGTTCCCCGACGACGGACCAGGAAAGGGGAGAGGGTCCCCGACGACGGACCGGGAAAGGGGGGGAGGGGGGGGGGGGTCCCCGACGACGGATTGGGAAAAGGGGGGGGGGGGCCCAACACCCACCCCCCCGTTGGGGTTATCCAGCGGCGCGCCCTCTTACATTGCTCCCTGGATGTATGAAGTCCGCCGACCCCCTGTGGGTTTGTAGGTGTGTCGGTGTGTCACATTATCCTCCCCTAGAATCCACCCCAGGGACTGCGCATTTGACCCCCTCCAGGCCCTCACGTAGGCGCCAGAGCAGCACCACTCGACCGCGAGCAGCATGAGCGCGATGGGTGTTGCATTGATTTTACCATTCCTTCCCACAAGTCTGTTTTAGATAGACGGAGTGGTGGCATCAAAGGCGAGCAAGTGGGACGGTGTGGCGGCAAAGGGCTGCGGGCTCCCACACGGCGGGATCGTCCTCTGCGCGTTGCTGTCAATTCACGGCCCAAGAGTCTCTCGCAATCGGCAGTCAGCAATGGAAGTCAAAACGTGGCCATATCCCGTTCAAGGCGTATGGCGCACCAAACGTGCGGGAAAGCGAACAGCGGTTTCCATGCAGGTTGACGAAACCAGCCCAGGGCGCGCTAGCGGTGAGGAAGACACTGCAGGCCATTCCGGCGGGCTTTGACCTGGCTCGGGGCGCCGTGGGCGACTATCGGGAAAGCATCCAGAGGCAAGCTGATTGGCGGACGTTGCCCATCTCGAAGGACTGGCTGCACACGAGCAATGCTGCAGGCAACCAATCCCAGCACGTGTCTGCTCCATGTTTAGTCGCTTCAGCGGGTCCTTCCTGTCGCCGTCAGAGGGTCGGGCGGGACCATGACTGCGGGTAGGTCGTTACAGAGCGTCCCCGAACGCCCTCAGAGCGTTCCAGAGCGCCCTGGAACGGCCGCGGAACCCCATGCATCTCCCGGAGCTGCCAGATGTCAGAGATCCCCGATGTGTCCCCGTCCGGTGTGATCTTGGTCCTGGCTTCGTCTTCATGGGAAAGCTTGAGTGGACAGTATACCATTTCCAGACGGCCGCACACAGTGGGGAAGTTCGTGAAGGAATGTGCTCAGGTGTCCTCAGACCCTGGGGGGGTCCTCGGCTGATGAGGGCGGCGGTGGTATCCATGCCCAAGCCTCCAGCTTGGCATCGCTCGGACGTGTGCATATATTTCTCGGCGAGAACCATCGAGGAACATCCTGGACCATCGAGATACAAAAAAAAACACGCACGAAACCGACAAATGCACGGGAAATGGACGTCCGAGCGGTGGCAAGCGAGTGAGCAATGGAAGAAAAGAGGGTCGACTGCGCCGACATTGGCGCGTAAGTTGCCCGCGTAAGGTCGCGCGCAAGTGCCCACGCTTCCAATGCAGCGTGCCGCGCCGGCGGCCCGCGCAAGCCACCGCGCAAGGTCGCTGTGCCATCTTGCGCGAGACCCGTTTCTCTCCGTCGCTCCGTTGGAGGTCCACAGGCTTCCAGATTCTTGGATTCCTCATTCAGTGGTTCCTTGCCCGACGCCCGAGGAGCGAAGGGGAGGGGCGAGGAGCGAGGGGGGGCGAAGAGGGGAGGGGGCGAGGAGGAGCGAGGAGGGGGCGAGGAGGGGGCGAGGAGGCGCGGGGAGGAGCGAGGAGGCGCGAGGAGGGGCGAGGAGGCGCGAGGAGGGGCGAGGGGAGGGGGCGAGGAGGAGGAGGAGGAGGAGGAGCCAGGCGGCTGCATGCGAGGCACGGGCTTTGTTGCGCGCGGCCCCGTGCGCGACCCCCGCTCCGCGGGCCCTGCGGCGCCCGGGGGCCACGCAGAGTCGGTTGCCTCCCTTCGGCGCTCCTTCCGCGCAGCACCTGCCGGCACACACCGCCAGGGCTTCCCCGGCGGGGCGTCGATTGGCATGCGAGACCGGGGCGTGCGAGGGCAGGAGCAGGAGGCGAACGAGAGGAAGAAGAAGAAGAAGAAGAAGAAGAAGGAGGAGGAGGAGGAGGAGGCAAAGAAGGCGGAAAACAGGCAGCAGCATCAGGAGAAGGAGGAAGATGGGGATCGGATCAGGAGGGGGACCCCGTCCTCCTCCCTCATCCTTACTCCTTTCTCCTCCTCGCTCGCGCTCGCGCTGACTTTGCGGTGTCGTTGCTTCATCCTTTTCTCCTCTTCCTCCTCTTCCTCCTCCTCCTCCTCCTCTTCCTCCTCATCCTATGCCTTCTGCTCATCCTTGTCCGCCTCTTTCTCCTGCGTGTGTGCCTCTCTCTGTCTCCCTGCCTCCCTCTCCATCCCCTCCATCCCTCCCTCCCTCCCTCACTCGCCCCAGGGCTTTTCAGACCAGTAGACCGCTTGCCCCTGCGCCGAGAGGACGTGCTCATGCCAGCAATCCCGGTCAAGCTGCTCTGGAGCGCGATGTCCTTAGCCGCCACGCCACAACGAGGAGGAGGACGAATAAGGCGAAGAGGTGGCCGGGCGCCAGGTAACGGATGCTCTTGGGGCACTTGCGCAGAGCGTTAGAGGGACGCACCGGCAGTGATCTACATACAGGACGCTCGAACCGCTTCGGAGGAGGTAAGGAAGCAGGGGGATGGAGGGGGAGAGAGGGGGGAGGAGAAGAAGGAAGGAGAAGGAGGAGAAGGTGGAAAAGGAGGGAGAGGAGAAGGAGGCGGGGGAGGAGGATGAAGGTGGAGGAGAAGGAGGACGAGATCGAGGACGAGGATAATGACGAGATGATGATGATGGTCCTGATGATGATGGTGGTGATGATGATGATGATGACGACGATGGGGAGGAGGAGGAGGAGGAGGAAGAGGAGGAGGAGGAGGAGGAGGAGAGGGAAGGAGGGGAGAAGGAGGAGGAGAGGAGGAGGAGGAGGAGGATCTGCAGCAGGGGAAGGAGCAGGTGGAGGATACGTTTTGTGACGTATCGCACGCCGCCACGCTGTCATCACGCGAACTAGAAAATCCGCTGCAATCATCTCGGGCCAAGTTAAGCACGGCCCACCACTGCGTGCGCCATCTTCCGCGAGCGGTAATCAGTAGTGTGGGCCCGCTCGGCCGTTCCCCTCCTCCTCCTCCTCCCCTCCTCCTCCTCCTCCTCCTCCTCCTCCTCCTCCTCCTCCTCCTCTTCCTCCTCTTCCTCCTCTTCCTCCTCATCCTCCTCCTCCTTCTCCTCCTTCAGGTAAGGTATTTTAGTCAACGAGTTCCCTGTTCTAGGTTCCCGGTTCCGATGCTGGTTCCCGCCCCAAGAGGCCACAGGGGCCCAAAGCATAGATGTTCCATCGGTTTTCTGCAGGTGTCGAAGCCCAAAAGGGTCCGTCACGTTTGGGTCGACGGAAGTGGCGCGACTCTAAGGGGGGGGTAGGAGGGAGCATACACTGATCCCTTCCCCGGGTCGAGCGGCCGTCAAGGGTGGGGGACTCACATTGGCGGCGAAAAGAAAGAGAAGGGCCCAGGAGGGGCCTTTCAGGATTTTGGCAGAAGCCCTCAGGGCCCCCAAACGGATCCCTTCCTTCCCGCCACCTCCCAGGTCACCCCCTTTCAAGATGTTTGCAGAAGCCCTCAGGGTCCCCAAAAGGATCCTTTCCTTCCCCCCCCCCCCTCCCAGGTCACCCCCCCTTCACGGCCGCCTGACCAAGGCCGGCTTTGCATCCCGAGTCGTTTTCTGGTAGTCCTGGGGCCTGGCGAGGGCCCCCGGAGGCCGAACACGGCCAGACACCTCCAGCACACGGACAAATATTCGAACCCTCACACACACTTGAGGGGGTTGTTCATAATCCCCCCAGCCCCCGAAATCCATGATGATCTCACCATGGGTGATGGTCTGGGGGTTCGACTGCTTTTGTCCTCCTTGGGGAGTCCAGGGAGGGGGGGCATCCTGCGCCGCAGGGCTCGAACTTTTCGTCCATGCGCGGTCCCGTCGCGGTTCTTTCGCCACGCGAGCTTGCCTGGGGATCCAGCGCGTCCCACAAGCCACCTGCCCAAAGGCCCTCCGGCCCCGAGCACGTCTCGACGCAGGGCTCGCCGGCCGTGCCGGCGGCTCTGGCGGAGGAACGGGCAGAACAGAGAACAAGAGGAGCAGAGGACGACGACAAGGAGGAGGAGGAGGAGGAGGAGGAGGAGGAGGAGGAGGAACGAGGGAGAAGAGGCGGAGGACGAGGGGGCTTCTGCGAGCCTCCCTCGCCGAGGTGGCCGCCCTGCCCGGCGCGGGCCCGCTGCTGGAGGACGCCGGGGCCGTGCCAGCGGCGCTGGGCGTGCTGCGGGCGGCGAAGGACCCCCTGCTGGCGGGGGCGGCTCTGGCGCGCCCCCGGGGGGGCTGCCGGTGCCGGCGCGCTGGAGCGTCCTGGCCGCATCTCGGGGGCCCCCCAACGGGGTGGTGACCGCACCGTGTGGTGAGTCGGTGGAGATTCGGGTCACCGCACGGTTTTGGGACTCGGGCCGCGCTCGGAGGACGTCTCGGGCGACCGGGGCCTCCAGGGTCCCAGAACCGCGTGGTGACGGACCCTGCGGTGAGGTCTTTAGGGATTTCGAGGTCACCGCCGGGTCTGTCACCACACGGTGATGGGACCCCCAAGCATATGCTTCCCAGGCGTAAGTCGGGCATGTCCCTCTGCAGGAGAAGTCTTCAAGAATGGCTGCAGAAGGGTCTGGTGACGATGTGTCGTGCTCTTGTGACCACCCTTGAATCGCTGGAGCGTCCTGGCTGCATCCGTTTCCTAGGCTTGAGTCGGGCATGCCCCTTTGCAGGAGGAGTATTCGAGAATGGGAAAAATAGTATGCTGACGATTGTTCGTGGTCTGCTAAATATTTTTGAATGTTTTCTAATTATGTTTCATTGTCTTCCAAGATCCGCATGTAGGGGGACATGCCCTACCTAATTCTAGGCTTGGATTTCGGGACGATCAGCATTGGTACGGAAAGAAAGGGTGCAAAGACCGACAGCAGTTCCTGTTCATTTGGGACAGGACTGCTGTTGGCGTCGCCGCGTGCTGTGTCCATTTGAGACAGAAGGCCGCCTGCCTAACAGCAGCCGCTGTTGGTTTGGGACAACACTTGTTGTTGGGCACTGTGCCGCTTTGTTTCCGTACCCATTTCGGGCGTCCAAGTAGATGGGACCCGAGTAGATGGGAGCAGAGGATCGCGCCGCATCGCCGATGCATCGCCGATACATTGCCGATGTATCGTCTACGTTTCCGATGTATCGGCGACGTCGGCATGGAGAAAGGCGGGCTCAACATCGAGCCGCAGCGGCGATGCGGCGCGATCCTCCGACCCCATCTACTCGGACCCCATTTGGGAGGCCTCCAGCTTTGGCTCCGCCTCCTCATCATCTGGGGGTGGACAGGCCCTATGGACGTACGGTAGGTTCGCGCGGCGTTGGCGCGCCGGCGACGCCGGCGAAGGCGTTCAAGGTTGAATTCTGCGACGCGGAAGCACCGAGAGACACGATAACGCCATTGGGCCCAACGGAATTCAACCTTGAACGATCGGGGCCGCGATCGATTCAAGGTTGAACGATCGACGCGGTGTCAAAAACCTTTGCGCGCGCCGACGCCGCACGAACCTGCCGTACTCGCGTCGGGAAAAAACACGACGGGAGGTTTTTCATCGTTTTTTTTCGGCCTCCGTCCGGGGGCCTTCGCGGGGCCGCGGGAGCGCAAAGACACAGCTCAGGATGAAAAGCCGGCCCTGGGGCAGGGGTCGGGATTTCGAGGGCCGCGCACTGGATAAAGCACGAGGCATCGCATGTCCTGGGCTCGGAGGTTGACGCGGCGGGGGCACTCGTCAGGGAATGTGCCCGGGAGGCTCCAGACCCTGGAGGCACTGATGAGGGCGGCGATGAGATCCATGGCCGATCCACGGTTCGAGTTCCACCAGCTTCCAGACCCTGGATTCCCGATCTCAGGGCTCCTTGTCCAGTGCCCCCACCCTGGAGGCCCCCGCTCGGTCGGAGCGACTCGCGAGCTGCCTTTCTCCATCACCACCTTCAACACCTTCACCTTCGCCGTCATCATCTTTCACCACACATCATCTTCATCATCGTCATCGTCGTCATCGTCATTGTCGTCATCGTCCTCGTCGTGATCGTCACCATCGTCACCAGGAAAAGGAGGAGGAGAAGGAGGAGGACGGAAGAAGGAAGAGAAGACAAGAAGGGGCGCCGCATGGAGGTTCCAGGCATCTTGAAATAGCCCTACGTTCATGGGCATCTTGAAATAGCCCTACCTTGCCTCAGCCGTCGCGAGCGGCGCAGCACTGCAATGTGAGCGGGCAGCTGAAGGATTTGAGAGGAGCGGATGAGTTCGGAGGGCACTTTGTTGCCGTCGCCAGCAGGTCGAATGCTCGATGCTTGTGAGGGTTCCCCTGGTTTCCCGCCTTTTGTTCCGCACCGCCTCTTCCCGCTCAATATGCCGAGGTGATGAGAGAGCGAGCGGTTGTTCGCACACGCGCGTAGGACTGAGGTAAGAAAGTGTTTCGCCGTTCGACGTCTGCAGCCGCTGCGCCTCTGCCAGGCAAACTCACTGCAGCGTCATAGGCAGGAAGAGGGGGCGCGAATGGCTCGTGACAGTTGCGGCTGAGGAGGAGGAGGTGGAGGAGGAGGAGGAGGAGGAGGAGGAAGAAGAGGCAGAACGAGGGAGTTCGAGGAAGAAGGACGAGGAGGAGGAGGGAGGAGGGAGAGGGAGGAGGAGGAGGAAGAGGAGGAGGAGGAGAAGCAGGAAGAGGAGGAGGAGAAGGAGGAGGAGGACGGAGGAGAAGGAGGAGGAGGAGGAGGAGCGGGAGGAGGAGGAGGAGGTGGAGGGAAGGAGAAGGAAGCGGAGGAGGAGGAATGGGACGAGGCGGGAAAGGAGGGGAAGGAGAACGAGGAGGAGGAGGCAGGAAGAGGGAGCATGACTGTCAAGAGGTGCGGCGCAGGGGCGCCTCCCGACGGGCCGCGCGCGCCCAGGCGTTCGTCGAGCGGGCCTCTGCTGAGCGGCAGGCCTTCCCGTTGCCTCCTGTTTTTCCCTTCTGCTCCTCAGTATCCCTCCTCTCTCCTCCTCCGTCTTCCTCCTTTTCCTCCTCTTCGTCCTCCTCCTTGTTTCTTCTCCTCATCCTCCTCCACATCCTCCTCGTCCTCGTCCTCCTCCTCCCCTTCCTTCTCCTCCTCCTCCTCCTCCTCCTCCTCTTCCGCCTCCTTCTCTTTCTCCTCCTCCTCCTCATCCTCATCCTCCGCTTCCTCCCCCTCATTCTCATCCTCCTCCTCATGTCCCTCCTCATCCTCCACCTTCTTCTCCTCCTCCTCCTCTTCCTCCTCCTCCTCCTACAAATACGTCTACTACTTCTTTTACTACTGTTACTACTACTACTACTACTACTACTACTACTACTACTACTACTACTACTACTACTACTACTACTACGACTACTACTACTACTACTACTACTAACTACTACTACTACTACTACTACTACTACTACTACTACTACTACTACTAAATACTATTACTACTACTCTAACTAACTATTACTACAACTACTACTAACAAACTATACTACTACTACGACTACTACTTACTACTTACCACTAACTACTACTAATACTACTACTACTACTACTAACTACGACTACACTAAGACTACTACACTAAGACTACGACTATGACTACAACTACTACTAACTACTAACTTAAATACTAACTACTACAACTACTACTACTACTACTACAACGACTACTACTGCTAACTTACTAACTACTATCTACGTACTACTACGACTACAGTTTACTACTACGTCCACGACCTACTACGACTACTACTACTACTACTAAGACTACTACTACTACTACTAACTAACTACTACTCTACTACCTAACTATTACCACTACGACGACGACTATTATTATTACTACTATTACGACGACGAACAATTCTACGACTACTATTACCACCAACTATAGACTACATACTACGAACTACGTACAACGTTAACTACTAAACACTACGACAACTACTACTACTACTAACACTACTACTACTACTACTACTACTACTACTACGACTACTACTACTACTACTACTACTACTACTACTACTACTTCTTCTACTACTTCTATTACTACTATTAACACTAATGATACTACTACTCGTCCTCCTCCTCTTCCTCCTCTTCCGCCTCCTTCTCCTTCTCCTCCTCCTTCTCTTCCCTCTCCTCCTCTTCTTCCGCCTCCTTCTCCTTCTCCTCCTCCTCCTCCTCATCATTCTCCTGCTCCTCCTCCTCCTCCTCTTCCTCCTCATTTTCCTCCTCCTCCTCCTTCTTCCTCCTCCTCCTCCCCCTCCTCCTCCACCACCTCCTCCTTCTCCTCCTCCTCTCTCCTCTCCTCCTCCTCCTCCCCTCCTCCCCTTCCTCCTCCTCCTCCTCCTCCTCCTTCTCCTCCTCCTCCTCCTTCGTCTCCCTCTCCTCCATTCCTGCTCCTCCTGGATAGCCCTTCCCTGTCCTACCCCGAGACTGGTCGTCAGGGCGGGCCGGGCGTTACGCTTAAGACTTCTTCACCGTCTAGGGTTTTGACGACTGAGATTTGCAATAGTTCCACGGATGGAGGGCGGGTTGTTTTCAAAACGTGTCTTTCGGTTTAGCGATGCGCTCGTTCGTTGTACGTGTTTGGACGAGCTCAGCTCCGCAGCACAACCAGCTCAGGCCATGGCGGTTCAAGTTCGAAACCTGCGTCCCTGACACTCCGAAGTTGGGCGCTGCCGTGGCTCGAGCGTCCGCAGGGAGTTTCTCCGCACCGTTCGGCCCTGGCGGTGAGGTGCCCAAGAAGTCACACTTTGTTGCTTCATATGTAGCAACCACGTGCATCAAACATATTGTACTCTGGTCCCCCTTCGTTCGCACCAGGAACAGGATCCTGAAGAACGACCACCCCTACGTTCGCCGTGAGCAATACAGCCTCAGTCCGATTGCAGGCCGTCACCTTACTTCCCATGGCAGGCTTCGACATCCACGGGACTATAGTGTCGCGCGTCGCACCCGTGACCGCAGCAGGACGTCAGGATCGGCAGGCAGTCTCTTGTCTGCTGAGTCAATCAGGAGTTCCAGCCAGGAGGGAATTAGTGGCGCGACAACCCTTTCGTCTTCCGCCTCGGCGCCCTTCGCGACACCCACCTGTGCGGCGGCATGGATTGCCGAGCTTCTCGAGAAAATCTAAACCAGCAACTTTACCTTAGTCGCCTGGAGCAGGCCACGCAGCAGGAGATCGTTGAGATTCGGTCGACAATGATTTCATCGGACACCAACATCCAGTCAATCAACAGTCGCCTCACCGAACTCGACAAGAACTCCCAGGCTACAATGCCGTCCGCTGTTGAAGCCGTCATCGACCAGAAGCTGCGCGACATCGAGGCGGAGCCAAAGGAGCTCAAGGACCTAGCCCCCCGCCGACTTCGCCCCCCTCCCACGCTAGCCCGAGAATTGAAATTGGCAATGGCACTTCGAGTGGCCAGCTAGCCCCGGTTCGCCGAGCTGCGCTGCTATGGGGCGTGCTCATCGCATAGCGATTGCTGGCTTCCCCGAAGATGATGCAGGCCCCCCTCCGAAGGTCGGCCGACTTATTTCTCGCGGCTGCAATCCCCAAAGGAAGACAGAAGCCGACGGTGATAGCATACGACACGACTAACATGATTACACTGGACGTCGTTGCCTCTACCAAGGCCTCAGACTGTCTCAACACTCTCGCCGCTGTTCCTCCCGTCTTCTTCCCCGACCCCAGCCCACCCCATCGCAGATGACCCAGCTCAGTGCCCGGCGGGACATGGAGCCTGGCACGCGCCTTCTGTTCCTCCCCACGGGTAGAGCAGGAGCAGCAGTGGCCACGGCGGTTCTCCCATTAGACAGCCGGCGGGTTTCAACGGTTCTGGCGGCGACGTCTTCGCGCTGAGGGCGCCAGAAGATCACGCTTCGATCTGCCGCATGATCACATGACCCTCGTCTCTTCCCCCGGGCCGTCAGCCCCCCTCCGCACCTTACCACCCAGTTATTTGAGGATCAATTCGCCGAGTTCCACGAGACGCTTGCCCCCCCTCATTCCCGCTCCCGAAGAGGGGGTGGATCATCTGAATGCATCGCATCTCGTTGAAGGTGTCTCGCGGGGGGCCTCCGGCTGCGGGGGGCGGCGGCTCCGAGTCCACGATTGTCTTTGCGCGATCCGCTCCTCCTCCTCCTCCTCCTCCTCCTCCTCCTCCTCCTCCTCCTCCTCCTCCTCCTCCTCCTCCTCCTCCTCCTCCTCCTCCTCCTCCTCGTCCTCCTCCTGCGGGCTCTGCCTACCTTGCCTGGCTCCGAAGACGCCCCGCAGCGCATCGCGCGGGGGGCTTCGCGTCGTGGCGCTCGCCGCAGGGCGGCCCGCGGCGCGCGCCGCGGGTGGCGCCCGCGGCGGAGGCCCCGCGCGTCTGCGGCACGCGGGGCGGGGCAGAGCCGGCCCGGGGCGGCACGGCACGCGGCGGGGGGCGGAGCGGGGCGGAGCCCGGTGGCTCTGGCCGCGGGCGCGGAGCGGGGCCGCGGGGTCGCCGGAGGTCCTGCGCGGTCGGGGGATCTGCAGGCACGCTGGCCGGAGAGTGTCGGCGAGCACGCGGCCCGCCCAGCCTGCCAGCGAGGCCACGAAGAGCGGCCACACGGCCGTTGGCGTTCTGCAGGCACGCTCCCTGCCCGAGGTGGGCAGGCACGCGTCTCGCCCAGTGTTGCTGGCGAGTCGCCGTGTGTCGAGCAAGTTCTCTTTTCGAGGTGTGCTCTGGAGGCGGCCTGCGGGCACGTTCTTTTGGCAAACAGACACCCACACACACACAAACAAACAAGCAAACAAACAAACAAACAAACACACAAACAAACAATAAACAAAACAAAACGCGTGCGAGGGTGTGTAGTTCTGCCTGCGGAGCCATACAGCGACGAACACCCTGGAAGCTCGAAGGCAGGCCCGACCCCGGCTCGTCTTGACGGCTCGTCTTGACTTGTGATCGCCACGACAAGCTTCCCATAGTTCTACACCCAGCATGTATTATCATGGCAGACGGGCTGCGGGCAGGCGCAATGTTGCAATGTTGAGCTCATTGGGCCCCCAGATCTGCTTGGCGTGCCTCCTACGAAAAAGTTACATCTGATGCCATTCGCAAGCACACTTAGCCACGAAATCCAGCGGCGTTGGGTGCGAACACATGTACCAAAGAAGCGAAGCTCACAAAAGTGGTTTAGATTCGCATTGACGGGCAGCGCACGGTGACGTCTTATGACGCGAATGTGTAGTAGAAAATTCGGCACGTTGGTTCGGTTGCTCAAGATCATAAGAAGTCAGCACGCGTAGAAGTAGGTCACGAGAGGCAGATCTGGCCCTTTGCATGTTCAAAGTCTGAACGTTTCGCATATCCCCACCAGCCCTTTTCCGAAACGATACCGATGAAGGTTATCTGGAGGCGGGGCGCAGGTCAGCATATAGTGAGGCAGGGATGCCAACAATGGTGAAGTTAGAGCCCTCGCGGAGCATCTTGGAGCCACATATAGCATGTTTGCAAGCCTTCTGGGCTACAGTAGGGCCCATCTTGGGGGCATTGGAGGGCCTTTTCTGGCCATCTTGGAAGCCATGGCTCAAAAAGGGGCGGCGGGAATTAGGGCCTTCTCGGAGGCCGAAAAACTGCCGCTTGGAACTTGTTTAGCGGTCTTTGGACCATATCGGGGCCCTCTTGGGCTCCTCTTGGAGCTCTCTGGGGCCATCTGAAGGCCTCAGAGGTCCGTCGCAGGCGTAAAGGCGCTGGGGAACGCCGAGAGCACTTGGAGTCGTCTTGGGTTGTCGGAGGCTATCATCAGCCATCTCCCGCTATCTTGAGCCATCGTGGAGGCCATCTTGGGGCGTCGGGGGGCATCTTCGAGGCCTCTTGGGCGAAATATGACCTTCTAACTCCTCTCGCCCCCCCCAATCGTCCAGGCCCCGGGGAGGGGAGGGGAGGGGTAAACCCCTCCCCAACCAAGAGAAGAAAGGGCTTGGAAGAGGGACAAACAGAGCTGTTACACCACCTGCTCCCAAGAGAGCTGGTGGGGCTTCGGGTGGCGGCGAACGAGGAGCACGGTCGGGACTGTGCGCGTGCAGCCACGGAGCACGGGACGGAGAACGCGCGACTCGGAGAGAACCCGCGCGCTGCTGTGTGTTGCACGGTGGGCGGGGGGCGGGCGAGGCAGGAGAAGCTCGATCGGGGGGGGGAGGCGGGGGGGGGCAGGCAGAGAGGAAGAGAGGGGGGGACGCAGGGAGGGGGGGCACGGAGAGGCCAGAAGCGTGGAGGGGAGGGGATTCGACTCTCCGGCTGGCCAGCCTTCCTCCTCTCCCGTCGCAGGCGTGCGCCAAGCTGTGCGGCAATGCCAGCACCGTCCGCCTGCTCCTGCTGCTCCTGTGGCGCTGGGGGGGAGACCTCGAGGCGTGCTCAGGGGGAGCAGGAGTGAGGCAGTCTCCGCGGCAGCAGCGTCGTTCCAGCCAGAGCCTCTGCAGAGCAGACTAGTTAGGATCGGCAGGTGCCCATTCCACCTCCATATCCTGCTCCTCCGCCTCCTCATCCCCCCTCTCCTCCGTTTCCCATCTTTCTTGTCATCCTCCCCACCGTCCACCTCCTCCACCCCAATCCTCCAACCCCCCCTCCCCTCCTCACCCTGCGAGGCGCGGCCGCAGACGGGTTGGCCGGCGAGGTGCTGCCGACGGAAGAGCGGCTCGCGCGGCCCGCCTTGGCGGCGGCCCTCGCCTGCCCAGAGGTGCAACCCCAGCGATAGCTGGAGCGGAGGCGCGCCCGGCACGCTGGGCGCTGCCGGGCGGCGGCGCCCCCGTTGCAGCACGCGCGCGGTGCGCGGCTGCGGCCGCCTGCTGCGGATCGCGGGGCCAGGGACGACCGCTGGGGCCGCGCCTCTGGCGCGGGCCTGCACGAGCGCGCAGCCTCGGCCACGCGTGGGAGTGACCCTTCGCTGGAGTGCCTGGGCCTCTGGCCGCCTCCATGGCGCTGGGGCGCGCCCCTTGCGCTGAGGCGCTGGGCCTCTGGCGCGGGGGCGCGCCTCTGGCCTCGGCTACACGCAGGAGTGAGCCTTCGCCGGAGTGACCTGTGGTGCGCAGCTTTCGGGGGACGCGGGCGGTTGGGCACTTCCCGCCTCCTCCTCCTCCTCCTCCTCCTCCTCCTCCTCCTCCTCCTCCTCCTCCTCCTCCTCCTCCTCCTCCTCCTCCTCCTCCTCCTCCTCCTCCTCCTCCTCCCACTCCTCCTCCTTCTCCTCCTCCTCCTCCTCCTCCTCCTCCCTCCTCCTCCTCCTCCTCCTCCTCCTCCTGCTCCTCCTCCTCCTCCTCTGCTCCTCCTCCTCCCTCCTCCTCCTCCTCCTCCTCCTCCTCCTCCTCCTCCTCCTCCTCCTCGGCCGCCCTCTTCTTTTCCACCCGCTCTAGCGCCTGTACCCGCCACGCCCTGCCGTGAGCGACACCCGCGCCTGCATTCGCTGGCGCCGCCGATTAGAAATGTCCAGGGGGCACGGGGGGCCGAACTGAAGCACACAGGGTGCCACTGCTGTACAGCACGCAACGACTGGCAGGCCACGCACCAAAGGTCACTCTTGCAAGCTCACTCTGGCGTGTAGCCGAAGGGGACCAGCGCCGCTCGCTGCCCCACAGCTCGGCCAGGAGCGAGCAGGTGAGGGGCGCCAGCCGCGCGCCCAGCAGGGGGTGGCTGCGGCCCCGACGACCCTCGTCTCCGGATTCCTCAAGTTCCTTGCCGTTGGCACGTTTGGAGGAGCTGCGGTCGGAAACTCGTGCTTGGCGTCTCGCGCCGCAGGCTCTGGCCCACCGCGCCGCGGCGCGACGCGCAACCCACGTCCCAGTCCCCAAGCGTCAGCGTCCCACGACGCCACGACGAGGACGAGGAGTGCAGGGGCCTCCTCGTCAGCATCTCGGGCTTGAGCGACCTCGGCGAGGTTTGGGACGGCAGCGACACGTCTTGCGAGGACTTCCCGCGGGAGGGCCCGGCCGGCTCGCGCATTCCGGTCTCGCGGGCGCGCAGGCCATCGGCTCGAGCGCGGATGCGGAGGACGAGGACCCGCTCGAGCACCGTCCCCGGGGGGGCTGGCCGCGGCAGACGGCCCGCGTGGAAGTCGAGGCAGTGCGAGGCCATCCCGCTCCCTCGGCACGGGCTGGCGGCCAGTGCTGCCGCCGCCGCCAGCCCACCTGGCTGCACTTCTGGGCACGCGCGCCCCGCTGCTCCTCGCTGCCGCGGCCTGGCCACGGGCAGATCGTCGGCCCCGCGACGGAGGCTTCGGGCCTGCTCGGCGCCCACTGCCCCTCCGGCACGGCCTGGCGGGCTGGGCCCTTCCCAGCGGGGCGCGGGGCGCCGCGCCGCAAACGCCGGTGGCGCAGCTGGACCGGCGGCGCCCTGCCTGGCCAGAGTGCAGGGCGCGCCAGCCCCATGTGCTAGGGTTCGGCTTCGCCCCCCCATGCCCACCCCACGGGCCGTTGGCTTGGGGGGTGCTCCTGGGGTGCTGGTGCCGTCGGAGCAGGCGAGGTGCACGGCAAGCCCCCTTCGGATTCGCCGTGCGCCTCGAGGGAGGGGGTCGGATCCAGTACGCTTGGCTCTGCGGTACCTCGAGGCCGCGATCATCATCATCATCATCATCATCATCATCATCATCATCATCATCATCATCATCATCATCATCATCATCATCATCATCAGCATCAGCATCAGCATCAGCATCAGCATCAGCATCATCATCATCATCATCATCATCATCATCATCATCATCATCATCATCATCATCATCATCATCATCATCATCTCTTCATCATCATCATCATCATCATCATCATCATCATCATCGGCAGAAGCAGAACCATCAGATTCATCATCAGCAGCAGTGCCACCACCACCCCCATCATCATAATCATCGTTACCAACATAACCACCACCATCATAATAAGAATCATCATCATCAGCAGCATCATCAGCATCATCATCATCATCATCAGCGGCAGCAGCCGCATCATCATCATCATCATCATCATCAGCAGCATCATCATCCTCAGCATCATCATCATCAGCAGCAACATCAGCATCAACACCAACATCAGCATCATTAACAGCAGCATCATCATCGCCATCATCATCATCATCATCATCATCATCATCCTCAGCAAAAGCATCATAGTCACAATCAGCATCATCAGCAGCAGCATCATCGTCATAATCATCATCAGCAGTATCATCATAATCATCATAACCATCATCCTCTCATCATCATCATCATCAGCAGTAACAGCAGCATCATCAACACCATCACCATAATAATCCGACTTCTCATAACCGGTATCATCGTCATCATCATCTTCTTCATCACCATCATCATCATCATCATCATCATCACCATCTCCATAATCAGCATCATCATCAGCAGCATCGCCATCAGCCTCATCATCAGCAGCATCATCATCAGCAGCATTGTCATCATCGCCATCATCAGCATCGTCATGTTCGTCATCGTCATCACCATCATCAACAATATCATCACCATTGCCATCATCTGCATCATCATCACCACCACCACCATCATCATCAGAAACATCATCACCTGCTTAATCAGCATCATAATCAACATCAGCATCATCAGCATCCCCATCTTCATCATCATCCGCAGCATCATCATCATCGTCACCAGTATCCTCATCATCATCCTCAGCATCAGCATCATAGTTACAATCAGCATCGTCATCGTCATCATCAGCAGCAGCATCATCATCGTCGTCATCATCATTCTCATCATTATCCTCATCGTCTTCATCATCATCGTCGTCATCATCATCACTCCGTCCTTCTCTCTCCCCTCCTCTTGCATCTATCCCTCCCTCCCCCCCTTTTCCTCGGAGACTCGAGGAGGAAGACAGAGGTCCTCGTCCCGCTTCGCTCCCAGCCGCGCCGCCCCCCCTCGTTATACCCTTCCCCGCCCTTCGAGGAGGAGGTGTAGGTAAGGGAAATTACGGTACGGTCGGTCCGAAATATGATATCGAGGTTTGTTTGGGGACGGTACGCTAATGTTATTCGTGTTTGTTGGGTATTCTTGTGCATCCAGGGGAGGTCCCCCTCGAGTAATTTTGTGGCTTGGGGTACGTTGGCCGGGCGGAGGGCCTCATGTTCTTGAAGCGTGTGATTATGTCCTAGGTCTGGCCGTATGCGAGTGCCAAGGGATGCCGGGGCAATGTTTTGCAAGTGCCTGGCAGCAGTTATCGACCATCTTCGCCTTGGAGTGGATGCCGTTTGAGCACGCGATGCCCTGCGCCGGACTTCAGCCATCAAGGCTTGAGCCCATGTGCTGCCCCTCGCCAAGTCGTCGGAAGCGGGGCCGCGCGCGAGCTCATTCCGTTCGCTAGGTGGTGCGCGCGCCAGTCCAAGTGCCCAGTTGAGCCATCATGTGTTTCATGTTATGCGAGGGCATGGGCGGCGCCCGCTGATGCGCTCGAGCTTGCCAGCTTGACTCATACGCGTATCCATACTCCTCCTTGTTGCTCGTCCTGCTCATGGTTCCCTCCTTCTCTCCGCCCCCCATCCCCGCTCCCTATCCCGGTCCCCTCATCCCTCCCCTCCTCCCTCCCCTCCTCCCTCCACGCCCCCCCTTTGCATACACTTGTCCTAACTTCTCGATGACCTCGTGCAGTCACACGAGCCCGAGCCTGCAGCTGCCTCCCTGGCCGCCGCGTAGGCCACAGATCCCTCGCAGGTCCCCTCCTCTCTGGACGACCTCACTGCGGGCCGACCTGTGCATACCAGCGCGCTGCGAGCGCCATGCGGCAACCGTCATGGATAATTGCATCGCTCCCAGCCTTGAAGCCTTGGAGCCCCCCTCTCCCCCATCCCCCCCGTCCCCCTTGAAAACCCCGCGCCTTTCGGCGGCGCCTCGGCCCAGCACCCACGGGCTGCGTGCCCGAGAGGTCGGCGGTCCTCGGCCCGAGATCTCTGGGGGCGCGGGGACGAGGGTGGCTCGGCGGCCGCCGTCTGGGCGCGCTTTCCTGCCTCTCCCCCGCCCCCTCCTCCTCCTCCTCCTCCTCCTCCTCCTCCTCCTCCTCCTCCTCCTCCTCCTCCTCCTCCTCCTCCTCCTCCTCCTCCTCCTCCTCCTGTGCTGCGCGCGTGCTCCGGGTGCTCCACATGCTCCCCCGCCGCAGAGGCCTGCGAGTCGCTGCTGCTCATCTTCGAGCGCGCGCTCCGCGCGCCGTGCCACGCGCTCGTGCTGGGCGCCGAGGTGTCCGTCCCCGGCCAGGCTCGAGCGGAGCGGGGGGGCCTTGCAGGGGGGGGCAGGGTGCTTGCTCTCTGCAGGTCTGTCTCTGTCGCTCCTCTCGTCGCCCGCCTGCTGCCCGTCCCGTGCAGGAGGGCTTTCCCTCGTCACCTCTGCAGGTCTGTCTCTGTCGCTCCTCTCGTCGCCCGCCTGCTGCCCGTCCCGTGCAGGAGCGCTTTCCCTCGTCACCTCTGCAGGTCTGTTTCTGTCGCTCCTCTCGTCACCCGCCTGCTGCCCGTCCCGTGCAGGAGCGCCTTCCCTCGTCACCTCTGCAGGTCTGTCTCTGTCGCTCCTCTCGTCGCCCGCCCTGCTGCTTGTCCTCTCGTCACCCGCCCGCTGCTTGTCCCGCCTGCTGCTTGTCCCTGGGCACCGTTGTTGTGCAGAGAGGTTCGCAGGAGGGGGGGGCAGGTCAGGCCAGGGAAGGTCAGGCAGTCCTCGGAAGCTCCTCGGTGAGGAGACAGCCAGAGGGGTGAAGCAATGATCCCCCCAGCCCGGAGA
Source organism: Prorocentrum cordatum (assembly GCA_963575745.1). Lineage (NCBI taxonomy): Eukaryota > Dinophyceae > Prorocentrales > Prorocentraceae > Prorocentrum > Prorocentrum cordatum. The sequence continues at coordinate 501,170 of CAUYUJ010004036.1, read as the reverse complement.
GGAGGAAGGGGAGGAGGAGGAGGAGGACCAGTGTAAACCCAAGAGTCTTCAACGATGTTGGAGTAAACCCTCCCTCCAAGCTCCCTTTTCGCAGGCCCCTACAACGGTTCACTTCCATTGACGGAACTGCCTTGTTGGAAGACACCCGTTTGAGGACCCTGAAGTATACCGAGACATTGTTCTCGGAATTCCAATGCCACGGATCAACCTGACTGTTGCGTCTCGGCGATCCTGAATCGCGCAAGAACGCCATTCCTAGGACTTCAACGCAGAGAATCAATGTGACTATTGCACCCACATAATCCTGAATCCATCCAAAAACATTTCTGCTACGCTGATGATGGGAATCCGTGAAACTGTTGAAAAGGTTGTGTATAAGAATGTACGCGGCGCTAAGGTGAGAGCCATACTTTGAAAACCACTGGCCCTCAATGCGCGAATTTCCTGCCACTGTTTAAACGAATGTGCGCCGCGCGAAGGCGAGAGCCACATTTTGAAAACGGCCCGCCCTCAATTCGTGAAATTCTTGCAAATGTTTCAAACGACTGAACGCCGCGCTAAGGCGAGAGCCACATGTTGAAAACCACTAGACCTAAATCCGTGAAACGCTTGCAAATGTTTCAAACGAATGTGCGCCGCGCTAAGGCGAGAGCCACATGTTAAAAATGGCCCGCCCTGAATCCGTGAAACACTTGCAGCTCTTTACAACGAATGTGCGCCGCGCTAAGGCAAGAGCCACAGTTTGAAAACGACCATCCTTCAAGCCGTGAAACTCTTCGACATGCTTAAAACGAACGCGCGCCGCGCGAAGGCGAGAGCCACATTTTGAAAACGACCCGCCCTCCATCTGTGAAGCTGTGGGGAAGTCTCAGGCGAAACGCCCGGCCCGCCCTAAAAATTAGCCTCGGGGTGCGACAGGGAGAAGTTATGTATAAGGCAAAGGAATGGAGGAGGAGGAGGAGGAGGAGGAGGAGGAGGAGACGATGGACGAGGAGGGGGAGGAGGCGGTGGAGGAGAAGGCGGAGGAGGACGACGACGTCGACGACGACGAGGAGGGCAATAATGATGAGGAGGAGGAGGAGGAGGACCATGGAACAGCGGAGCGGGGGGGGGAGGGAGGGCGAGAGGGAGGGAGAGGGGAGGAAGGGGAGTAGGATGAGCCAAGCTAGTGCGCTCGCGCCATATCTGACGTCCTACCCCTCCCTCCCATCCGTTACCATGGCGTAGATCCCCTCTCGATTCGCACAGTCGGATGTCGAATAGGGCAATGGTCCTGAGAGGGTGCGCGATGCATCGCAGAGCACGGCATAACAGGGCGTAGAAGAGCACGGCAGAGCGTTGTATGTCATAGTTTTGCGTGGCGTTGCGTAGTGAAGAATTACATCAAAAATCTGTGTAACGCAAAGGATGGCATCGCACAGCCGCACGGAACAGAACATGGCATAGCATGGCCTTGAAGATCGAAGCGTCGCATCGCATAGCATGGCGTGGCATTGCGTAGTCAATCATTGCATATTCTAGAATTGCAGCTGAAGGCATGGCATCACACTGCGGAACACCACATAGCATTGCATTGCATGCCGTGGCATGGCACTGGAAATAATGACGCCAGCGCTGCAGCGGAAGCACGATTCGGAACGAGCGGAAGCGCTGAAATGAGGCCAGCGCTGCAGCGGGAGCACGATTCGGAACGAGCGGAAGCCCGAAAATGAGGCCAGCGCTTCAGCGGGAGCAACATTTTGACAACAAAACAATCGAAAACCCAACTCCCAGGAATAAAACCATACACGGAAGGGGGGCCGAACATCTTCTGGACGTCATCAGGGGAGAGAGGAGAGTAGTATTCATATTGTGTAAGTGTGGAGGGGAGGGGGTGGAGCGGGGGGGAAGGAGGGGAGGAAGGACGAGGGAGGGGAGGGGGGGGGGAGGAGGAAAAAAGGGGGGAAGGAGGAGGGAGGCGGCGGAGGAGAGACGAGAGGCGGGGAGGAAAAGATTGCTGAGCAGGACGACGAGGATGGTGCTCCCCCCGCGCAAAAAAAACAATGATTTCTCGAGCGAAACGCTTGCTTTGCAAAACTTGAGGGACCTGGGCGCCCCAGCATGCCCCAGGAGGCCCTGGGAGCGCGGACGCGGCGTAATCTACGAGGGATCGTGGCGCTTGGAGCGCGGACCGCGCGTAATTTGCATAGGATCGTGGTCCTCGGAGCGCTGGCGCAGTGTAATTTTTCGAAGGGGTCGTCGGGGCCTTGGGAGCTCGGACGCAGCATGATGTACGAGGGATCGTGGCCCTTGGAGCGCGCACGCAGCGTAATTTACCAGGGATCGTGGCCCTGGGAGCGCGGACGCAGCGTAAATTACTTGGGATCGTGGCCCTTGGAGTGCGGGCGCAGCGTCATTTACGAGGGGTCGGGGCCCTGGGAGCGCGACCCCAGTGTAATCTACGAGGGATCGGGGCCCTTGGAGCGCGGGCGCAGTGTGAATTGTTAAGTTTCGTGGCCCTAGGAATGCGGACGCAGCGTAATTTATGAAAGGTCGTGACAGCTGGAGCGGGGGCGCAGCGTAATTTTGGAGCACGTTCCTTGGCACGTTTCGTGGGGCGTCCCTTGGCGAGTCCCCAGCACGTTCCGTAGCGCGTCCCCTTGGCACGTCCCGCGGTGCGTCCCCATGGCACGTCCTTTGGCACGTCGCTTGGCGCGTCCCTTGAGACGTTCCGCGTCGCGTCCTCCTGGCATGTCCCCCTGTCAATTAGCTCTGGGGCAGCTATTCTGTGTTCAGGCAGCTCGAGCTTAAGATCCAGATCAGTTCAGTCAGGATTCGGATGCAAAGGAGGACTCGATCCACGAGGCTATAGAGCACAATCGCGGCATGGCACATCGCAATTCAGCACGGCGCAGCACAGCACAGATTTCGGCACGGTACATCAAGATCGATACACTCAGCATTGGCACGTTCCTTGGCACGTTCCGTGGGGCGTCCCTTGGCGAGTCCCCCTGGCACGTCGCGTGGCGCGTCCCCTGGCACATCCCGTGGCACATCCATTGGCACGTTCCGTAGCGCGTCCCCTTGGCACGTCCCGCGGTGCGACCCCTTGGCACGTCCCCTGGCACGTCGCCTGGCGCGTCCCTTGGGACGTTTCGCGGCGCGTCCCCCTGGCATGTCCCCCTGTCAATTAGCTCTGGGGCAGCTATTCTGTGTTCAGGCAGCTCGAGCTTAAGATCCAGATCAGTTCAGTTAGGATTCGGATGCAAAGGAGGACTCGATCCACGAGGCTATAGAGCACAATCATGGCACATCACAATTCAGCACGGTGCAGCACAGCACAGCCCTCGGCAGGGTACATCAAGATCGATACACTCAGCATTGCGTTTGCCCGTCACCCAATCAAGTGTCTTTGAAGACGCTGCCATGCGTTACATTTCTATATTCCTTTCCGGGTTCGTGGGTCGATCATGTTTGTTCCCCTAACACAACCGCCCCCCTTCCCTGAGATCTTGGCGGCGCAAGTCTTTCGAGCCAGGCGTTTTCGCCTTTTTTAGGGTCCCGGGGCCCTCACAGATCGATCTGGCTCGACAAGTGACGCAAAAAGTTGTTGTCCGGGGCCGCAGGCGCGGCCTTTCACGATGTTGTAATGTCTTCGCCGCGCCGGATCTCGGGGCTCTCCCACGATGGCCACGGAGCCCGGGAAAAGCTTGAGAGCAGCAGGTGGCGCCAAGAGTGCTCTGGCACCTCCAGTGGGCCTCCGGGGGCGCACAGGGACCTCTGGAGGGGCCCAGGCCCCACGTGCGGCCTCCCGGCACAGGGAAGCGGCGCCACCGCCGCGCGTCGTCGCAGCCGCGCTGCGCGATGCAGAATCGCAGCACGGAGCTCGAGCTTCTGGCAAGAGCCCGACACCCACGAGCACAGCCAGCTCACGGCCAAGATCCGAGAGGTCAAGGCCGAGATGCACTGGGCCCATGGAGTTCCTGTGGGTGGAGCAGAGGCTCAGACCGCGTGAATCACATGGCGGCTTGCCGCAGCAGCCAGGGGCGCGCTTGAGGGCCCCAGCCTGCACGACGCACCCAAATGGCATCGCAGTGACCGTGCAAGCCTACGGCGACGCAGCGACGAGGCACCGCGACGATTGCTCGCCAGACGGCGTCGTGACCTTCCCAACCATTTTCCTGGCCAGGTTGTCTGCCGAAGTCCTCCTGGGGCCCTCCAGCAATCTGCAGACAGGTAGACTTACTCCGAAATTTGCAAGCCCTTGGATGTCCAAGCCTGCAGCCAGCGCGTAGTCTGTGGACATCATGGTGCGCTTGTTTGCCGGGCGCCATTGCTCAGAGGAAGGATGATACGGTGTTGAAGTTGCCCGCGAAGATGAGGGCGATGCGAAAACATCATTCGTGTCGCAATGGAGACCTGGCTCGCGTCCTTCAGCTTCTTCGCCATGCGCGTCCTGGCCTCTCCAGCCGGTGATAACCCAGGGCTGCGCACCAAACTTCTGTGTGGCTCGAAAGCCACGCCATGACGAGATTCGACGCCGCACGCAGCTCAGTTGCCCTGACACGCCCGTGTTGAAACGCAAGACGTGCAGTGTTCAAAATGTTCCCGTTTACACGTGGCGTGTTGGCTCGGCACGTGTTGGTCAGCGTTTTGGCGAACGTCTCGCGCCGAGCCTACGTTTTCAGTCGACGTGTGGAGCTCCGCGTCGACACGCTCCGTGTTGCATGTGGCGAGTCGGGGCACCTGGGTCTCGGAGGGTCGGGTTCACTCCCAGCCCCGTCCCACGCCGCCGCTCCAGTCCGTGCCCCAGCCCCGTTCCCGTCCTAAAAAATAGGTTCGTGTATCTATAACTGATGCTTTCGATATCGCACGGCGCCTGGCTCGCGCGATCTGCCGGAGCGGGTGCAGATCGCCTCGTGCACCCATTCCGTCCTTGAAGTAGCCGCGGCCTTCCAGCCCCCCAGATATTCGAGAGATTCCAGCTTCACGCGCGCCTGGGCGCCGCAGGCATCATGCACGAAATGCCCCAGAGCAGTTGGCGCGCGCATTTGGGATCCACGGCCCCGTGCCGCGCCCTCCAAGTTCCCAGTCAGCTGGGCATGCATGAAGCATCGGCTCATTGGCGAGCGGCGCATCCCTGCCAAGGCAACTCTAATAGGTTAGCCCGCCTGAAATATTGCAACCCTTCTGAACTAAACTATTGCGTCTCCGGACGCCAACTAATACATCGACGCGCCAACCATTGCATTAGCGCGCAAAGTATTGCATAAGGATTGCTCGACGAAGCACACGCGAACGTCACCGCGGTCAACTGTTGCATCACCGCGCCAACTATTGCACGACTATTGCGCCACAATTGTCCGCAAACCCTCGAGTGTCGGGGCAGGGGCCAACTTGGTAACGCGATCATCAAACGACTGTGCGCGGGTCCAGGAAACTCACGGCAGAGTTGCGCGCGCTTCCGCGCCAGCGTTGCTCCATCAATTCTCCGCCTCCCGATCCGACTCCCATTCCTCCTCCTCCTCCTCCTCCGCCTCCTCCTCCTCCTCCGCCTCCTCCTCCTCCGCCTCCTCCTCTTCCTTCTCCGCCTCCTCCTCCTCCTCCTCCACCTCCTCCTCCTCCTCCTCCTCCTCGTCGCCCCCTCCGTCCTGCCCATCCACCCCCCTCCCGAGACCCGGCCTCCGCCGCCGCCCTCCGCCGCCCTCCCCTCTCCGGGCGAAGATCCACAGGTACCCCAAAAAAAAAGAAAACACAACAAAAAAAAAAAAAAAAAAAAAAAAAAAAAAAAAAATGGCCTCCTGCCCTGCCGCCGCCGTCGTCCTCCTTTCAGGCGAAGATCCACAGTCCGCCCTCCCCCGCCCTCCTCGCCCTCCTCCTCCGCCCCGCTCGCAGATGGTGCCGACGCTGCTCCAGCAGCTCAGGGCGTCCGCCCCCTCCCTTCTCCGGGAGGGGGGGGGGGGTCGGGATGGCCGCGCGCGGGGTAGAAAGAGGCTTTCTCCGCCTCCTCTTTCTTCGACACTAGGCGCGACAAGTTCACCCTTAAGATCTCTTCTGGCTGACACTGGACTTCGGATTGCCGGCTGAATCGTGGGCGTGTTCCATGGGTTGGTTTTGCATGTCCCTTCCCTTCTCAGGGCACCCCGCCTGGTGATTGTTTCCGAGCGCGCTGGTCGGGGCGCGCGAAGCATCAAACATTGTAGACGTTTTTTCTGGCCTCGGAGGGGGAGGGCGGCTGGGTGGAATCCACCGAGGGCTTGCGCAAACGCTCCCCGGGCCCGCTCACCACTCTCGAGACGCTGGGCGGCGGTATCTCCCACACGGCGGCAGCGCGCGGGGGGGGGGCCACACGTAAGCCGCTCAGGGCGACCGCTCTCGTGGAGCTCTTCCGCCATAGGGCCAGTCGAAAATTCCAGTTCCCCGAGGGGTATCGGCGGGAGGGAGTGGCAGCCTGTGCAACCGCTTGAAGAGGTCCCCTTCGCATCCTTGGAGCAGTCGGCGGCTCGGGTTCCCAGAGAGGGCCTGCGGCCGACTGGCGCCTTGAGCGGGCCTGGTCGACGGCTCTCAGGGACTCCCCTCTCATCGTGGAGCCTGCCGACGGCTCCCAAATTTCTGGTTCGAGCTGCGCCCTAGCTCCCTCCCCGAACTTCATCCCCGGACCCGCCCGGAGTTTCCGCCGCCGCTCCCCCCCTGAACGAGACGCAAAATCAGCTCCAGCCTCACCGCCAGCGCCGACCGCAGTGCTGCCCCCACCGCCAGCCCGTAGCCCTGCCCTCGGCCCCAGTGTCAGTCTGAACGTGCTCAGGCCCAGCCCCATCCTCAGCCCACCCCCAGCCTGAGCCCCAGCTCGGGTCTCAGCGTGGCCATCCGCCCCTATGGATGATGGGCGCACGATTTTGTTGTTTATAACAGGCGATCAGAAGTCTATGTGTCAGCGCCAGCCCGTGGATTCTTGAAAAACTGAACTGGCGCTTAAGCCTTCTTGCGGCTCGGGCCGAAAACTACGGAAGTTAGCAAAAGCAACCAAACGACACCAGCGTGTCTCGGCGTTGCCGTCCGCCCCAGCACCGTCTTCCCATGTCAACCATCCCCGGTTAAACATTACGCCCCGCCTCAGCTTCGCCTTTGGACCCGGCCGCGTCCCGTGCGCCACCCGCGCTGCTGTCACCCAGTGTCGCTTCCCTCAGCTCCGGCCCCGGCCTCAACCGCAGCTCCGGGGCCTCCCAGATGGGATCGGAGCAGATGGGGTCGGAGGATCGCGCCGCATCACGGATGCATCGGCGATGCGGCTCGGTGCGGAGCCCGATTTCTCGTCGCCGACGTCGTCGATGCGTCGCCGACGTCGGCGATGCAGTGGCGATGCGGCGCGATCCTCCGACCCCATCTACTCGGACCTCATCTGTCTGGGAGGCCTCTACTGACCCCTTGCCCCAGCCCCAGCCGTGCTCTAAGTTTCGGCCTCAGCCTCCTATAGTATGATTCGCCGCTTCGGTTCAACGCGCCTCGGCCTCGGCGTCAGCTTCGGCCCTGGCCCAACCTTACCTACGGCCTCGCGACGGCCGGCCAGCGCGCCGCTTGGGCCAGGGCGCGCGCTGGTCGGGCCACGGGCTCCGACCCCAAGGCGCCAACGACTCGGCTCAATCGAGGAGCGCTGGGGAAGATACCCTCTTAAGCGTCTTGGGCAGCTTGCAGCAAATATGCGATTTGTTCGCGCGGAGACGCCCGGCGCCAAAGGATGGCCCAACACCGGGGCGACGCACCCGTCAATGCCATGGCCTGTGTGGTCACCGCGCAGTTATTTGCGAGGACTGCGCTCGAACCACGATGCTCGTGAAAGTATACAAGATTTCCAGCCTGGGGCAGTTTCTTATTGCGAACTATTGCGCCCATGCTTGCGCCCCCGTCTGTTCCCACCCCATCAGCACTTATTGCACAAAAAGCATCATCGCCAGCACAATCATGTTCCATCATTGCTCGATGACGCCACGTTCACGACGGTGGCGTCATCGAGGAAGCGCGCATCGCCATGGACCGACGCCACGCTCCGTCCGGCCGCGGCGAAAGGACCGGCGGAGCGGTCTGTCGGCCGTGCGGCCGCAGACCAGCGCAGGCAGCGGAGCCGCCGCGGCGCCGCCGTCGTGCTTTTGTTTCTCCGGAGGGGGAAAACACACAGACGCAAGTAATCGTCGATTCCCAGGAAAATATGGGAAAAGATGGGACCTGGGCGGGAAGACAAAAACACACAGAAAATACGGGGAAAATATAGGGGGAATCTGTTTATTTGCGTGTATGTATTTGTGTGTCCCAGGGCCCCTTCGGTTTCGCCCCACGGGGCGGAGGGGCGTTGGGACCCAGCGGCGCAACGCCTCGGTGCTGGGACAGCGGCGGCGCGCCGCTCGGCGGCGCTTGCCCGGCTCGCCGGGCGGCGGCCGACAGGGCGCCGAGCACGCGCTGCAGATCGACCGTTGCGCGGGCGTCGGGCGCCGCGCGTCGCGCAGGGCATCGGCTGCTGCGGGCGGGCGTTCCTCGCGCCTCCTGGGGCCAGGTTCGGGCGTTTCGCGGGGGGGGCGGCTCGGCTGTCATCATCAGCAGCAGCAGTATCATCTCATTCCACGTCCGAACCTCCCCCCATCCCATCCTCGTTCCTCCCTCGCCCTCCCCTGATTACCTTCCCTCGCCTCCCGCCCCGTTCTTCCCATCCCGCGCCTCTGCTCCCAGTCACCCTCACCCTCCCCTCGTTTGTCCTACTTTCCAATTCTCCCGACCTCCCTCTCTCTCTCTCTCTCTCTCTCTCTCTCTCCCTCTCGTATTCTTTTTCTATATCTAGAGAGGGAGCTCTTTCCGCCCGTCCTAAGACTCGTTTCCTTCTCCTCTCCCCCCAGATTCCCTCTGCACTGCCCCTCGTTCCTTCTCCCCGTCTCCTTTTCACGCGCACCACCCCCCTCGCCCCGCCGTCGTCCTTCCATGCGTCCCTCTCCCCCCCATCCCTCCCGCCCTCTTGCCCCTCCTCCTCCTCCTCCTCCTCCTCTTCCTCCTCCTCCTCCTCCTCCTCCTCCTCCTCTTCCTCCTCCTCCTCCTCCTCCTCCTCCTTCTCCTCCTCCTCCTCCGTGGCCATCTTGGCTCAAGCCATCTTGGCTCAAGGGGCGCAGCCCGCGGTAGCCTCGACGAGATGGGGAGACATGGCAGCTGCCGAGGAGGCCCCATGCGCCAGGTTCGCGCCGAGAGGGCGGCGACGAGCAGACGCTCCAGGCGGCAATGGGGGCGGCGGCGCAGGCGGTGGTCTGGGCCGCGCTGGAAGCCACCCGCCCGCAGCTTGGAGTGCCAGAGCCGTCGTGGGCCCCCGTCAGGCCGTCAAGAAAGCCCTCCCCCAAACGGCCGTCGACGGCGGCCAGGCAGCAGCCTGCGCTGCAGGACCGCGGGCGGGGCCCCAGCCTCGGGCCGCCTCCGGTCGAATCGGAGCTGCTTGCGAGGCTGACGGCAAGGAGGGCCTGTCGCCCTTCTCCCGGCGAAGCAGCTGCGTACCCGCCAAGAAGGACAAAAAGTCAAAGGAGGGAGCGAACGACAAAAAGGACAAGAAACACACCAAGGATGGCAATAACGACAAAAAGCAGCATCGCTACTCGAGCACCCACGAGACAGCGTAGTGGGTTGTATTTCCGCGGAGGAGCTGTCCAAGTTGCTGATCTGGGGGTTAAATGGCATGAAGGAGAATACGGGGAGCACCCAGTTCTTCTATTTCGGCGGCGACACAGATGCGGCGCAGAAGACGAACGGGAAGGACCTGGATGGGGGGGACTGGAGCCAGAGTGAAGGGTCTGTCATGGAGTCCAGCTCCGCATTGGAGTTCGTGCACGGCAAGTTTATCGAGTACATGTTCAAGAAGGGGTACGGGTTCGTCGACATCGGATGGCGGCGGCGACAATTGTGCAAATCAAGAACAACCCGATCCTGGGCAGCGTCGAGGTGGGTGCTGCAGTACAGGTGAGGATTATAAATTCTGTTGG
>CAUYUJ010004036.1:483687-486187 GCA_963575745.1 Prorocentrum cordatum | reverse complement strand
TTAGTCATTGACTCCTCGGCAATATTGCGTCTATGAACTATCGGTTAATGAATTTGGATTGCATGTCTAGCATATCGATATCCGCAGTCGGCTCTGCTGCAACACATCGCCATGCGACTTCCTCGACAGCTCACGCAACGAGTACTAGCACAAACATCAGAACGAGGAGTACAAGAGGGACAGCTTTCCCTGGAGAGGGTGATCCTGACTTCCGAGTTGGGCGGCTGCGCTCTTGCGCTACGGACGACGCCGTTGGCTCTCGGATCATCGAGGGGCTTCCAGAGAAGAAGTTGGAGGAATTACTATTTCGGATGGGGGGCATTGGACTTGACATGTTGGCGCTCCAGGAAGCGTACAATTACGAGTCCGCATGCACATGTTACCCACAGGGGTTACTTATCGTTGCTATCTGGAGACCCTGACGATTGAGATACAGCAGGGGTGGGTTTCTTATTTTCGTCTCGCATTCGCCAGAGCGTCGCTGGATTCCGGACGATCTCCTCCAGGGTCGCCATCGCCAATATCCGGGTGCGAGGAGGAAAGATACCCATCTTCAGCGCGCGCGCGCGCCCCACAGCGAAAAGCCAGTGGCAGAGAGACGCGAATTCTACCAGATTCTGGACGCAATGGTTCGCAACGTGTCCGGGCATGGAGGCAGGATATTGATGGGGGGGCTTCGATGCGAGACTCAATGCACGTTTTCCGCATGAGGAGGAGCACGCGGGCCCGCACACATTTGGCAACCCCGCCGCGGAGATCAATCCAAAGTCGAACAGGAGTTTCCTGATGGAGTCCTGCGCGCCCAGCGACTCGGTGGCCAGCAACGCGTTCTTCAAGCACGGGACGGAGGAGCAAGTCTTACGCTGCAACGTCAGGCCTCGGCCTTCAGATCCAGCCACGCCGGGGCATTTCGGCCAGGTCGATTTCTCGTTGGCCTCGCGCGAGTTTCAAGGACACGCCTGCGGCGCTCAGCCTGCGCGGGGCGCCGCTCTGGCATTGCATCCCTCTCTCTTGCTATGCCGCGCGCGCATGGACATTCCGAAAGTTGCCCGGCTCCGCGCTGCCCGGCTGGATGTCGCAGCGCTCTCGCGCGGCCGGCCGGCAGAGGCATTCCAGCGTGCTGTCGTGGATCGCATAGGAAACGGGGGCCCCTTGGAGGGCGCGCAAGACGAGCCCCGCACCACCATAGTGGATGCTTTCGCCGACGCCGCGCAGAAATAAATGCCCGCCAGAAGCTGCGGCCACCAAGAGCAGGCCATGGATCAGCGCGCCTACTTCACAGCTGATTGCTAGACGGGGAGAGGCGCGACGGAGTGGCGATCACGAGGCTGAGAAGTGGTTGCGCGGCAGGATCAAAGCTGTGTGAAAGCTGACCGTAGCAAATGGCTCGACGAAATACCAGCCTCTGGCGATTGGGCAGAAATCAGGAAGCTCAGGAAAGGCCCGAAAATGCAGCAAGGACGCACGCGGGATACGAGAGGGCACCAGGTGGACAGCGACGAGAGGGCCGACACCTTGGCGGGATATGCTTCCAAGGTTCAATGGGCTGCGCGGCCGACAACCGTCGTCGACGAACCTTCCCCCCTCGGCCCGACGTCGCCCGTCGACTGCGGCCAAATCAGCCCAGGGGAGGCGCGCGAGGCAGCCCGCCAGCTCAAGCGGAAGAAGGCGTCGGGCAGCGACGACATCCCAGCTGAGTTGTGGAAGACGATGTGCATGCCAGGTACCCCGGCAGCGGAGTGGGCTACGGCACTGTGCAACAAGCCACGCGCGAGGCACAAGGCGTCGCCAGGTCCGCCCAGGTGACACGCTATCCAAAAGTTCCCGACCTTAGATTCGCTGCGCACTTGGACGAGCTGGAAACCTTTTGCTTTGCGTGGCCACTTGGGTGCACTCGTCTGAGCACTGTCGCCGCACCAGGCCCTACGGATGTCTCCGAGATTGCTCCATGCACGCGGCCACTCTGGGGGCATCGCCGCGCGAAGTCTTCGAGAAGTTTTTCCTGCAAGAGCAAAGAGAGGGACCGTGCGAAAAGCAACGTCGCGCCCTCGTGAACACGTTATACTACCAGGCGTCGCGCTCGCCAGCGTTCTCAGAAGCCCCGAGACAAGGACTCTGCAAACCAGGACTTTGAAAACCCCAGCTGCAGAGAGAACGAGGAAGGGAGAATGGTTCGACCCGAGGCTGCAGTTTTCTCGGGCGTGCCAATGTCTAGGCTTCCTAGATGGGGTCGGAGTAGATGGGGCATGAGGATCGCGCCGCATCGACGATGCGTCCCCGATAAGGCTCGATGTGGAGCCCGCTTTTCCCCACGCCGGCGTCGCCGATGCATCGCCGACGTCGCCGATGCATCGCCGATGCATCACCGATACATCGCCGATGCATTGGCGATGCGGCGCGACCCGTCGACCCAGTCTACTCGGACCCCATCTAGGAGGCCTCTACAATGCCCCAGCTGATCAATCCTGACATCTGATTTGTTCCCTCCGCGGCCCCCGAG
>CAUYUJ010004036.1:381187-481187 GCA_963575745.1 Prorocentrum cordatum | reverse complement strand
GGAGGTTCGAGGTTTTCGGGCGCTTTCGTGAGTTCCCGAAGGCGTTCAGGCCTCGGGATGCTCTCCAGCAGCTGCGCCTCGCCGAGAGGCGTCCGGGGGTGCCCCGGATCGTCCCGAACGGCCGCCGGAGAGCCAGGCTATGGCCCGAAAAGTGCATGGCAACGACAAGGGGGATAAGCTCAGGAGGGGGATACATCGACCCCCATCGCCCATTGGTCTCCGATGGGGGCCTGATAGCCCACCCCGCCCAGGCACGTGCAGAATCGCCTTGGGGGACCTGTCAGTGATGTATCGGGTCTCGGGGACTTCTCTCGTTCTATCCTTTGTCTGTTTCTCAGGAGTGGAAAAATTAACGTGCACACAAGTAAACATAGATCTCCATGGCAATATTTCAGCATGTTGAAATGGAAGGGAGGAGGAAAACCCATAAAATAGTCAGACAAGGTTTGGGGATCCTGGAGGTTGTGACTATTCATTGCGAAGGCCTGACGGCCGGTGCCGCCGACCCTGCAGAGGACCACGACGTCGGCGACGAAGTGGGCGGAGACGGAGGCCGTGGAAAATGAGGAGGAGGAGAAGGCGAGGAGGAGGGGGAGGAGGGGGAGGAGGAGGAGAAGAAGGAGGAGGAGGGAGGAAAAGGAGAAAAAGAAAAGGAGGAGGAGGAGGAGAGGAGGAGGAGGAGGAGGGAGAGGAGGAGAGAGAAGGGAGGAGGAGGTGAGGGAGGAGGGAGGGAGGGAGGGAGGAGGAGAGGGAGGAGGAGGAGAGGAGGAGAGGGAGAGAGGAAGGAGGAGGAGGAGAGGAGGAGGAGAGGAGGAGGAGGAGGAGGAGGAGGATGAGGATGGGATCGGGAGGAGGAGGGAGGTTGACTACTTTGTGACTCCCTGGGCGCCTCTGCCTCGCTCCTGGCGCCGCCGCCTGGCGCCGCCGCGTCGCGCCTTTCCGCTCCGTGCTGCCTGGCCCCTCGCACCTCTCGGGAGGGAAAAAACACACACACACACACAGACACGATTGAGCGTCGATTCCCCAGAAAATATTAGGGAAACTATGGGAAGTGGGGGGAAGACAAAAAAACAGAACATATGGGGAAAGACGGAAAACAACAAACACAGACACAACTGAGTGTCGATTCCCCAGAAAATCTGAAGGAAAGATGGGAAGTGGGGGGGAAGCCAAGAATCCAGAAGATGTTGGAAAAGATGGGGAATCCTTCTGTTTGTGTGTACCTATTTGTGCGTCCTGGGGCCCCTTCAACCTCCCCCTGCACGGTGACGGGCCGGATCGGTGCGCTTGGCCTTGGCGGGCGCTCGTTGCTTGCGCACCCGCCTGTCCTTCGAACGAGTCGGCCAGATTTGGAATCGGCTGGGGGTCTGAGTTGTCCCACCATTGGCTCCCGCCAGCAGGAAGGACGGGGGGGGCCAGGCTCGAAGTTCTGGGTTCGAAAAGGTTCTTGTGCCTTTCTCTGCCTGCGGGAGCCGTTATCGGGCCCTGGGACTGTCAGAAACGGATCCGGATGAAAAAGTGCACCAGAGGGACCTCGGGAGGGGTCCAGGGATCGATCTTGAACGGCTCCGCTTCTTTATCGGTATCGTTCAACCGATCCCCATCCCCATCCCCATCCCCTTCGAGACCACCACCAAATTACCACCCCACTTGGGGATACACCCCTCGAAACCCGAAGACAACGGCCTATATCCCCATCTAGGGGGGGAAATCGGCCAGCGGGGCCCAGGCCACGCCGCTGGGGATGGGGATCGGCTAGACGATACTCATGTTACCCCCCATTCGTGACCGACTTCCTCAGGGCCCATCCAGTTCAGGCCCCCAATGGCCGCCTCCGAGGCCCGATCGGAGTCCGTAGCCGTTCTGCCTCGAGCGCGCGGGCGCCCGTGGCTGCCACCCCCCGGCGGGCTTGCTCGGGTGCGTCACGCGCCGCTGCCCCAGCGGCCGGCGGCGGCCCATGGGCGCCGACGATGCGGACGACCCCAGCCGCCACCCGGTGGTGCAGGCCTTGCGCGGGCTGCTGCAGGCTTCCCACGGCGCCGCCGGCAGGGGCGTGCGCGACGCCATCGAGGACGCAGCCACGCTGGCCCACGAGGCCGCGGCCTGCGGCGCCGAGGGCGACCACGGCGCCGCCGCGGAGTGCCGCGAGGGGCTGCAGGCGCAGCTGGGGGACGCGCCGCTGCAGCCGCTGGCTCCCGACCTCGAGAGAGTCTGGGCCGTCCTCGCGGGCTCCACCGGCGGCGGAGGCGGCGCTGCCTGCCTGAGCATCGAGGAGGTGGAGGAGCTGGTCTTGGGGTACCTGTGCGCCCTGCCGGAGTTCCTGGGCCGCTCGCTGGTGCGGAGCCTCGTGCGTCAGGTGAGCGTCGCAGAAGAACGGCATAGCGTGAGCGGACATCGGCGCGTGAGCTCCCCGCGTAAGGTCGCGCGGAAGCGCCTTCGTCTCAAAGGTGGTGTGCCGCGCTGGCGGCCCGCGTAAGCCGCCACGTAAGATCGCTATGTAATCTTGCGTAAGACCCGTTCTTGATAGTCGCCCAGGTGGGGCTCGGCCAGGGCCTGATGTCCGACGGCGACCGCCACCTCGACGTGGGGAAGCTGATCAGGGGCTTGGAGCCCCAGCTGCCGCGTCACCTCGCCACCTCCAAGAAGATCGCGGGCGAGTGCTGCCAGCACTTGCTGCAGCGGTCGGAGACGATCGCTGCCAGCGTGCTGCGGAGGCTGGACTCGAAGAAGAAAAAACGGCATAGACATAAACTTTCGGCGCCCCGCGCGAATGTCTTGGATCCGCGGCCCCCCCCCCCCCGACGACGCCTCCGGCGCCGGCGCCAGGGAGGGGGGCCCGGCGCAGATCCAAGAAATCCGCGCGGACCGCCAAAATTTTGTGTTGCTGCCGCTGTTTCTGCCTCTGTGGACGTGGACGGGGACGGCGCGGTGAGCCGGGAGGACTTCCTGCAGGCGGCGCCGCACGCTCTCGCCCTGGAGGTGGAGAACCTCGCCACGGCCGCGTGCGTCGAGGCGCTGCTCGCCGATCCGGACTTCGCCGACGACTTCCACCCCGCGATGGCCGCCGCGCTCGGGATCTGCGAGGGCGCCTCCGAGGGCGTCGCCTGAGGGGCGCACACTTCCAGGGTCGGGGGGCCTCGGGCTCGTCGTCGAGGGCGAGCGCACGGGCGGGTGTCCCTCCTTCTCCCCCGCTCCCCCTCCTCTCCCTCCTTCTCCCCCGCTCGTCGAGGTCGGCCACGCGCAGAGGGGGGGTCGGGGGAGGGGGGAAGGCTTCTTAGAAGCGCCCCTGCTTCCCAGAGAGGGCGCGGTCCTGATGTATATAGGTGTGAGGCCGCCGCCCTCTAAGAAGCAGCCTCCTTCTGAGGAGCCTCCCCCCCCTGCCTCCACCCCCTTCTGCGCGCCGCCAGCGAGGGGCGCCCACTTCCGGGGTCGGGTTGGCCTCGGGCTCGTCGCCGAGGGGGGCTCGTCGCCGACGGGCGAGCGCACGGGCGGCGGGCGGCGCCCGAGGGGCGCGCGCTCCTTCTTGGGCGGGGGCCGCGGGCTCGTCGGAGGAGCTCGTCGCCGAGGGCGCGCGCGCGGGCAGCGGCCGCGGGCTCGCAGGTGGCCGCGGGCCCGAAGTCGGCGCGCGGCGATTTCCCGGGAGCGGGAGGCGCTGCTCCCCGCCTCGTTCCCTCCCGCTTCCTTTCTCGCCGAGGTAGGCGAAAGTCTGCGCCCGCTGTCTTCGCAACCATGTGTTGGACTGAGCGCCGCCCCCTTCTGAAGTTACGGGTCTCCCTCTGTCCGCTTATCTCAGCTCTGGCCCAACGTAGGACCTCCCCACAGAGGGCATCACCCCCATGCTGGCCCGATAGGTTCCCCCCCCATCCCGTGCCGTTCCTCATCGTCATTCCCCCCTGTCTGCTAGCCCCATCCCTTCGGACCTTTCCCAAGCGGATGCTACCCCTAGTCTTGACTTAACATTCCCTGCTTTTCTGAGCCTGGACGCCCTCGTCCTCCCCGTCGTCATCCTCGCCCCTCCTCTCCCTCCTTCTCCCCTCAATCCCCCCCCCATGGGAAACTCCTTTCCCTCTCCCCCGCTCCCCCTCCTCTCCCTCCTTCTCCGCCGCTCCTCTCCCTCCTCTCCCTCCTTCTCCCCCGCTCCCCCGCAATCCCTTTCTGAGCTCAGAAGCTGCTCTGGGATGAAGCCCTTCCCTTTCCCTGCTTGGACCCCCCATGGGAAACGAGGGTCCGCTGTCCCCCGCCCTGAACTTAGAAGCCCACCCATGTCTGCTGACCCCCATCAGAGAACACGCCTTAGATTGTATCAGCTAGCTGGTTCTTTGGGCAAGCCCAGGGGTACCACCAGTCCAGGATGTGATGTCTGTGGTGTGCTTTCTTTCTCCACGTTCTGGAGCGGTGCTACTTCCTTTCTGGAAATACAGTCCCCCGCTGTTCTCTGATGTCCCATCTCCGGACCACAACCAGAGGGGTGTTGCCCCCCTGCTGGATGCAGGAGCGTTCCCTTCTGGTCCCTTCTCCGCCTCCTCCTCCCACCCTGTCCGCTGACCACCCCGCTCCAGACTTCCTCACGAGAGGGTGTTGCCCCCTATGTTCGGGGGTGGACAGAACCCCCAACAGTGACACGTCGATTAGTGAATTGTCCTTTTTCGGTTCTCGAGAGGGCGCCGCGGCCGTTATTTTCCAGGCTCGCGCCCGCCAGGTTTGGGCCTCAGGTCGTTTTCACTAAACCACGTTTTACTAAAGGGAGGTCTGTCCATCCCCGACATGTGGGGATTTGGATCTCGGACCCTTGCCTGCCACCCCCAGACCTTCGCATGGAGGGTGTGTGCCTGCATCCCGGACTTCGACGTCCGCCCCATGGGGGAGGGCGGGGAGGGGGAGCGGAGGGGGAAAAGGGAGAGGAAGGCAGAGAGGGGGCGGGGGAGCGCGAGCGGCTGTGAAGGGCGAGGGGAGGAGCGAGGCTCCGGCGATCGCAGACGTGGATCAAGGGGGCGTGGATTGGCGACGGGTCCCGTTTCCGTGGGAAACCGCGGCTTCCCGCCGCCGAGCGAGGCGGCACCGGCCGCATTTTTGGGGGGGGCACCTCCCCCGATCCATGGACTTGGCGACCGCGCGCTCGCTAATCCATGTTTGCGCGCCCCCGAGAGGTGAACGGAGTACCCATTGTTCATTCCTTAGTATTCGAAGGTTCTTTGATTTTGGGGGGGCCAAGATCCTTTCGTTTCTATTTGCTCTATCCTGGGCCTCTTCCTGGCCACTAGGGGCCAGGAGCAATCAGAAACGAGCACAGTCAGAAATGAGCACGACTAGAAATGAACGACGTGTAGGGGTGGAGAGGAGAAGCGCCCGGCGCGCCCTCGCCACATCTGGCCACCGACCCAACCCTGTGTAAGAAAAAACAGTGCGCGGATGGGGGGGGCGCTGGGGCGAGAGGAGAGTAGCACCCGGATGCTGCTGTGGTGGAAAGGTAGTGTGAGGGGGAGGAATTGTTCCTCCTTCTCCTCCTCATCCTCATCCTCCTCCTCATCCTCCTCCTCCTCCTCCTCCTCCTCCTCCTCCTCCTCCTCCTGCTCCTCCTCCTCCTCCTCCTCCTCCTCCTCCTCCTCCTCCTCCTCCTGCTCCTCCTCCTGCTCCTCCTGCACCTCCTCCTCCTCCTGCTCCTCCTCCCCTAGGGGGGGAAGGGGAGGAGGAGAGCTCGCGGACCCCTCTGACAGACGCCGAGCTGCGGGTGACGCACGGGGGAGGGGAGGGGAGGAAGGAGACAGCAAGCGTGCGCAGGACGGCGCGTTCGTTGCTCCGTGTCCCGCCTGCGTGCCTGGAGTCCGTCTTGGCCAGTGCAAGATTCGAGGGAGTGGCCGGTGACGACGACGAGGACGGCAACGACGAGCAGGAAAAAAACGGAGGAAAACGTTGACGAAGAAGAAGAAGAAGAAGAAGAAGAAGAAGAACGAGAAGAAGAATAATAACATAATTGGGAGCAGAGGAGGAGCTGCAGCAGCAAGAGCCGCTTCCATGGAGGATTACAGTGCCTACGGCGCCGAGCAGCAAGAGTCGGGGAAGGAAGAAAAAGGAATGACGAAGACAGAGACAGAGAGAAGCAGGAGGAGGAAGGCACGAGGCACGTACGACTGTGAATGTGGCTCGTGAGCATCGTTCTCCATCCTCCTGCTTCCCTTGGGGGGCACGCACAACATGCCGCCTACCAGATCGTGGTTGTCATCGCAGCTCGGGTGCGACTAACTGAGGTCGGCACGGGCACTCGCGCCTGCGCTGGCGAGAAAAAGGGCACGCCCATTGTGGCATCGGCCTCGACCGTCGCATCGTCATGGGGGGGGGGGCGGGGCGGAGAGCGGAAGCAGGGTGGGGAGGGGGAGCAGGGAGGCGGCGGTGAGGTGGGGAAGGAAGAGGAGGAGGAGGAGGAGGAGGAGGAGGAGGAGGAGGAGGAGGAGAGAAGAACGAGGAAGAGTAGGACGAGAGAATCCCCATAGAGTCCCACGTCATGCATTTCATTGTTCCGGCGCCTCTGATGAACATGCGATTCACCGAACATCGTTCGCACTTGAGGAACAATGAAGAGTCTTTACAGCCTCTAGAAACACCCTGCGACGTCGCCGCTGGGACCCTGACCATGCACACGGATTAGACATGTGCAAAATCGCACATCGAACGTACGATATAGAGTTTGCGTTCCTGAATATAGTACGGGAAGATCTTGAGCGGGAGCCATATTCCAAAGCAAGTTCTGAGGAGATCTCGATCGGAGCATTCCTGAGCAAATTGTGGAGCGGCCCGGACCAGCACCGCTTTTCCGCAGTCATTTGCGAGGACGTCGTTGGCGAGAGTCACATTCCTGAGTGAATTCTGCGGAAGTATCACGGCAGCAGCAAAAGCAGCTGCAATAGACTACCAGAGGGACAAGCAAAAGTAGCATCAGCAGTGGCAGCTTAGTCGCAGGAATTGCAGCAGCACCAGCAGTGGCAGTGCGAATGGCAGCATCAGCAGCAGTAGTCGCGGTTGCAGTGGGCGTATTCGACATGCTTGCCGGAGCGGACCCCGATCGGCAGGCATGTGCACTGCTGATGCGCAAGCCACGTGCTGGAAGAAGCGTGGCGCAGGCTGGGCGGCGGAAGGCACGCGGTGCAGGCTCTGGTGGAAGCCGTGGGGTGCAGGCTGCCTGGTGCGAGCTCCCTGTGGAGGAAGCCTCGTGCTGTCGGCAGCGTGGTGCAGGGGCACCGTGGTGGCGCACGAGGCGGCCACGGAGGAGGAGCCCAGCGAGAACCCGGCACGGCCACCCCGCGCACGGGGCAGCGACGGGCGGCGCCCCTCCTCCACTCCCTCCTCCTCCTCCTCCTCCTCCTCCTCCTCCTCCTCCTCCTCCTCCTCCTCCTCCCTCCTCCTCCTCTCCTCCCTCCTCTCCTCCTCCTCCCTCCTCCTCCCTCTCCTCCTCCTCCTCCTACCTCCTCCTTCCTCCTCCCTCCCTCCCCTCCCCCTCCCCCTCCCCCTCCCCTCGTCGAAACCCAGCAGGGCCAGCCAGCGCACGGGGCGGGCGCGGGGCGGCGAGAGCCTGGAAGCCCGTGCCGGTTCAGGCCGGGGCCTCCCGGATGGGGTCCGAGCAGATGGGGGTCGGAGGGTCGTCGGCGACGCGGCTCGATGTGAAGCCCGAGTTCCTCCACGCCGACGTCGCGGATGCGTCGACGATGCACTGGCGGTGCGGCGCGATCCTCCAACCCCATATGGGGGGGGCATGTCACGATGCGGCGACGAGGCGGCCACGGGCGGCAACCGAGTGACCACCTGGAAGCCCATGCCAGTTCACGAGGAAGACAAGTGAGAATCCTTGGCCGCCCAGGCCGCAAGCCGGAGTCCACTGTGTGGGACTTGATCGGCTAGGAAGGAGCCGCCGAAGTTGCCAACACTAGCCCAGCACATAAAAAGAAAAGCATGTGCTGGAGCCCTTGCTCCATTACCATTTTGTTGTAGTCATCGCCACCCTGATCAGTAAGTTCTTGATTGATAGAGGTGTTGATGTGGACGTCGTGGCATGCATCTGTCCAGCTCGCGCTTGGTTGCCGTCGGTAACGAATCGTGTAGGCACAGTCGGCTCAGCTGGTTCGAGGTTGAAGACCTACACGTTGCAGGCAGTGGTGTTACCGCTCAGGCAGTGGTGTTACCGCTCCGGACTATTGGCAATCGATTGTTGATTGTGTTTCCTAATCATCGATCAGTTTTCTTGCCCCGTTGATGTTGATCCCCAGTTGTATTCAGAGCACTGCAATGGGAGGAGGACGAGGAGAAGGACGAGGCGCTGGAGGAGTCAGGGAGGAGGAGGTGGATGAGGAGCAGGGTGAGGGAGCCTTGCCCGCATGGGACGTGCACACATTTGCCGTGCCGTCCATCCTCCCTGAGCCTTGCTTGGATTAGCGCGGCCTAGCGTTTCCTCGATTGGTTTTTTCTGATTTGGGGGGAAGGAAGGACGAGGGCGAAGAGGAGGGCAGTAGAGGGGGAGAAGAAGAAGAAGAAGAAGAAGAAAGCTCTCACTCCTCCTCCTCCTCCTCCTCCTCCTCCTCCTCCTCCTCCTCCTGCTCCTCCTCCTCCTCGCCTTATTCCCCCCCCGCCCCCCTGCAACCCCTGATCTACAGGGCCCCCAGACCCCCACCCCACACACAAACACCCCCACACACACACACAGAAGTTTCTCAAGACCCCAGAGCCATCTCCCTCCCTTTGACGTGTTCGAGGAGGTGCGAATGTCAGGATCCAGTTCACACCAGGTTCTTGCTCTGATGCGCGACTATGGCGACTTGGGCGTAACGCTGTACGTGCCCAGTGCGGCCATGGCACCAAGAATTTCGATGACGAAGGGCATGCGCACGGGAGGCAAACATAAGCTCAAAGTCGTTGTGCACATGCTTGACGCGCGTTTGGCACCTCATGCCCGGGAGTGGGACCAGTGTGGGCATGGTTTCCATTTGCGTTGTTCAGGCAAGCACATAGCAGATATGGATTGGTTGGTTAGTCTGTTCATTATTGTTTCGAGCATTGAGAATGGAAGTTTATGGTTGTATCGTTCACGCAGGCCCTGAAGGGCAAATACGGTTGAGCGTTGAAACTCTATTCGCTAGAGTTGTTGGCGTGTGGAATGGAGTCCCATTCGTCGGATCTGCACCTTACTTCGCCTGGCACTGATCTGACGTGGCGGCAGGTCACGCACTTGGACGCGCTTGAAGGGATTCTGCCTAGAAGATCCAACCGCAGAGTTCATCGCACACAGGTCCTGCAAGGGAGAGTCGTGTTTTATCGATTTCCGAAGTCGTTGAGGAGAAAGCACCAGTCGGATTAAAGATCCGAGCGTATTCAGGTATGCAGCGGGCTTGTGCTCTTTTCCTGGCGCCTATCATCCATAAAAGTGCCTCGTCCCTGCAGGATGTAATCCAGTGAGAAAGAAATACTTTGCACCGGATTTTCAAGCTGCGGCCGAGGCCAGAAGAGGAGGTAGTCGAGCAGTATAAATCGGAGAACGGCTCACCATTTCGAGAGATGATTCCAGCATTGCCGCGTACAACCAGTCCATATGGCCACCAGTGGCAGAGACTAAATAAACAGCCGCCTGGCAGGGCAGGGATGCAGCACGTCTGGTGTGACGAGTCAAGGATGACCATGTTCGGCAATGGTGAGACCTTTCGAAGGGAATGCCAGCCGCGTGTCGTGGAGAGCAAGGTCTGCACCGGCAGGCAGAAGATCCAGAACGCGATATTCCGTGCCGCTTCGGGCCCAGCGTGGTAAGAGAGGCTCGCCGTTGTCACGTCGCACCGAGTGTTTGCTTGGCGGCGGAGGGCGTTTTCGTTGCCACTGTCGACTGGCATTTGCCATGTCCGACAACCGCTGGTCGCACTGAGCCAGAGGAGAAGAGGACAAAATACATCGTGTGGCACATTGGTGCCGTGCCTCTGCATGTGACGCTAGAGCGAAACAACTTCTGGAAAACGGGGCTCCGATTGACGCAGCTTGAGTTCACAGTTAACGGGCAATTCCTGGCCAGTGTGGCTGCGAAACCAGCATCGACAATGCCGCCTCCCATTAGTCTGGATGCGGCAACGCATGTTCCTTTTGCTTGGTACGCACTTCGAGCATAAAGGCTCTCATCTCAATCCCGTGGAGTAGCGCCCCTGGGAGTGCAACCATGTTGAGAATTGCGTTCTGGCACACGGTGCGAATTTCGACACCTTACTAGACGGGGCGTTGCGTTTTGCTTTCGATGCAATGCAATGTGGTGGAGGAGCAGCTGCAGTGGCATTTTCAGCGAAGTTGCAAAGAACGGCACAAGGAAGCTGAAACTTTTGCTCGAGGAGTTCTGGTGCAGCCGGCGGAATCAGCATTTCACGCGGAGGTCTCTTGTAGCCTGGGGCATTCGCCACCACCGCCGAAGAAGTTGAGGCGGCCCGCTGCACAACTGTTACCATAGTTTTTTTTCAAGTCTGGCATCCGGAGGAGGGGCGCGTCTATAGCAGGCGCAGCACATGAGAGATCGGCCTGCCAGCCAGTGCCCCGCGGAGACTTCTCATGTCCTCGATGGTCCTGGAAGCCTGCGAACTCCTTGTGGGGCACCGCAAGAAGTTCAACGATCGCCGACACATGTGCCCCTAGACTTCTAATAGCAAGACTGATCATCATCTGTACATGCTGTGCATGTGTCGCCGCGCTGTTTGTTCCGACGCGCGGTCTTACTTCTCGGGGGGGCCGCCTCGGCCACCAAGGCAAACGCCGCCTCGGACGCGGTGGGCTTGCCGTGGGTTTACGGCGGTGCTGGTGTCGAATGCCTGAGGCGCAGGGCGCAGGGCTTACCGTGGATTTGCCGTGGTGTCGGCGTCGTCCACATCGGCGCGTCGAGAACAAACGGCGCGGCGACATGTAAATAAAAAACACTCCTCCATCGTTCCCCTTTTACCCCCTCCCAGTCATCCTCGCCCTCACCACTCCGCTTGCCCGCCGGTCATCGCAGGCGGCGCCCTCCTTCCCGTCGTCCTTCCCGGTGCCGCTGCACGGGACCGCCGGGGCCGCACGGAGAAGCATCCAAGAGGAGGAGGAGGAGGAGGAGGAGGAGGAGGAGGAGGAGGAGGGTTGCATTGTTTTGTGTTGTGTTGCATTGCATTGCACTGCGTTGCGTTACGTTGCATGGCTTTGCATTGTCTCACATTTCCTCAAACACTGTATGCATTGTAGGGCTCATACTGCACTTCTAAGGAACTGAGCGGCCGTGTGGGTCTGGCGGCTATGTAGACGCCGTCGCCGCCCCGTCGCCGCCCGTCGTCTGAGCACCGCATTGTAATCTCTCTCAATTACAATCGCACTGTTTTGCACTGCATTGCTTTGCAGTGCGTTGCTTTGCATTGCTTTTCATGGCCTTGCACCGCGATAGGTTGCACCACATGGAGTCCACCACCTAGACTGCGCCACATGGAATGCACAACCTAGATTCCTCCACATCTAGTGCAAGGAATCACTGTGTTGGGTCCACGGTGGCTAACAATTTTGCATAAGGGATCGTTGCCTCGGGAGGAAGGACGGTGCATGAGCATGTCTGCGGGTAGAGGGGGTGCCCCTCCGAAGAGCGCAGAAACCCCACCAGGCAGCACGCAGTGCGCCAAGGGGGCACGGTGGCGAATGGATCCGTGGGTGCATAGTTTGCTTCGGCATGCAGACGGCATCCACTACAGTAGGAGGATGTGTGGTCTTTCTGCGCAGCCAGCCCCCAGGAACAACACCATGGCTTGCCTCATCCCCTGCGCCATCGACCAGGATCCGTACTTCAGAGTGACGCGGGACATCGCGCACAAGTTGACGCCTGCAGGCCTTGCTGGTTGATGAGGAGGAAGGGCAGGAGGGGGAGGGAGGAGGAGGAGGAGGGCCTGGAGCAGGATTTTTGCTGGCGGTCTACGCAGACATGCGAGGCCAACGCTTCAGATTGTCAAACTGACAGAGTGGAGACGCAAAGGTAAATATATGACAGAGTCCATGTAAGATTTCAGGTTTACAAGACAGTGGACAGAGGCGCCGCACACGAGTGCTAGAGCCAGCAGTCTCGGACACGCGACATAGAGTCGAAAAAACATTCACGCTTCAGGAGAGCACTCTGGATGGCTTCTGCGGCTTGGACGAGGCCTCGAAGCTCCCCGAGGGTGGCCGTGCCATCACCCCAAAAGACACGACCCGCTGCAATTTTGTGTAGGATGGGGAGGCCCTGCTGATCGACAAAGCGCGACGCACCAGTGTGCCAAGCAGTCGAGGCCAGCCCACTCTTCGAGCCACCATCGAACCGGGCAGAGAGAGAGAGAGAAAAAAAAAAAAAAAAATGTATACATATATATATATATATATACACACACATACATATATTATGTAGGTATATATCATGTAGGTCTATATATATAGACCGCCTCCTGCAAAGGAAGGGGGGGGGGAATCGAACGCATGAGACTGCCTAGGCTCAAGGGCTTCGGGAGGCAAGAGCCTCAGATCGCCCGTGAAACTCTCCGGGAGACGTGCCCGGCGACGGCGGCCCCGCGCTCGCACGCGCGGCGCGAGGCCGCCGGCGCCTCGAGCCGCGTCGGCCCCCGGCCGCGGCGACGGAGGGGACGCACAGAGCCGCTGAGCGTTTTTGTGGGCCTCGAGCCGCGCGCCCGAGTCAGTCCTGCAACTGCAGCTGCCTCTCCTCCTCCTCCTCCTCCTCCTCCTCCTCCTCCTCCTCCTCCTCCTCCTCCTCCTCCTCCTCCTCCTCCTCCTCCTCCTCCTCGTTATTCTCCTCCTCCTCGTCCTCCTCCTCCTCCTGCTACTCCTCCTCCTCTCCTCCTCCTCCTTCTCCTCCTCCTCCTCCTCCTCCTCACCCTCCTCCTCCTCGTTATTATCCTCCTCCTCTTTCTCTTCCTCTCCTCTTCCTCCTCCTGCTCCTCCTCCTCCTCCTCCTCCTCCTCCTCCTCCTCCTCCTCCTCCCCACGCGCGACGGGGAGCAGCAGCTTGGCGCCGAGCGAGAGGTGCCGGAGCAACGACGGCAGGCGACGGATCCACAGATCGTTCGCCAGAGCCGATGCATAGATCGCTCGCCAGAGCAAGCCTGGGCAGAGTGGACACCTTCTTGCTGCATCCACCGAGGATCTCAAGGATCTCAGTGGACCTCAGTTTCTCCCTCCTCTCCCTCCCCTTGCGCGCCAGGCGCGTGCGTAATGTACGGCTGGCGCGCGCAGCCTCTTGAAGCCCCCGCGATCGCACCTGTACAATCCGGCTGGGGCCCGGGACTACAGCCTGGCGGCTTCATTGTGGAAATCGGCTCTGTGGGGTCATGCGGTACTATACATATATAGGTATACATCATAAACAAGGAAGAAGCCGAAACAAACACAAAAAACAACAACAACAAAAAACTCAACAGCAGCAACAACAACCACAACAATAACAAACAAACAAGCGAACGAACAAACAAACAAACAAACAACAAAAAGACACAAAACAACGCCAGCCAGGAGGAGGGAGGAAGAGGCTCAGGAACAGGGTCCCAAGAAACCTTCAGAAGCTCAGCCTTCCCACGCTTGGCCAATTCAAGAGGAGGCTTCTCCCGTGGAAACGAGGCCAGAGATATTAACTCCTTGATCACACAGTCAGGCACAGGAAGATTGGCACTCTCTAGAAGGGAAGACGAACGACTGGTCGCCGATGGAGAGAGGCACCACAGACCGTCGAAGAACTCAAGAAGCAACAGATGCCACAAATCAAGATAGGGATGGGGACGAGGACGAGAATGGGGACACGAGAGAAGATGAGAAAGAAGATGAGCAGAAAGGTACCGACCGACTTCAGGTGTTGGTAACAGGGTTGCCGCCTACCTATTCACGGCAGGTTCGCTGGAATCAGATACCTTCCAACTCGGCATCCCGAGGCGTGTGAGGCAGCAGCCAGTCGCCCTAGAGATATCCCGCGGGGTCCCGAAGCGCACTGCGAAAATTTGGAATTACAGGGGCGGAGTTGCGAGCAAGCGCGCAGATCAAGGGCGCCACGGGGGAGCGCTGCAGAAAGCTGTTCAGGATTGAGCCCGAGGCCCGGGAAGCCCAGGTCCTCAGCGCCGTCCTCCCCTGCACCCGCAACGGCTTCGGCCAACTCCTCATCCACAACAGCCTCCGGATGAGGATGAGACGAGGAGGAAAACGGGGACGAGGACTAAGTTGCGGAGGATGAAGACCATTTTGTCAACAGCGGTTCTTGGGGCTCCAACCGAGCCACTTGTAGATCAGAGGGTCCGACGGGACGGCAGGAGCCACCAGGAGGCACATAAACAGCAAGACACGGACCAAGATTGCAATATGTTCCTAAAGAGGCAGCGAAGTGGGTCGCCTTATCCCAAGATCCTGCAGAGCTTCAAGATCATTCAGAGCAGACAGGGCCTCTCGCGGGCCCACACCAAAAAAACATCACCCCCAGAGCATGACCTGCTGCAGGACCCCGCTCTACGGGCCTGGCACAGGCCCTAGCACCGCGAGTGCGAAGGAGGGCAGGTTGGGGAGCCAGATACATAAACCCCATGATGCCTGTGACGAGGGAGTCCAAGAGGAGCCACGAGTTGTTTTGGCTGAGTCTGCTTGCACTACCGATTCGTGCCTGGCAAGCTTCGCCAGGAATTGATCCATCTCCGACGCAGAGGGTACCGCACCCGCAGCCCCCGCAACGCCCGTGTTGTCCAACCTCCGCGTAGGTGTATTCGGCTCCTGCGACGCCAGCGTATCCTTGCGCGCAGGGGTCGTCGTCAACACATCGGCGAGGGTGGCGATACTCTGTTGCAAATGCTGCTGGCCCCTAGACAGCTCAGCGAATAAGTGTCATGTGTCTGGCTCGTCGTCTGAATCTGGCACTTCAGTGCCTGCGATGATCTCACCATCGGAACTCACCATCGGAAGTGGAAGCATTGCCAGCGTCGGACCCCTCGGCCTGAGACTTGCAAAACCACCACGCAAGAAACCCTACGGCCACGACCGTCCCCAAGACCATGGCCAGGTTCTCCGGCTCGCCCGTCTCGTGCATCTCACGCAAAGACTGATACCAGGACAGGGCCTGCTCGGCGACGTCATGGGCAGCCTCGAAGGTCTGGTACATCGTTGTGAACACGGCCCCGATATCCAGCAATTTGCGGGCCCTCCAGGCGACGGATGCTCCTGCCACGAGCGTACCGCCTGCGCGATTCAACCAGAAATTATTTGCCACCTTCACGATCCCTCCGAACAACCACCACACCACGTTGTCATTCTTGGGCTCCTTCCTATGCCTCGGGGGGGGGCATTCCTGGAGGGGTGCGGCTTCACCTAGCCAGCTGCGTCATCCATCTCCCTCCGTGCGATCAGCTTCTCGGACGCCGACAGGACTTTGTCACGGCACGACCGCGATAGGGCAGGGTGTTCAGTCCACGTTTATTGGTCGGTCGGCGTGGTGAACACTTTTGCTTTGTCCCTGAGGTTGCTCATCTGCACTCTGAGCGTGGGGTCGCATGCGGTCCATACCGCCGAAGAAGCGTTGCCAAACCTCGTGGCCAGCAGCATACACACCCCCGACGTCGTGCCCGTCTTGCAGTAGATCTTGGTCCACCTGGCCCATGGGGGGGCATGGCGCCAGCACGTGTCTCTCGCACGACCACGCCGTCCGCAGCGGCGTGGTCGAAGCACTCCGAGTACTCGTCCCCCTCGTTGGCCTCGGTCACCGTGAAGAAGGCGTGGCCCCGAGAGAAGCAGCCCTCAACCTCGCTGTGCTGGGATCGAAAGGGTCAAAGTTGCTTGCTGAAGCTCCAAACCCTCGAGCCAAAACTTTACACCAAAGAGCGGGTGTGCAAGGCACTGTGTACAAAGGAGCGGCCCAGATGGCGGGGCACCAAGCTAGATAAAAAATGAGCGTCTTGAAAACATGTAGAAAATGATAACGAGGATGAGGACGGGGATGGGATGTGGAGTGGGGATGAGGAGGAAGAGTAGGAAGAGGATGGAGGAGGAGGAGGAAGGAGGAGGAAGGAGGAGGACGAGGACGAGGAGGAGGGGGAGAGAGGAGGAGGAGAAAAAGGAGGAGGAGGAGGAGGAGGAGGAGGAGGGAGGAGGAGGGAAAGAGGGAGGAGGAGGAGAGGGAGGAGGAGGGAGAGAGGAGGGAGAGGAGGGAGGAGGAGGAGGAGGAGGAGGAGGAGAGAGGGAGGAGGAGGAGGAAGGGAGGAGGAGGAGGAGACGAGCGTGGGGGGTGAGGAGACTTGCGAGGGGGCTCGCGATCGATCGCTCGGGCTGCCGAGGCCACCCGCTGGGTGGCAAGCCCGCGCTGCTGCACTCCAAGTTCTTCCCGCCCCTGCAGGGGGCGAAGGCGACCAGGAGGAGGGGGAAGGGGAAGAAGGGGACCAGGAGGAGGAGGAGGAGGAGGAGGAGGAAGACGAGGAGGAGGGGGAGGAGGAGGAGGAGGAGGAGGAGGAGAAGGAGGAGGCGGCGACCAGGAGGAGGAGAAGAGGAGGAGGAGGAGGAGGATGCTGTCTGGAGCGTTCCAAACAGGGCTTCGCCTTCGAAGGATCGAGAGACTGGCTTCTCTTCCTCGGCGGAAGGGCGGCGCGAGTGAAATGAGGCAGCCTTCGCCAGAGGAAGGCCGGCGGAAGGTCAAGTCTGCCACCCAAGAAATGCGAGTGCTTGTTGTATTCAGGGGTTCTGGGACTGGACATCTGGTGGCCTGCGGCCAGCCCCCGCCACCGTGGCTTTCTGGACCAGCAGAGAGTCTCTGGAGGGGATCCAGGGCCCCAATAGGCCCTTTGGGGGGATTCTGGGTAGTCGTGGGGCCGTCCCGTGTGGGAAAGCCCCTGGGCTTTCGGTCCAGTGCACCTTCTGAGGCCACAGTTATACCAGACCCTTCTACGCATTTCAGAGCTCTTGACGCTTGCCGTATCCCCACCAGCCCATGCAGAAGAGATGCCCAGGCGAGTTGCCTTGATCATGGAAGTGGAGGAGCAAGCAATGGGATAAAGAGGGGGTGCAGCAGTCCAACCAAAGCTCGGGATCAGCCCGATTAGACCCAGGAGTCGAGCATTAATGCCTTCTCAGATCTTTCGACATGGGACTCTCTCGACAGCTTACTTGGGCCCTCTTGGGGCCATGTTGGATGCTTGTGATGCTCTCTGGGGCCTCGCTTGGGGACCATCTTAGAGGCAATCGATCAAAATAGGGGGCGGTACTTATTACACCCCGCACGTCGAAGCTCTCAGAATTGAATATTCTAGCTCTTTAGGGCACTATTGGGGCCCTCTTTGCGAAAGGCGTGCGAATAGTTTTCACCGTGCGGCATGAAACAATACGGAAAAGGAATGTTTCTAAGATGCTGTCCGAATGGACCAGCATCGAGTGCGCTAACCATGACCTGCGATTATCGGCCACCCCCCTTCGGCGAAACTATATCGCTTCTCGCCCGTGGAAGTGATATCCCGCCCATGGGCCCCTCAGTGCGGGATCCCACCAAGATCCCGCCCATGGGCCCCTCAGTGAGGGATCCCATCGGCCAACAAGATCCCAATCGGGTCCCAATGAGGGCCCAAGAAGATTGCAACATGAACCCAGTAAGATCCCAACATGATTTCAACTGGATTCTGATAAGGTTCAAAGAGGGTCTCAGTTTGATAAGATTGCAGTAGGATTCCACCATGAGGTTCCCCCATCGGAGTCCACCAAGGAAGTGCCATCCACCCATGTCTTATTCATATACAAAGTGTTGCTCAGACTGCTAGTTCTCTTCTGCCCAGAAGGGACGGGCGCAGGGGAAACATTTCGGAATACGGGTGCTGAATGTCGCTGGCCATGCGGGAGGGTATTCCCAGTCAAGGTCTGCGCCTCGGGGGAACAGAAAAGCTCCATCTCTTGTAAAGTGGTCGCAGGCAGAAATCTTGTTGCCTTACCTTATATACAAGGGGCATTTGCGTGCCCAGGATCATGCAAAAAGAATTGCAGCACGTAAGCATCGCAGAGAATGGACAAGACGAAGAATATGACGTCGGATTCGAGGAGGAGGAAGAGGAGGAGGGAGGATATGGAGAAGCAGGGGGAAAATGAGAGAGGGAGAATAATGAGGATCACCAGGGTGCTCTTGGGAGGGAGGTGCAACAGCGGGATCGCAGCCGAAAGCAGGTGTGGTTGCCACACCTTGCGATGTGTGTTGTGCGAGGGTGTTCCACATCTTGCGACTGCAGTTAAACGAAAGCTCCGCAGGCCATGGTTGGAGGATGTCTCGAGCGAAATTCCTTTTTTGCAGAACATGAGGACAACTTTGAATATGTTGGTTTTCAACGCTGGGGGCTGTCTCACGCGAAACGATTGTTTTTCTAAGAGCGACGTCCAAAATCTGTTAAAGGCATTGTGTTGTTGAAGGCGCTCTTGAAAGATGTTGGAAACCCATTGTGTTTCTGGACCGTGACGTCGCGGTCTGCGTGATGGGTGCGTCTGATGTTCTGAATTGTGAGGATGTCCCCAGCGAAACGGCCAGATAAGGGGGGCGGTTTCAATGAATCGCCTCTGAGCTTTACTCCCTCGGAGAGGCAGGCTCGTATGAGAACAGATAGGGTAATCCCTACCACGGTTGCTCAGGTTCACAGCTTGCCATTGCCCTGAGGGCTGGGGCCGGGTTCTAAGTAACGCTGGCCCGGGGGGGGGGGGGGGGGGGGCGATATTCCTTGTCGTGGTCTCCGCCTCAGGGGGGCAGAAAAAGATGAGCTTCTGATCAGGAGTCGCTGCGGATAGAAAAACCACAGCGGGGAGGCGGGCAGGCAGACGCCCCGGGAAAAATCCTGGAGCAGGTTCTCGCGCACGGTCCTGCGCCGCTCTGCCGTGATCGCAGCACTGCGTGGCCTGGCTCTGCGCTGCACTGAAGCCGTTGGCGCTGCAGCGCCGTGGCTCACGTCGTCTTGCGCTGCTCTGCACTGCAGCGCGGTGCCTTTTGCATCGTACTGCGCGGACTGCACCGGCCGCGCGTCGCTGCTCTGCGGTGCGCAGGCCCATCCCCTAGGCGCCCAGGGGCGGCACGTGCGCCTCACGGCCGAGCCGGGGCGGAGGCGCGGCGGTGCGATGGAGGATCCAGTTTCGATCGGTGGTTTGTCGATGGTACGGCAGAGGGAAACAATCAGTGCACACTTCCCCCTCTCCCCCAAGCTCAAAGCTGGCACGCGCGGGGGAGACTGCGGTCGAAGCGCAACCCATCAGACCCACCGCCAACTCTGAACACTGAGGGGAGAGGGAGGCGTGGACGGATGAATGCGGCATGCGTGTTCGCTATTTTGTTTCCGAGGCCTGTACCCCTATGGTTGTTCAATGGGCTTCGAGCATATCCAACGTTTTATTGGATGACGCTCTACGGTATGTCTAGACTGTCTCAGGGCCGTCTCAGGGATTTGGATTGTCGGCGGGGGCCCTTGCCTCCAAAGGGGCCGTCTTGAGGCATCCGTTGGGCTGTTTTGCTCATTTTACTCCCACCGCCCCGCTCCCCCGCGGAATTGCTTGATTCATAAAATTGTGGCGCTAACGATATCGTTCGGCGGTTCCTCTCCCCTCCTCGGACATTCATTGATTGTTTTGACTGCTACGGATGTCCGCTGGGATCGATAACTGCAGGTTGAACGGTAAGCCACGACAGGGGATTCCGTCGAGGCCAGAAGTTGAAGGCGGATAGAAAGAGGAGCATGTTGCAAAAGGCCCAGGAGAAGCAAGGACAGCAGGCATGAGAGGCAGTCGCGATGGAGACGGGGAGCGGTAGAATGAAAAACAAAAAAACACGAGAGGCCATTGGACGAGAGAACGAATGGGACGGACGAAGTGCCACATTTTGAAGTCCGCGGGCGCCACGTGGCGCTGGTCGTGGCAGGTGGTGGGGGCGCACCGGGAGCGAATGGAGGCACGAGGTTGCAAGAGAGAACAGAGCGCGAGGAGGGAAGAGGGAGGAGCCTCAGACCATGGAAGCCGTCGCGGGGATGCCGTGGTAGATCTGGCAGGATGACATGTCACATCATCCCTCTGGGAAAGATGTCGACGACATTGAAGCCTGCGCGGAGATACCACAGTGGATTCGGGGCTCAAGAGACTGGGGTCACTGCAAACGGGGGTCAGCCAGAGCGCCCGATCTTGCAGGATCCTGCAGGGCCAGGGTCGCACTGACCTGGGTCTGGGCGCAGGATCCTGCAGGATCCTTCGCATCGACCCGGGCTTAGGCGCAGGATCTTGCAGGGTCTTGCAGGATTCTGCAAGGCCTGACTGACCCGGGTCTGGATTGACCCCGGTCAGACGATCCCCGGTAGATCTTGTAAGATGAAATGTCACATGCTGCCTCAGGGAAAGATGTCGGCGTCCGACGAGACGTCGGCGATCTTCCTCACCGACACGCCCGAGCAGATAGAGACCAAGATTATGAAGTGCCCAGCGCCCTCGCCCCGCTGCATTGTTGATTGCTTTTGGAGAAGTATGGCAGGGGGTTCGAGTCAACAGTCATGTGGCCAGCGCCGATCAGCGTCGATTATAGCGTTGAACAGCGTCGATTCGCAGGAGCCAGCAAGATGGCATGGAAGGCTCCCATGAGTTGCCACCGAACTTGCGTCCAGCGGCGCGCAGCGTAGCCAGAAAAGGGCGCCGAGTCGAGTTGGTGAGGAGTTGAGAGACCCTTCCCCCGCGCAATTGGTTGAATGTCTGTCTGAAGCAAACGCCCAGGATTGCACGCGCCTTTCGGGTATTCCCTCGCGTGTCGAAGGCCTTACAGGCTCCAGGTACGATGCAATCACCTTTGTCTCCCCCTCAAAATCTTTCCCATTCCCTCCCTTCCCCCACCCCTGTTCCTGCTTACACGTCCTCCCTCCGACCCTGTGTGCTTCCTTCATTCCCCGTTATATCCTGGCCCCGCATAGCGACCTCTGAGGAATATTATTTTGAGCGCGCAGAATTGTGCAAAGTTTCGGAATGCATGCAAATCGACAACCAAGGTCTGGTATGATTTGATATGCAGGGTTTGGCCAGCGGCCGTCACAGGAAGACTAAGAGGACGGTTTGATGAATGTCGAAGGGGAGCGAATCACAGGCTTATGTATTGGTTCCGTACTGTCCCAGCGCTCATTTTCAAGAAGCATGTGTTGGTGTCTGCACATTGGATTGTATACTTTCTCTGCAGTCATGAAGTCTGGTTTGGATATGGTGCTGGCCTGTTGCTCAGGGCTCTGCCGCTGATTGTACCAGAGCCGCTATAAGATTGCGGTGGGCATGACCAGGAGGCACACTGTCGCAGCCCAGCCTGCGCCTGGCCATGGCCCCCGAGGCAACAGCATCGAGGAAAGGACGAGGAGAAGGATGAGGTGCCTACTCTTGTTCGACCCTCGTCGCCACACTTGTTCTCTCGCTTTTTTTCCGCGGGGCCCGCCAGGCATTTCCCGCGCCAAGTCGGCGTTACGTTACCTTCCACACCTGTTCAGGAACGCCACATGTTATGGCATCAGGTCCACGCAACTTCAAAAACAAGGATGAGGTGGAGGAGGTGGTCTCCCGTCCCTTTCCTCCGCCACGCTGCCTTGTCTGGCCTCCCCCTGCGGCGACGGCACACGCTCGGACACTGGCAGAGAGGTTTCACTTGCGGAGCCCGCGCCAAAAAAAGAGATTGCCGGCTTCTAACTCGCATTCAGGGCGTTCTAGGGCGGCACTTCTCCAAGTACTAGCTTGCGGCAAAGCAGAGCGTGGCGGTAATCCTCCTCGTTCCTCCTCCTCGTGTTCGTGCTCCTCCTCCTCCTCCTCCTCCTCCTCCTCCTCCTCCTCCTCCTCCTCCTCCCCCTCCTCCTCCTCCTCCTTCTCCTCCTCCGCCTCCTATCCTTATTCTTTGTATTAGAATATACTCTTACTCCCCCCTCTGACGGGCCGATAGCGGCCCCATCCAGACCCTCCCATCCGAACTGTAAAAAGGCTATACAAAGTCGTCGCTGTTTCTCTCTACATGGCCTTTCTTGTCGTCGGCGATGCGAAATGCGTAGCAGGAAGAAGACGCGGCGCACATCGCGCGCGGCCGTCCATCCGGGCCTTCCCATCCGAACTGTAAAAAATCAATACAAAGTCGTCGTTGTTTCTCTCAGCATGACCTGTCTTGTCGTCGACGATGCGAAATGCGTAGCAGAAACGAAACGCGGCGCACATCGCGCGCGGCCGTCAATCCGGGCCCTCCCATCCGAATTGTAAACAACCAATACACAGTCATTGTTTTTCTCTCAGCATGACCTGTCTTGTCGTCGACGATGCGAAATGCGTAGCAGAAACGAATCGCGGCGCACATCGCGCGCGGCCGTCAATCCGGGCCCTCCCATCCTAATTGTAAACAACCAATACACAGTCATTGTTTTTCTCTCAGCATGGCCTGTTTTGTCGTCGACGATCCGAAATGCGTGGCAGGAACGGGACGCGGCGCACATCGCGCGCGGACGTCAATCCGGGCCCTCCCATCTTGACTCATAA
Source organism: Prorocentrum cordatum (assembly GCA_963575745.1). Lineage (NCBI taxonomy): Eukaryota > Dinophyceae > Prorocentrales > Prorocentraceae > Prorocentrum > Prorocentrum cordatum. Next base: position 458,682 of record CAUYUJ010004036.1, on the reverse strand, counting down.
AAATAGATACAAAGTTCCCGTTGTTCCAGTCAACATGGTCTGTCGTGTCGTCGACGATGCGAAATGCGTAGCAGGAGCGGGACGCGGCGCACATCGCGCCGCGCCCACGTCTGGGGCAACCCCAAGCGGGAGCGGCCATCCTACCTATCAAAAATTCATACAAAGTCGACATGCTTCTTCTCAGCGAGGAGTTTCTTGTCGTCGGCTTCGCGAAATGCGTGGCAGGAATGGGGCGCGGTGCACATCGCGCGACAGGGCAAAATATCGTTCCCGCTCCGGCGCCGCGCGCATGTTTTCTGAAAGTTGCACTCCCGCTAAGGTGCGGCGCACATTTTTCGTTCGCCAGTTCGTCGAGCGCCTCGGGCCCCCTGGGGCCTCCCAGGGTCTCCTGGAACATCCTGGGGCTTCCCGGGGCTTCCCCAGGGCCTCGTGGATCCTCTTGGGGCCTCCTGAGGCATCTTGGGGGTTCCTGGGAGTCCTGGGGCTTACTGACACTTCCGAGGGCTTCCTGGAGCCTCCTGGAACCTCCTGGGGTCTCCTGGGCCCTCCTGAAGCCTCCTGGGGTTTCCTGGGGTTCGCTGGGGGTTCCTGCAAACTCCTAGGGCCTTCTGAGGTCTCCTGGGGCCTCCTGAGGCTTCCTGGGGCTTCCTCGGCTCGTGCTGAAATTCCAGCGCAGTCTGTGAGACGCGCCAGGAATTTCCCATCGGTAACCACCATCGCGGCTGCATCAGCTGTGGCAAACCATTTTGCCGATCCGACTTCGGTCCCAGGTTGCGCGGGCCCTGCTTCTTATCTTGCGGGAGGGCGGGTGGGACTGGGCATGCCATGCTTGACTCGCTCGAGCTGGCTAGCTTGACTCTTCCTCCTACTCCTCTTCCTCCTCTCCTCCTCCTCCTCCTCCTCCTCCTCCTCCTCCTCCCCTCCTCCTCCTCCTCCTCCTCCTCCTCCTCCTCCTCCTCCTCCTCCCCCTCCTCCTCCTCCCCTCCTCCTCCTCCCCCTCCTCCTCCTCCTCCTCCTCCCCTCCTCCTCCTCCTCGGGCTCCAGCTGCTCTGCCCCGCGGCCGTCGGGGGCCCCTCGCCGCCGCGAGCAATGGCGGCGGCCGAGGACGACGAGAGACGCGACTCCAGCCCGCCCGCGAAGCGGCGGAGGTCAGCTCCTGCCTCCGTCCCTCCTCCTCGCTCCTCGCTCCTCCCCCTCCCTCCTCCCTCCTCCCTCCTCCCTCCTCCTCTTCGGGCGACGCCCAGCGGTTCGAGAGCACCGAGCTGGCCGGCGATCGCCTTCTTGTGCCTCGTTTTGCCGATCGGCGCTGGCCTTCGCGCCCCCTCCCCCCCCCCATGGAGTGGATCTTGGCTGTTCCCAGGCGCCTGTTGTTTCAAGCTGGTGGAGTCTCCCCCATGGGACGCACGGCTTGCAAGCCGTCGCGCCGAGCAGAGGTCCGGTGCCAGACCCCCCCCCCGGCCCCCCTGATCCGCCCAGTGCCGCAGCGCCGAGCCGAGGCAGCGTTCACCAGGTTCTGCCTGTGGCGTTCGGGGGCCAGTTGCGGGCCCCGGGGCCGTGAAGGGACGGCTCGGGCTGACAAGCCGGTCCAGGGGAAGGGCACACCCGTGCAAGAACAAACAGTTGGGGGCGGTCATGCTGGCTAAAAAAGAAGAAGAAACAAATTATTTTTCATTAAAAAATAATAATAGTAAAAATAAAAAATAAAAAATGTGTTTTATATATTAATAATAATAATAATAATAATAATAATAATAATAATAATAATGATAATAATAATAATAACAATAATAATAATACCAGGGCCCACGTCTCGGAGAGGTCGAGCCGCCAGGCGCCAGGGGAGTGGCGTTGGGGGCAGCGCGAGGGTGAAGAAGCTGGCACGAGGGGAGGGAGAGGAGGACGGGGGCGTCGGAGAAGGATGCAAGAGGCAGGGGAGGGGAAGGGGGGGGCGGGAGAAGGAGAGGCAGAAAAAAAGGGGCAGAGGTGATGAAAGGGCAAGGGAGGAGGCGGAGAAGGAGAAGGAGAAGGATAATGAGAAGGGGGAGGAGGAGGAGAAGAAGAAGAAGAAGAAGAAGAAAAAGAAGAGGGTTGGCAGACTGGCCCTCTGCGATTTCGTCGGCCTCGATGGCCGATTTGAGGGCCAGAGCGCGCCGTTCCCCCCGGCCCGCCCCCCCCCCCTTTCTCCCCGCAATCAAAGCCATGCGGGAGCCTCAAAAACGGCGGCGGCGACGGCTCATCGATCAACACTGTGCGGCGCAAAACCTCCTCATCCCCGTCATCCTCACACGGACAGGGCACTCCCACAAGAGGGCCTTGCTGTCTTCGGGGGGCAGAGAGGTTGGCACCCCACGCTCGGCAGAAGCCGTCGGAAGCAATGCGAAGGCGGCTCATCCCACGGAGGGCCGGCAGGAAGCCATGTCTCATCACGTGATGAGAGGGTGCGCAAGGTACGGGGACAGGGGATTCGTCGCGCAGCGCGCGCATTTTCGCGCGGGCATTCAAAGCTGGACGCGTGGCGCTCGGAAGGCGGAGCTCTTCGGCGGACTTCGCATCGTCGACCGCCTCAGCGTGCCCGTCTGCACGGAGTCTTGGAGTCTGCAGCAGGCGAATCAGCACGTGGACGTTTCCTGCCCATGATGGGTTGTTGCGGCGCGGAACTGAAAGGGTGCTTCTTGGCTACCATCACTGGTGAATCAAGCCGCATGAGGTGGCGCCTGTGTAATGAAGAGCATAGTGCGAAGGGGTAGTAAAATGTTGACCGCGCGCTATTTCATCCCCATGGCGACATCTGTGCGCGCTCTCGCAGGGATCATCACGTGTGCGCGGAATGAGTCTGGTTGATGTTGCGGGGACGTCCGCTACGTGGCCACCATCAGCCTTACGATTTGCCATCGCGATGGGGCGAGCGCAATCGGTTTTTATTTACAGAAGCCGCTTGCAAGGGAGCCTGACTGAGCCCACTGGGCGAGCACCAGACATCACATACTTTGGAGGAGTTGTCTTGGTCTTTTGGAAGGAAAGTCGTCGCACACGTCATTACACTGCACCCCATGACTTGCGGCACGATCCTCCTGTCTCCTTCTCTCTCTTCATTTCTCCTGCGTGCTCATCATCCTCATCCTCCTGCTTCCCCGCCACCTCCTCCTCATCCTCCCCCCCCCTCACTTCCTTGTCCGCAACCAGCCACGCCCTCACCGAATCAGAGACGGGATCCCCACCCCAGCAGCACCAGCCAGGGGGCAAGCCGAGCTGCTGGTGGAGAGGCGGCTCGCGGAGGAGGGTGGCAGTGTGACTGGCTGATGTCATGGAGTTCGTACTCTTTCTCATTGTGAGTTCTTGCATCTTCACCACATGTTGGATAGGAACTTGGGCATCCTCAATGTTCGTTCTACTCGCCGGCGCTGTTCCTTTGCGGTGTCGCTCCTTGTCCACGCGTTGTTGCCAGTGTGCTGCGCCTGATGTTGCTGGTGCTGCTGGTACTGATGCTCTTACTCTTCTCGTGCTCATGCCGCTCTTCCTTCTCTGCGGGAGGGGCTCCGTGTTCTCATTACAGCCCAGATGATTTAGCCTCGTTAGAACTGAGTACGAGTGGGGTTGGACCAGCAGGTCCAGAGGGTCGCGAGGAGGAGAATAGAATGGGGGATAATGTATAGGTGATGTGTATGAGTACATACTTATCCGTATAGATATACTTATACGTTCTCATGTATGCATGTGCATGAGTACAAGAGAGAGAGGCACACACACACACACACACTCACTTACTCACTTAGAAGTAAATAGATAAGGAAATAACTACGCACACACAGATGTGATCCCCAAGCACTATTTTCATGCAAGGGGTCTTGTTTCTCTGATGTACTGGGCCTGACCGTTGGTATGGCGGCTATGTGGTCGCCGTCTCCGCCTTGTCGCCGCCCAGTCGCTCTGGGCCTGTCCGTCGGTCTGGCGCCTGTGTGGTCACCGTCGCCGCCTCGTCGCCGTCTGGGCTTGCGTTACGTTGCACAGCCTTGCGTTACTTTGCATTGCTTCGCTGCGTTGCGTTACATTGCCTTACATTGACGTGCATTGCTTTATTTGCGTTGCTTCGCATTGCTTTACACTGTTTTGGATTGCGATGCGTTGCATTGCGTTGCTTTTTGCATTGCGTTGCGTTCCTTTGTATTACTTCGCCGCCCGTCGCCACATAGCGTGCACCACGCAGACTGCGCCACATAGCTTGCACCACACAGATGGCACCACATAGATTGCACCATATAGATCGGACCACATACCCTACACCACATAGATTGCATAGCAGAATCTACCACACAGCCCCCCAGTGTTATCCGCCCCCCTGGGGATGTGCAATGTGGATATGACTCTGCTCCATCGCTCATTGTCCGCATGAGCGCATACCATCCCAGCCAAATCGGCATGCCCCCCATCATGCTCGCAAACAAATGTTAAGCGCGCGCATTCGTGTATTGAAAACCATCGGTGTGCAAGAGTGCCGTTAATAACAACGGGACGAAGTGCACACGCGCGCGTTCTCGCGCGCGCATGACGACATCTTTCAACAATTTGGGTACGCGCAGGGATTCCAAAAATTGAGTGCGCCGAAACCTAGAAAAAAACATTGTACAACCTTCTGTTTCCACCCCCACCCCACCCCATCAAAAAAACAACAAAAACGGTCTGCGCACGCGCTCTGGCTAGTTCTTAGAAACACATAGGTTGTTTCCAACATGTTCATCACATGCGACCAAACTGGCCTCTCGCGCGAGCATTTCGGAATCATTCGAATGCCCTTGTGCGCATGGCGGGCACGATCCTTTTCAAACGACGCCATGCGGGCCACTTGCACGCATCGACCGCGCGCGCATTTCGAAATACGTCCGAAGCCTTCATTTCATTGCCGACACGTGAACACCATCATCGCCATCGGCGTGATCAGCACGGCGCCGTCATAGACCTTGCCGTCGTCATTGCCACCATCGCCACCAGCAGCGCTACTATCATCACCGTGTCTGCCGTTGTCGACGTCGCCATGATACTGCGCCCGCCCGAGCCACCGACTCGCACAAAACTGCCCACGTCAGCGCGGCCTGCGAGACGCGCTGGCAAGTGGCCACCGCCACCGCGGTCTCGTCGGTCGCACCACACTAGCTGGCCGCTCTGCTCGCGAGCCTGCGCGCGTTAGCGCGGCCGCAACGATGCGCCAGCCAGCGCCCAGCAGTCATCGCAATCGCCGCCGCATGGGTTTTTCAAACCACGTTGCGGGCCGGTGGGTTGGTATATTTGGGCGAGCAGCAGAGTCGACAATGTCATGTCCAGCAGATTGAATTGCATCACTTAGATTGCTCACTGCATAGCTTGCACCAAATAGCCTACCCCACATAGACTGCACCACATGGTACGCTGGAACACATTGTCTTTGGACCCACGATGGCTACCACTATTGAATATGGATTTGATCACTGGGCGCATGCTGGATCAACGCGGATGCACCGCGTGCTGAGATGGCGTTGCGGGTGGTGGGCGAAGCTGCTACATTCGCATGTGTATCTTATGATGTCTGCGAAGGCACGCGGGGCAGAAGACATGCCAGGTTCAATGACAAACCCATGGGATTGTCAAGCGTTTGTGTTGAAACGCTTTCAAAATTCACAGGCCGATGTGACTTCGACATGTGCGCGCGCGTGTGGACTGTGTAGTATGTGTTGCAGGGGTGTTTGAAAATGGCTAACTGCTATGAACGATTCTTCGCGGATTGTGCAATTCGACAGGGATGACGCGAAAGAGCGGCTGGAATGGCATGGCTGCATACGGAAAACGAACAACGCAGCAGAAGCACTTGTAACGTGCACTGTCCCAGGGAAGCCCGATCAGGCGGGATTCCGAAGGGTCGCCGAATCTTTCCTTCCCTGGACAGGAAGGGATGCGCAATTTACGGCATGCGATCAGTGCGGCGCAGATTGTTGCGTACAACTTTGTGCAACTTATGTGGGCGCAAGACACGTGGTGCAATATATGTGCGCGTACAGGAATATTAACCAGCGCGCCAGGCGCCCACGGGCCCCCACCAGCCCAAAATTTGGCACCACCAGCCAGCGCATGAGGCGTCCACGGGCGCCCACATGCACAACGCCTGGAACGACCAGCCAGCGCGCGAGGTGTTCATGAGGCGCCGATTGGTTCCACCCAGGCGAAAACTTGGAACCGCAGGCCATGCAGTCAGTCACACAAGTAAGATTTTTCGGTGCCAACATTATCTGGGAAATCATTGTTTTTACGTTTTGTTGTCTCGATATATATATATATATATATATATATATATATATATATATATATACATATACATACATATATATATATATATCGGAGGTTGGGCGGTGAGATCGCAGTGAAACGGAGACCCCCCATCGGGAAATCGGTTTCGGTTTCGTGTTCGTGTCGCGCGTGCGGGCGAGGCGAAGCTGCGCGTGATCCTCCTGTAGCTAGGCCGAAGTAGGAGCGAAAGTCCGTTTCCCGTCCGCCGGTGGCCGGGAGGTGCCCCAGTTGGGCCGGGCGGTGTCCCGGGTGTCCCGGGCGTCCCGGCGCTAACGCAGAGAGAGAGAGAGAGGAAAAAAAAAAGAGAGAAAGAGAGAGATGAGATCAAGGTGACAGGCTGGAGGTCAGTCAGGGCGGGCATTTGATCTCAATCCCCCCCAACCTTTTTTTATCGCCCACAGGGCGGTCGTATAGGTACATACACACACGCATGTCAATATTAGCCTGATTGGACCCCAATGCGTGCGTGAATGCATTGTGGAGGCGAATGCTATAAGGTGTAAGCTACGTAGTGGAAGCTATGTGGTGTGAGCGGATGAAATGTTTTATGCGGTGGAGGTTATGTGGTGCAAGCTGCGTCGGGAGTTAGAAGTGAAGTTCAGGGGGTGTAAGCTACATGGTGGTCCCAGAGCAGAAGCAAACATCTCATATCCTTATCATTCAAGTTTGCCATATGTATCTTCACTATGTCTGCGCACTATCATTATCCGCATTCATCCTGGCTCTTCTCGTCTCCAACCACTTTCGTCCAGCGCTGATTCCCTGTCTCTTCCCTGAGATCCTGCATATGATCTTGAAGCGTTTTCATCGTCATCTCCCTCCTCATCATCCTTACCATATTTCTCTCCACCTGCTCTGCGCATCATCCTTTCTTCTTCTCCGCATTCATCTTTTTTCCTTTTCGTCTTCCACCACTCTCGTTCCCCCTTTTTTTACAAAACGCTATTGCATGCGAGTAGGATTCCAGAAGATGCCCATGGGATTAGGTAATCCCCAGACCTAGAGGATTCCGATCGAATTACAATAGAACTACAATCGGATCTCGATGTGAATTGATCAGTTCCAATGACAAGGAGCCCGGTCTAGTGTGTTCGAAACGGATTCTAAGAGGACGTCGATCGGAACGGAGCAGGCATCATATCCATAAGATTATCGTTGGATTCGGATGTGGTTCCAAAGGACCCCGATAGGAACGAAGCATGCATCAGACCCACATGAGTCCTTTCTGCATGGGAACACGATTCGAATAATATTCCGAAGGGAGCGGATCATATCCCAGATCCTGAGGACTCCCGCTGGATTTGAGTAAGACACCAAGTTTTTTGCAATGGTAACGGAGGGCACGTCAGGTCTGGAGGCCATCGTCGGATTTGAATCAGATTACAATTAGGTCTGAACCGGAATAGATCAGATTACAGGTCGGATTCCTATTGGATTTGGGTAGAGGTACAATAAACTTCCATTACGAATTGAACAAACATCAGGTCCAAGGGACTGTTGCTGTACTCCTAATTGGATATTGATGAAATTCCCATCGGAACGGAACAAACACCATATTCTCATTTGATTTGAGCATGGCTCTAACAGGATCTCAACACTAACGAAGCAGACCCCCATACCCAGACAATCCTGATTGGATTCGACATGGGTGCTGATACGATGTCGACAGTAACGCGGCAGATCCAAGGTCTCCAGAGCTCGTTTAAATTAGCCTGGCGAAAGACCCAACCATACGCAGTTGTGACTACCGCAACTGTGAATAACATCTTCGCCCGCGCTCCCGATGTGGCCACAACTTCCCGCCGGAGCCCGACATGCTCAGGGACACGTCCGTGGCCGTCTTCGCGGGCGCCGACGACGACGAGGACGGCGCCCCCCTGACCGAGGAGCAGAAGCAGGAGAGGGCTCTAAGAGCCATGAGGGAGGCTGCCACTGGGGACTTCGGTGGAGCTCCTATGGGGCCACGATCCTCGTGAGGGGTGTGCCGAAATGGCCCGAGGCCGCCACGCGAACCCTGCCACTGGGGCCTTCGGTGGAGCTCCTATAGGGCCACGATCCGCATGGGGGGTGTGCCGACATGGCCCGAGCCGCCATGCGAACGCTGACACTGGGGCCTTCGGTGGAGCTCCCTATGGGGCCACGATCCTCGTGAGGGGTGTGCCGAAATGGCCCGAGGCCGCCATGCGAACGCTGCCACTGGGGCCTTCGGTGGAGGCCACGATCCTCGCGAGGGGCGTGCCGACATGGCCCGAGGCCGCCATGCGAACGCGGCCACTGGGGCCTTCGGTGGAGCTCCCTATGGGGCCACGATCCTCGTGAGGAGTGTGCCGAAATGGCCCGAGGCCGCCATGCGAACGCGGCCACTGGGGCCTTTGGTGGAGCTCCCTAGGGGGCCACGATCCTCGTGAGGGGTGTGCCGAGATGGCCCGAGGCCGCCATGCGAACGCGACCACTGGGGCCTTCGGCGGAGCTCCCTATGGGGCGGAGCTCCCTAGGGGGCCACGATCCTCGTGAGGGGTGTGCCGAAATGGCCCGAGGCCGCCACGCGAACCCTGCCACTGGGGCCTTCGGTGGAGCTCCCTATGGGGCCACGATCCTCGTGAGGGGTGTGCCGAGATGGCCCGAGGCCGCCATGCGAACGCGGCCATTGGGGCCTTCGGTGGAGCTCCCTATGGGGCCACGATCCTCGTGAGGGGTGTGCCGAAATGGCCCGAGGCCGCCATGCGAACGCGGCCACTGGGGCCTTCGGTGGAGCTCCCTATAGGGCCACGAAACGCTGTACTGGGTGGGTGAAACGCAGGGAGGAGGGAGGAGGGGGCAGAGGAGGAGAGGAGAGGAGGGGAGACGCGGGCCACCGTCTTTTCAAAACGAGGACCCAACACCACAGGATGGCTAGGAACAATTGAGTCGGATTTCGGTCATGTTTCATACGGGATGGAGCAGAAACCAGACCCAATGTATTTCTATTGCAATACATTCGGAAAGGCCCGATTGCAACTTCAATCGGAACCGGAAAAGTCATCATAACTGGATGAATTTCGTCTTCTCCTTCCTCCCTCACAGATGCTTGAGAGAGAAGGATAGAGAGAGTGTGTGAGAGAGAGACACACACACACACACGTAGGCAGACCGACAGCGCGCGCGAGAGAGAGAGAGAGAAAGAGAGACAGAGCACAACGAGCAATTTTGCAGTACGAAGTTGGTTATATGTGAATCGAAGTTCGGTGAGTCTTCATTTGGAACGGAGCAGACCTCAAACCCAATCTGTGCATATTGCATTTGGAAATGCCCACGAATATTACACCGGGGCCGGGTAGACATCATAACTATATGAGTCGCCTCCGATGTTTTGCACATACGTATGCGAGAGGAAAAGCGGAGAGAGAGAGAAAAAAAAAAAAAAAAAAAAAAAAAAAAAAAAAAAAAAAAAAAAAAACGGAGAGAGCGCGCGCGAGAGAGAGAGAGAGCGTGTCATAAGTAATATTGCATTCTGAAGCGACACGGGGTGCGTGAGAGAGAGAGGGATGTACAGAGAAAGGGGAAAGAATGATACATATATGTATTATATATACACGTAGACATAGAGAGAGAGAGAAGCGGTGCATTCTAAGACTTCATCGACATGACGAGGGACATGTGGTTGGTACAGAGATGGTGGCCGTTTCTCGCCTCCCCTCATCCTTTACATCTGTGTGGGAGCCAGAGACAGAGAAATGGGTGAGAGTGCGAGGGAGAGACAGGATAAAGAGAGAGAGGAGGGTGGAGAGACGAAGGAACAGCAGCAGCAGTGTGGGAGGGCAACCACGCGCACACAGCAAAGCCGAGTTGCCACGATAGTAACAGTGCCTGGTAGTTTCGACTGCGTCTGGTCATCCGGGTCCTAGAGAATAGTGGCGTTCAGCGGCTCCCGAAGCCACCGAACCCTGCTATTGTCTAAGATGCCTCATGCTTCCAAAGGCGAATGGCCACCACCCACCGCGATGTTCTAAGGTCTCTTGACATTCCCACGACCCTGCGGCCCCGCCCGAAAATAATTGCGGAACACTTAGAACGTTTCATCACTATCCTGGCGAAGGACCCAACCATATGCAGTTGTGAGTGCCGTCGTTGCGGGTATCGCCTTCGGGGGATCTCCTCATGTGGCCATGAAGCATGCGAAGGGTGTGCCAATATGGGGCGGGGCCGCCATGTAAGCGCTGCCACTCGGGCTTCAGGTGGAACCCAGTATGGGGCCGCGAAACGCTCGAGGGGTGCGCCGCAATGGGGCGCGGCCGCCACCTGGGGCCTTCGGTGTTGCTCCCTATGGGGCTACTAAACGATGTGCTGAGTGGGGGAGACGCATGCGAGTGCAATCCGTGGGATCTTCGGTGGAGCTCCTTATGAGGCCACGAAACGTTGTACCGGGTGGGGGCGGCGCCTGCGAACGCCGCCATTGTTGCTTTTGGTAGTGCCCCCCTGTGGCGCCACGAAACCTTGTATTGGGTGGGGGAACCGCATGCGAGTGCATCCAGTGGGGCCTCCGGTGGAACGGATGCGAATGTTGCGATTGGGGCTTTCGGTGGAGCTCTTTATGGGGCAACGAAACGCTGTATTGGGTGGGGCAGACGCATGTAACTGCAGCCACTGGGGCTTTCGGTGGAGCTCCTTATGGGCCCACGAAACGTTGCACTGGTTGGGGAACCCGCATGCGAGTGCAGCCAGTGGGGCCTTCGGTGGAGCTCCCTATGAGACCACGAAAAGTTGTATTGGGTGGGAGAGACGCATACTGATGAGGGCAGAGGCAAGGAGGGGGTGGAAGGAGGAGGGAGGAGGGGGAGGAGGGCGGGAGGAGGTGAGGTGACGCGAGGCGCTGTCTTTTCAAAACGAGGACCCAACACTTTGTGAGTACCGCAGTTGTGGGTATCATATTCCGTGGAGCTCCTTCTGGGGCCACGAAACGTTGTATTGGGCGGGGAGACCGCATGCGAACTGCACTTCGCCATTGGGGCGTTCGGTGGAGCTCCCTATGCGGCCACGAACGCTGTACTGTGCGGGGGACCCGCATGCGAATCGCGCCACTGGGATTTTCGATGGAGCTCCCTATGAGGCCACTGAACGCCGTACTGGCTGGGGGAACCACATGCGAACTGCGCCATTGGGACCTTCAGTGGAGCTACCCATGGGGCCACGAAACGCTGTACTGGCCAGGGGAAACGCATGCGAACTGCGTCTGTAGGCCCGTCGGTGGAGCTTCATATGGGGACATGAAACGCCGTAGTGGGCGGGGGAACCGCATGCGAACTGCGCCACTGGGGCCATCGAAGGAGCTCCCTAGTGGGGCCACTAAACGCTGTACTGGGTGGGGGAACCGCATGCGAACTGCGCCACTGGGACCTTCGGTGGAGCTCCCTCGTGAGGCCACGAATCGCTGTACTGGGCGGGGGACCCGCATGCGAACTGGGCCATTGGGGCCTTCGGTGGAGCTCCCTATGCGGCCACGAAACGGTGTACTGCGCGGGGGACCCGCACGCGAATTGCGCCACTTGGATTTTCGATTGAGCTCCCTGTGGGGCCACTAAACGCTGTACTGGTGGGGGGAAACTCATGCGAACTGCGCCACTGGGACCTTCGGTGGAGCTCCCCATGGGGCCACGAAACGCTGTACTGGGCGGGGGAACCGCATGCGGATTGGTCCACTGGGACCTTCGGTGGAGCTTCCTATGGGGCCACGAATCGCTGGACTGGACGGGGGAACCGCATGCGAACTGCGCCATTGGGACCATCGGTGGAGCTACTAAACGTTGTACTGGATGGAGGAACCGCATTCGAACTCCTCCATAGGGACCTTCGGTGGAGCTTCCTATGGGGCCACGAGTCGCTGTACTGGGCGGGGGAACCGCATGCGGATTGGTCCACTGTGACCTTCGGTGGTGCTCCCTCTGGGGCCACGAAACGCAGCACTGGGCGGGGGAACTGCATGCGAACTTCGCCATCGGGACCATCGGTGGAGCTACTAAACGTTGTACTGGATGGGGGAACCGCATTCGAACTGCGCCATTGGGACCTTCGGTGGAGCTTCCTATGGGGCCACGAGTCGCTGTACTGGGCGGGGGAACCGCATGCGGATTGGTCCATTGTGACCTTCGGTGGTGCTCCCTCTGGGGCCACGAAACGCTGCAATGGGCGGGGGAACTGCATGCGAACTTCGCCATTGGGACCTTCGGTGGAGCTCCCTATGGGGCCACGAATCGTTGGACTGGGCGGGGGAGACGCATGCGAACTGCGGAGGAAGGAGGAGGGAGGGGGGAGGAGGAGGAGGAAGGAGAAGACGCGGGGCGCTGTCTTTATAAAACGAGGACCCAACACCACAGGATGATTGGGAAATAGCAGCTTTTGGTGGCTGGTTGCACTCGGATGTCTTCCTAATCTTAGCAAATAGCTGCGTTTGCTGGCCAGTTTGACTCGCACGCCTCAGAGATCTGGGGAAGTAGCAGTGCTTGGTGGCAAGTTCCGTTCGTATGATCAAGGGGGTGAATGAATAGTAGTGTTGGTGGTCCTCCTTCTCCTCCTCTTCCTGCTCCTCCTCCTTCTCCTCCTCCTCATGAACTCCTCCTCCTCTTCCTGCTCCTCCTCCTCCTCCTCCTCCTCCTCCTCCCTCCTCCTCCTCACTCCTCCTCCTCTCCTGCTCCTCCTCCTCCTCCTCCTCCTCCCCTCCTCCTCCTCCTCCTCCTCCTCCTCCTCCTCCTCCTCACTCCTCCTCCTCCTCCTCCTTCTCCTCCCTCCTCCTCCTCCTCCTCCTCCTCCTCCTCCTCCTCCTCCTCCTCACTCTCCTCCTCCTCCTCCTCCTCCTCCTCCTCCTCCTCCTCCTCCTCCTCCTCCTCCTCCTCTTCCCTCCTCTCCTCCTCCTCCTCCTCCTCCTCCTCCTCCTCCTCCTCCTCCTCCTCCTCCTCCTCCCTCCTCCTCCTCCTCCTCCCCCTCCTCCTCCTCACTCCTCACTCTTCACTCCTCGCTCCTCACTCCTCCACCTCCGGGCGGCAACGTGGCACAACCTCGGCATGCCCGCCCTTCTCAGCACACGAGGCGCCCACGGGGCTGCACGGGCGGCAACGCGGCGCAAGCTCGGCATGTCCCCGAAGCCCCGCGCGGGGCGCCCGCAAGACGGCACGGGAGGCAACGTGGCGCACGCTCGGCATACCCCCGAAGCGCGGGACGCCCACGAGGCGGCACAGGCCGCAACGTGGAGGAAACCCAGAATTTCATCCAATGACCTCAACGAAGCAAATACTTCTAATATTCCAGGTAGCCCGGCGAAGGACCCAATCATATGCAGTTGTGAATACCGCAGTTGTGGGTATCATCTTCGATGGAGCTTCCTATGTGCCACGAAACGCTGCACTGGATAAGGGAGACGCGTGCGAATTTAGCCATTGGGGCGTCCGGTGGAGCTCCCCGTGGGCCACGAAACGCTGTACTGGGCGGGGGAAACGCATGCGAACTTTGCTATGGGGGCCTCGATGGGGCTCCCCATGGGGCCACGAAACGCTTTACTGGGTGGGGGAACCGCATGCGAGCTATGCAACTGGGGCCTTCGGTGGTGCTCCTTATGGGGCCACGAAACGTTGAACTGGCTCGGGGGAAGGCATGTGGACTCGTCGGTGGAGCTCCTTATGGGGCCACGAAACGCTGTACTGGGTGGGCGAGCCGCATGCGAATACAACCACTGGGGCCTTCGGTGAAGCTGCCAATGGGGCCACGAAACAATGTACTGGGCGGGGGGACCGCATGCGAGTGCAGCCACTGGGGCCGTCGGTGGAGCTCCTTTTGGGGCGTCGAAACGGTGTATTGGGCGGGGGAAACGCATGCGAGTGCAGCCAAGGGGGCCTTCGGTAGAGCTCCCTGTAGGGCCACGAAACGTTGTATTGGGTAGGGAACCGCATGCGAGTGCAGCACCTGGATCCGTCGGTGGAGCTCCCTAGTGGGGCACGAAAAATTGTGCTGGGTGGGGGGACCGCATGCGAATACAGCCACGGGGGCCTTCGGCGGAGCTCCTTGTGGGGCAACGAAACGTTGTACTGGGTGGGGGGACCGCATGCAAGTGCAGACAGTGGAACCTTCGTTACAGCTTTCTATGGGGCCACGAAACGTTGTAATGGGTGGGGGAACCGCATGCGAGTGCAGCCACTGGGGCCTTCGGTGGAACTCCATGTGGGACCACGAAACGTTGTACTGGGTTGGGGAGACGCATACTGATGAGGACAGGGGCACGGAGGGGGAGGAGGAGAGGCGGGAAACGCGGGGCGCTGTCTTTTCACAACGAGGACCCAACACCACAGGATGGTCGGGGAAAATTCCAGCACTGTTTAGGGAATGTGTTTTTCCCCCTCTCTCTCTATCTCTCTCTCTCTCTCTCTCTCTATCTCTCCCTCTCTATATTTCCCTTTGTTGTTGTCTGTATGTATATGTGTCTCTCTCTCTCTCGCTCTACCGTTTTGTTTCTCTCTCTTTTTTCTCTCTGTCTCTCTCTCTCTCTCTCTCTCTCTCTCTCTCTCTCTCTCTCTCTCTCTTGCTATATATATACCTCTCTCTCTCTGGGACACGTGTATTCTGTTCTTGTCCAAGCGAGGTTTCAGTTGGAGCCGCTGGTACCGGAGGGAGGCGCCCCCGTCCAGTTCCCTCATTATCCTCTTGATCGTTCTCCCCAATCCACCCTTCATTTTCCACTCTGTGGGTCCCCCGTTTTTCCTCACTGTTGTTCTCTCTTTGGCTGGACCCCCTCCGGGCATTATATCTATCCTGTTTCCTCTTTTGTTCATCCTTTTTCATAATCCTCCTGCAGTGTGGGTCAGCAGCCGTGCTTTCGACCAATATGCTGCGAGCAGGGGGAAGGCCAACTTCGAAATCC
This sequence comes from Prorocentrum cordatum, assembly GCA_963575745.1. Lineage (NCBI taxonomy): Eukaryota > Dinophyceae > Prorocentrales > Prorocentraceae > Prorocentrum > Prorocentrum cordatum. The sequence continues at coordinate 443,489 of CAUYUJ010004036.1, read as the reverse complement.
TCCTCCACCTCTATATCCTCTTCCGTCCTCCTCCTCCTCCTCATCGTCATCGTCATCGTCATCCGTTATCCTCCCGTTCCTCCTCCTCTTACTGGTCCACTTTCTCCTTCCTGATCCTCCTCACTTTTCTTCTCCTCATAATCCTCCTCCTTTTCCTACTTCTCTTCCTCATCCATGTCCGTACCGCTTTGGTTCAAGATGCAAGGCTCCCAGGGGAGCCGAGCGGATACCGCTGGGCCGCGGACAGAATCCACTTCTTCTCGGCCCGTCCGCCCAAGTCTGGATCCAGGCACTGGTGTGTCTGGACGCTTTCGTGCTGTAGGCAGCCCCGCTGGCACTGCATGGCGAGGGTGAACTGGGGCATTTCCAGTTGCTTCGCCAGCCAATGTCGATGCCCGAGAATTCCAAGAAGAATGAGGAGTGCCAGCGGCGGCGTGATGGTGATGAGGCTGATGGTGCTCGCCGCGCCGACGCTCATACGCCACAAATTTCCTCAGCACCTCCGAGGACACCCAGGACGCTTCGGCCCCGTGCTCCACGCCGTGCTAGAAGCTACACTTCAGAGTGGGGAGAGACGTTCCAGAAGTGAACGGGAATCCCGTTCGCCTGGCCAGTCCTCCGCCCCCGACACCAAAGTCGACTCGATGCCACAGACGTCCCAGGAGGTACGTACGTTCGTTCTTGGAGCAGGAGGAAGCCCCGCCACCTTCCCTTCGTAGGAGAGGGGTGCCATGCCAGGGACGCCGGAACGCCGATCGGAGGACCCCCCTCCTCCCCGGGCTGGTCGGCCCTGTCCACCGTGGGCTGGGAGCCGGGCCCATGGGCGCAGCACCTCGACTCTCAAGGCGGTGGTGGTCCAAGAATGCCAGACGTCATCGAGAAGTCCAAGGCAGATATCAGTGCTGAGTTGTCGAGAGCATCGGCCGCTACGACGCACCAGACGTTCACGACCCAGCTCCCCCAGACCATCACGACGGTGGTGTCCCGGCTGGTTGCCACCCGTGGCCAGTCAAGGCAGGCGAGGCTCCGTGATCATGCATGAAAACCTGGCATCAATGGAGTCGAGGATCGCGGGGGGGAAAGGTGCCACATCAGGCGCCGTTGGATGGATTTGATAATTTTGAAGAAGGACCCGATCTGGCAAGAGCGGAACTACGGCAGCGTACCACCAGGACCGCAGATTAACAGAGAGCCATTGACCCTGGGATCTGCGTCATCACATGCAAGGAGGAGGTGAGCAGGAGTATTGTTCCAGCGTCTGCCACAGGATGGGTGGAGGTAGCCAGTTAGCAAGCTGGCGTTGACTGCGAGATCGAGGGTGATGAGTTGGCAAAGCGGTTTGTTTTGAGGATCGCAGGTATTCTGGCGACATGTGCCTCAAGAGTACGGCTCGCAGGCTCACGGCGTGCTGCGAGCCGCTCAAGGTGCACGGCGGTCCTCCATGGTGGCCATGCAGGCTAGTCGTCGTCTTCATATGTACGTCAGCGTGGATCGAAAGGTTTTTGAAGTCGCCAGGGAGCGGAGCACGAAAAAGCCCAGGGATAAGTTGCAAGAGTTTCTCGGTTACCGCACGTTCCTGGAGAATGAAGCAGGCGCAGTCTTCGTGGACTAAAATTTTAGCCCGCGCGCAGGTTGACGCATTGGAATCGACCGAAGTACAGGGAAATCTCGGCGCGATCAGCGGTGCGAATATTTTTCGCGCCGATCTGCACCGACTCGCCAGAGGCATCTTCTCGCATGGCAGAATTTAGTGAAGTGGGCAACACGGTGATGAGCTTAAATGAACTGGTCTTTGCGAGTTGGAACTGCCGCGTCTTTCTGCATTAGAAGTGCGTGTCGCTGTCTCGGAAGGCGGAGGTCGTTACGTCGCCCCCCGGCGACTCCGGCACCTTGGATCTCCAGGAGGTTAAGTCGCCCACCGGTGATTCCAGCACCGAAGCTCTCCAGAGGGAGCTCCTTCGTCGGGCCAAGTGCGATGGCGAGTTCTCTGCCGCGGCGGGCCCTCGGGGCGGCGCGCGCAACGCCCCTATCAGATTTCACACTATGGCAAAGCTCGGCCGCTCGAAGTCGTCGAAGGGCGCGTTCTTTGCGTGAATGTGCAGCACAGTCGCCGGGCCTCTGCCAGCACCATCGGAACGTGCACAATCGCGGCATGCTCAGCGATGCCCGAGGCAAAATCGAGGGGGAGTTCGACCGCAAGCTTGCCCTGGTCCGTTAGCATCCGTCGGCGCTCTGTCTTCTCCTGATAGGTGACTTCAATATCGCCGATGGTGAGATCGATTACAGCACGCAGCATCTTCCACATGCGAAAGGGAGGAGGGCCCACGAGGAGGCGCCCTGACCTGCAGCCCAGGTTGCTTCGCGCGCCCTTGCCGGCCGTCAATCCCGCGCCCGCAACAATGGATCGCGCGGGGTCCTTAGGCAGCCGACAGGGTCGATTGCTCCTGGACTGAGTTGTTTCCACGGAACCTCCAAGACTGGCGCCAGAAACGACCGAGCCTTCACTGCACCTTCTCCGCGGCTGCTTCTGCCACTTGCGGCTGGCGTCGAAGCATCGCGGCGAGCCGCAAGAATGCCGCGACGGCGAGCTGTCCGACGACACCCCGCGCTGCGTTTCGATGGCAGACGCGACGAGGTGGCCAACTGCTCCACGAGGATCTCGAGGGCGATCTTCAAAAGCCGGACCTTCGAGCAGGTCCTGAGCGAGCACGAGAGCGGGGCTAGCACTGCGAATCGCCCAGCCCCCATCGAGCTCACGCTGGCGACCAGGTGCAGGCAGGCAGCGGCAAGGGCGGCTCGCGACCTCCAGCTTCGCGATCGCCGCAGGACGCGCGAGCCCCACCCTCTTTTGCTTCGCCCTCGTGCCTGCGCCATTTGAATGCAAGGTGTGAAGTTGCGCTGGCCCCCTTGGCAATTGCACGCGTGGCGGCGCCCATTCTTTCACGTTTGATCCCTTCTCGCGCTCGCCCCTTCCCAATGGCCTTGCAGACTGCGCTGGGGCGCGCACTGACCTTCAGTGGCAAACAGCCCATGCCGAGCGCGCCGGTCTCCGCCAGACGCAGAGAGCGCACGCCGCGCCCAGTTGCTGTTCGCGCGCGCGCGCGGAGCAAGGAGCCCTCCAGCGCGGGGCGGAGATCCAGCCCCCCGCGCAATCGGAGGACGTTCTCAGCGGGAGCGGCAGAGGGAGGGCCAGGGGGGACGTGCGCATCAGCAGCGGGCCCGACCGCCGCGCCGAGGAGCTACTGGGAGCCCAGCATTGAAAAAGCTATCCGTCGCCCCGAGCTGGGGCAAAGCGCACCTGTCCAAGTTTGCGAGCAATGAGGAATTCGTGGAGCTCACGCCACCCACGCCAGCAACCGTTCGCCAGGTTTTTGCTGGGGGGCTTCCCCTTCTGCATCCGGCCCCCACGAACAAACCCGCGACTCGTGGGGCTTCGGTCAAGCCCCACAGGCCCCCATGAAGACACTTCACTGTCTTGCTCGGGGCCCCCCGACGCCTCCCTCCATCTACTCCGACCTCCAAGTTTTTATTTCGATGGGAGTCATGGGTAATGATGATGAGGTTTTTGGCGGGGAGGCTTGGCGCGGCCGCGGCGCCCGCCCGTTCGGCCCGAAGGACGGCGGCAACAAAGCAACAGCGGGAGTTGCCAACCTCGGTCTCTCGCAAGTGAACGGCAAGACTGGCGCTCCAGCCCAACGAAGTTTCACTCGCAGCCGTAACTCCTGTCTAACTGTCATGAGCTGGACGCGCGCGCTCGTCTGAGCTCCGCGGCGATTCGCTCGGCGCCGCTGGCCGCGCTCAATCACTCCCAGGCTCCCCCATCGGTCACCCGACACTGGTTGGCAACAGCGGCGCGCCAGGTAAGGTTCCCCAAAGGGTGCCACCGAGCGATCCACGGCGTGCCACCTCAGCCCCCGCGCCAGGTCCTGCCGCGGCATCCTTCCCCATTTATTTGTCGCGCTTTCAGGCGCCCTCCAGGGATTCCCTTCAAGTGGGGGCCTGCTCGCGATTGCTGCCAGGCGTTCATTATGGGGCACGTTTCCGAGCGTGCAAACGTCTGGGCCAGGGCCGTCTTTGCCCACCCGAAGGCGCGGGGGGAAATGGCCCGAAATCCCGGGAGCGCCGAAGCCCCAGATGGGCCGGCACCCAAGGCTTCCAAATGCCGCGCCGCATCACGGGTCTCGATAGTTGATGACGATATCAAGGCCCATCTCCGCTCCGCGCGCCGCATCGCGAATCTTCCCCGTGAGGGGGGGGGTCCCAGCGAGCTCCTCCCGCTGGGGGGAGTTCGAAATCTTTTTGGCGGCGCGCACTGGAGGTTATGGCCTGGGCCCGCCGTCGGCCCTGACAGGAGAATTTGAGTTCCTTTCGAGAAGATGGCGACAAGGACCAGAGCCATTGCCGACCCCCGCCAAGACCACGGGCGTCCAGCTCGAGCAGCAGCGCCTTGAGCGTTGTTTCTCACGTGTCTCTGTTGGCCCCGATCCCCTGGGAGGCCGCCGAGATCGAGAGGCAACGTTTTGCCCTGGTTCTCGAGTGGCCGATGTCGGCCCTGCAGTATTCGGACTGGCTTAACCTTGACAACGTTCAAAGGCCGAGGATTCGGTCGCTGTTCTTCACCGCCACCGCTGCCGCCACGCGCGCTGCCCCCCGCTACTCGCTACTCCCCCAGATCGGCCACAGACGCTACAGATGCTGAAAGAAGGGGTCCACGTGTCCGATGGGGCTGCTGGGCTCCCCCCGCATGGCCCCCGCTTCCTCGCGCCCCCCCTCCTCTCGTTCCTTCCTCACCAACGCTGCCCCGGGGTATCCCGCGGACCGACGGCTGAGGGGTGGCGGGGCGAGGGCCCTTGAGCGGCTCTGGGAAGGTTCGCCGGATCCACTGCCCACACGGCGGCGAGTCTCTCACAGGACAGTCAGGCCTGGCGCGCGGGGAGGCAGACTGACTGGGGTCGCCGAAGGTGGCCGCGCCTTCTCTCCTTCCACCTTGGTCTCCGAACCCAGGGCCTGGCTCGGCTCTTGGATCATTGGAGAAGACGCAGCGTTTTAAATGTAAATATCCGGATGCGACGCGAGAGAGTCAGTATCTCATTACATTTGCGCTTGCAACCGTTTCCATTTTCATGTTGCGTCTGCGTTGTGCTCTGACCTGCCAGATCTCATCGACGGTCGCCTCAACCTCAGAGGCAATGTGTCATTGTTGTTTTTGCTTCATAGCACTGCTACTGCCCGGCGGCGGCGAAGGTGGGGGGGGGCGGGACGCCCGCGCGAACTCTCTCGGGCAGAGGCAGACGCCCTTCCCTCCGCCGTTCGCGTCGCGACCAGGTTCCTCCTGCGCGGCCGCCCGAGGATCCGGTTAGACGCTGGAGCGCCCCGACGACAAATCGTTGCACGTCGAAGGGGCCAGAGCTGATCGGACAAGGACACGCGAGGAACGCTGCGCCTCCTCCTCCCCCGCCCCCTCTCCCCCCTCCCCTGGGCGGCAGGTCCCAAGCGGCAGCTGGGGGCTGCTCGCAATGCGGGTTATCGTCGGGGCCAGCCTCTCCGCGACAATCGCGCTTCCCGGCGGGCGCGCATGCACGTGCTCGCCCAGCGCACCGAGCACTACGAGAGAAGGAACAACGGCGAGGAGCAGATCAGACAGTTGGCTGAGAGTGCTCGGACGTTGACCGATACAGCCCGGGCCTGAGTGCACGTTTTATTGCCAGCGGGCTTCGGTGCATGGGACTCTTTGGTGGCGCAGGCTAGGCGGCTGGACGCGTTTGACCATCCTGAGTTGTTGGCTCACTGATAGAGGTGTCAAGCGGGGCCGAGTTCGGGCTACTCAGCAGTCTCTTCAAGGAATTCCGAGATTAGATCGGAACGACTGGAGCTTTGGGCATCTTACACAAGAGTATCAAGCAATCGCCAGTGGAAGTAATTGAAGTTCACCCCGCCAGAGAATGAGCCCGCCCATCCCGTCGACTTCGTGGATCGGGAGGCCGAGACCTGTTCCGCGAAGTGGAAATCTCTTAACCTTGACTTCGGTCGTATTTGCGGTGCTATGGAATCAGCGCGGGATCGCGCCGAGCTCGAGCAATTGGTTCCGCTCGCTGTCTCCGATCTTCAAAGGGCACTTGCGCGCATATAACCTAGTGCAGGATTGCGCTGCGACCAGTGCTGCCCGCTGGATTTCGAGCGCTCTCCAGATGAAGGATTGGATCAGTTGCGTCAACTTTATCAGTTTAACGAGGAACGGTTGCCATGACCACTGCAGCTCACGGTCGTAGGTGGGAGATTGTTTGCGAAAACATGTGGAGGAGATCGCATGCTTGTTCTTTTCTCGATGGTCAGCAGGCCGCGGAGCTGGGCGCGCGACCCGCACACCAAGGAGCGGTCGGAATCATCCACTCCACGGTAGGACGCTGCCGCGGCAGGCAACAGCTCCCTTCGAGGAGCACTCGTCAGAGGGCTGCGCGATACTTAACATAGTTCATGCGGAAGCTTCGCTGATTCTAGACCCGTTCTATGACAGCACAGAGTTTCATAGCTTGGCTGACATGGCGGAGAGATGGGAGTCCCATCCAATGATGTAACTCTTGGAGATGCAGACTTGTCTTGCGCCACGTGTATCTTCGCAGTTCAATTCTTTCTGGCTGCCAATGCAGGTGGCGCGGAACATAGGTAAATGGCCACGAGAGGCACATGCTTTGAGAGATGCCTCACTTATTTCGCGCTCGAGAAGTTGCGCATCGCGCACCCCAGGATGTCCGAGTGGATATGGATCGACGACTTGGCCTAGCGAACGGTCGGTTCGCACAAGCAAGGTCGTCGGGGCCTCACTGAGTGCATCACGGACACAGTTCATGAGTTCAAACAATATTCATTGAGCGTTGTTTCCAAGAGCGCGGCGATGTCTTCTTCGCACAGTGATGCGAAGCTGGTGGCGCGTATTTCATGTTACAGAGACGCGGCATTGATACCACAGCACTGCAATCAGCTCACGCGGGAGTTGATATGTGCAACGGGGAACAGCAGGCGCGCGACGCAGCGCGCAAGAGAGTTGCCAAAGTTGGGCTACAGCGTGTCAAGTTACGACGGTTCGCGGCCACGACGCGACGGCATGGGATCGCCGCTCGCATCGAGCGTGCTGGACCTCAATGAACCTGCAGCGACTTACGGCCATCAGGTCTACGGGAAGTTCGGCACGGACATGGTTCGTCAGAAGCGCCAGCCGGGAATTGCTTGCGGAGCGGTGCGGCGAGGTCGGCGAGTCACCACATTGCTCGGCTCACGCGCTGATGGAGCCGACCCAGGTATTCGGTTACCAGCGCAATGTCTTTCGCAGCGGCTGGAGGTCTGGATCACCAAATCCAGCATCAGGAAAGGAGTCAGTCGCATGTGGGCTCAGGTATTGGATCAGATGGCCAAGTTGCCAGCTGCCAGGAGGTCTCGGCACATTCGAGGCCCAGTGTCTACAGTGGTGTGCTATTAGCTACAAGCGGGATGGTATCCTCGTTCTTCTACTGAATGCGAGGTCCCGAATGATGGGGGGCAAGAGACGCACGCGTGGCAATTCTACAACGACGAACTCTGCGCCACGGATCAAGTGGATGGCTGTTTTCAAGAGTACGAGGGCAGCTTGGCTGTGCAGCAATGAAGGACGGCAGCAGCTGGATTACACCTGGGGTGCAGCAGGGCGCAGATCTTTTTAGTTTGCGGAAGTTTATTCAGATTCACGCAGGGCGAAAGATTTTCCTCTTGAGGTGCACGTGGCGATGATGAGTTGAACAGCTAACATCGGCGCCGCCGAACGAACGGCATCTGGACGAGTTGCGCGCAGCAGCTGGAGGACAGATATACATTCACGTTAAGTGGGGCCCGCGTGCGCGGAAAGTTAAAGGGAGCACGCGAGACAGTTGAATTGAGGATCTATCTTGGGAATTGAATGGCCGAAGCCCCTTCCCCCCTAGAATCATAACACGTGCGGGTACTGCGGTCCGCGGATCCGATTTCGCCCGGCTTCCCGCTTAAATTCAATATCATAAATTTAAAACGGCGTAGAAATCGAATCCGCCGAGAAAAAAGACCGAACACGGATCGAGAAAATCGGAAATCGGATCCGCGCGGACTGAAATCGGATCCACCAACACAAAACCCGCGTGTCACAAGTGGATCCGCGCGGACTTCTTGGGATCCGACGGTCCAACGGCGGTTATCTCATACGCTTCTGCTCAAGCCTTGAAGCCGTCGTTCCGGGCCCAAGAGGAAAAACAAATCGACTTGGGGATGTAGTCTCCAGCACGCGTATACAAGACGCCAGATGGACGAATTGATGTTGACGATTGCAGTCGGCGGCGCGGGGACCACAGCGCGGAAGTTTGCAATGAATACTTGCGATATCGATATTTGTGATAGATGTTCTTTGGTTCTCGAGCCAGGCATCCACAGGAATTGGCTGTGCTCACGCACTGTAGGTGGCAAAGCGTTTCAGGAGTCAGACCGCTTGCTACCAGAAGCGATGACAGACCACGAGGCCCATGTGTGTTTCTGGGGGTCGTTCCAGCTCATTGGACGGTGGCGATTCCCCATTGTACTCAAAAGCTACGGTCTGAGTTTCGCCCGCATGGAGGCCTGATTGGGGACGGATGCATTGGTCACGGTACGGCGTCGCAGTTTTTGTTTTGTGTTGGCGATGTTTCAGACGGGGTGGACACCCACGAGTCTCGCTTGAGGCGCGTGGGTTTAGCCATCTGCATTGTCATGTGCTTCGCGCCCTTCACGCTAGGCCCTTATATTTTCGGAGGGCCCTCAGACTTGGTGCAGACGGCGCCCACAGGGGAGCACGCGGCTTTCGAGCTGGCCATCAGGTTATCCATTGGGACGCGTGTCTGTGTCACCGACTGCGCGGAGGTAGCCAGAGGTTGGTGGTCACAGTTGCATTTCAGCCCGATTGGCGCGAATGCAGCGATCTGAGGAGAGAAAAAAGGGAAGACCCTCACGAGCCAAGGGCGAGCCGCCTGGCAGATCATCTCGCTGGGGTGGCAGCTGCACAGGTGCGCGTGTCTGTCGGGCTGCGACTGCTGAGAGCGGCGCTGCTCACGATCCGCAGCGAGAACGAGCTTAAGAAGGAGGCGGCGCCATAAGCCAGCCAGCGCGAGGCTGCAGGCGGCGCGCCACGGCGGCGAGGACGGAGCGCCCGAGGCTCCGCAGGTCGTCCTTCCTCCTCCTCGCCCTCTTGCCCCTGCCCTCTGTGAGTCGTTTCGCGACTGCCCATCGACTGACCGATTCGGAGAAATCTGCATGCTGTATCAAGGTTCCGCGCCGGCTGCAGCAATGACTGAGCTCCTGAAAAAGCCCATGCCACGAATTTGAATATGTTGAGAATAGGGTGTCTCGGGTTCGGAGTGGGTGTCGTTTGCCTATCGTTGGAGACTGACATCACCCTTCGCATGCCTTCACCCGTCACCAGAGCTTGATGAGCCTTCCGTTTTGCGAAGTTTGAGGGTACTCTGGTCAGTCGCAGATCCGAGGCTTGGGCTCCCCGTCGCCAAGATCAGGAGGAAGTACTTAGATAGGTTCGCCAGGGAATTACATCCTAAGGCCAAGGAGCTGAAGAAGTCAGATACTGGAGCAAGGGCTTCAGTGGTGGATTGCTATGTTTCGCTACGCGACGGCTGTAAGTCCTCCTCCTCCTCCTCCTCCTCCTCCTCCTCCTCCTCCTCCTCCTCCTCCTCCTCCTCCTCCTCCTCCTCCTCCTCCCCCCTCCTCCTCCTCCTCCTCCTCCTCCTCCTCCTCCTCCTCCTCCTCCTCCTCCTCCTCCTCCTCCTCCTCCTCCTCCTCCTCCTCTCCTCCTCCTCCTCCTCCTCCTCCTCCTCCTCCTCTCCTCCTCCTCCTCCTCCTCCTCCTCCCTCCTCCTCCTCCTCCTCCTCCTCCTCCTCCTCCTCTCCTCCTCCTCCTCCTCCTCCTCCTCCTCCTCCTCTCCTCCTCCTCCTCTCCTCCTCCTCCTCCTCCTCCTCCTCCTCCTCCTCCTCCTCCTCCTCCTCCTCCTCCTCCTCCTCCTCCTCCTCCTCCTCCTCCCTCTCTCCCCCCTCCTCCTGCTCCCGCTCGGCTTCTCTCCCACCCGTGCTGCCCACTTCGAGCGCCGCCGCCGCCATCACCACCCTCCGCTCTCCTCCTCCTCATCCTCCCCCTCGGCCTGCCGGGTCAGTGCCCCCAGCCGCCGCTGGCCTTGCAGACGGCCTTGGCCGCACAGGACCTCGCGCCAGAAAAGAGCGGCGCCAGGGCTGCCTCGGCACCCGCGAGGCGCGTGACTTCCACACCACCTTTTGCGCCAGCTTTGGTCTTGGGCGCTCTCGGGGCGGCGGACGTCCCAGGCATCGCCGAGGCGCCTGGTTTTCCGTCGCCGGTGGTTTTGAAGCTTCGGGATGCACTCCTGATGCTGTTGTGCCAACTCGCCGTGCTCCGAGAGGGGTGATCTAAGATCGAAGATGGATGTTTCGGGTCGTGGTTTACGGGCGTCTTCGTCGGTGGTCGGCGGCATTCCAGCTTCGGGATGCTCTCCAGCAGTTGCGCCTCGCCGAGAACGTTTCGGAGGTTCCCGACTCGTCCCGAACGGCCGTAAGAGAGCCAAGCTGTGATTCAAAAACCGGCGGGGTAACGACAGGCGGTGGTTCCAAGCCGTCCAGTGAGCGTTGGCAGAGATCGCGTGAGGGGCTAGGGATAGGTTGTCGTGCGAAGCTGGGGCTTTCCAGAAGCGCGATTAGCAAAGCCATCCGTTTTGGCTCTTCCGCTCTGCCCTGCCACCTGGGGAGAAGTGGGGGCGTGCCGTGTTCCATGAGGTTTGCATCGTGAGTTTCTGAATTCCCTGACCGAGCCGACCCACAGCGTCGAACAGGCCGTGCGATATGACAGATTGTTCTTATCGGCTGTGTTGTTGTCATTTTGCCTCTGTCCTCACTCGTCGGTTTCTACCGGCGGACGCATTATTCGGCAATGTCTACCACTGCACCATACGGAGAGCGTCGAAGTATAAACGCGATCCTCTACCTTATGACGAGGACGGGGGGCACCAATATTTTGGCTTGGATGTTTGCGCAGCACATTGAGCCACACTGGACATACGCGAGGAGCGATGTATATCAGGAAAGGGCAGGGATCGGAAGTTACTTCACCAGGGTAGCAATCATAGAGTAAAGCAGCCGAGTGTACAGGAGAAGGCGAAAATGCGACCTCCACCAAGTAAGGATCAGTATGTCCAGAAGTTGTCTAGCATACCGAAGCAAAGGCGCCCTGTTGCACAGGGTAATGCGAGCACCAGAGCTAGTATGTCGCATCGTGCGCTTTTCTGTACGAGGATATGACGAGAGGAATGATTACTGCTTCGGTGAGGGAGAACAACGCGTAGTTGCAGTGTTGAACGCGATACCAGCCAGTCTTACATGTTGGGGTACCCCATGCTGGTTGAGAGCCACTTGCTCCATTCGGTTTCAACTCCCCAAATTCCAGGACGACGTTCTCATCCCTGCACAGATTGAAGATGGATGAGGTTTGGCATTTTTACCATGGATCCCCCGTGGTGATCGTCGAGCTCGACCGCAATACCCCTGGACAGCACAGGCAGACGCGCTTGGGCTGCGTGTCGGAGGGCCTCTGTCCACAACACACAGTCCCGGCGGGAACGTGGTTCGGTGCCTACCAGGAGGGCGACTTCGCACTGGTGGGCTGCCTGGGCCGTTGCAAATATCGTCAAGGGCGTAAAAAAAAAAACGCCCCTACCCTGGTTTACGGGGCGCTGTGCGCTGAACCTCCGTGTCGCGCGGCGTCCTGGCGGCTCTTTGGCCTGTGGGAGCTCCCAGGAGGTTTACTGACCACGCACTTGTAACCCAGGGTAGGGGCGGCTTTTCATTCCTCCAGATAGGGTGGACGAACGACAGGGGGACGAAAGCAGGTGCTGAGAGAGCAGGTATTAGTGGGGAAAGTTGTGAGTGCGGGGTGTGGATCAGCAGCGTAGTTGGACCTGCTGCGGTCAGATGGCGGAGCTGGAAATTAGACCCCGAGGGGACTCCCGAATCAAGTATGTTATTGCAGCCACCCTTTTACAGAGTTGGTCGAGGTTTCCATATCCACGGCCTTCTTCTCATCTTCGCCCATCCTCGGATCCCCCTGGCTTGGAGGGGCGTTGTCATAATCAGGAAGAACGTATCCATCAGCACTCCTCCACATGCTCCTAGCTGTTTCAGGAGGAGTGCTCCACGAGCAGCGGTTGCACCACCGCTCCTCCCCGCCCTCTTTCCCCTCCCGCTCCCCCCCCCTCTCCCCTTCCCTCCCCCTCCCTCTCCTCGCCTCCCATCCATCCCCTCCCTCCCATCAACTCCCCTCCGTCCCCTCCCCCAATCCGCACCCCTCCCTCCGTCCCTCCCCCGCCCCCATCCCTCCCGCTCCTGCTCATTTCAACCACAGGGCACCCTGGTGGCCCAGCGATCCCGCGATCACGACTCTTCGACGAGAGTGACGGTATGACCGTACTTCCTCCTCCTCCTCCTCTTCCTCCTCTCCTCCTCCCTCCTCCTCCTCCTCCTCCTCTCCTCCTCCACCTCCTCCTCCTCCTCCTCCTCCTCCTCCTCCTCCTCCTCCTCCTCCTCCTCCTCCTCCTCCTCCTCCTCCCCCCTCCGTCCTCCTCCGTCGCCCCCCCCCCCTCTGGAGCACCCCAGGCTGCACGTGCGGGCCGGCCTTCGAGATCGAGGACCGCCAGGGGACGGGGGCGGCGCGGAGCGGAGCACGAAAGATGGGGGAGAGGAGGAGGAGGAGGAGGAGGAGGAGGAGGAGGAGGAGGAGGAGGAGGAGGAGGAGAAGAAGGAGGCGGAGGAGGAGGAGGAGAAGGCGGAGGAGGAGGAGGAGGAGGAGCATCTGCCTCCGCCCCTCCGTCTCTGCTCGTCGCAGTCCCCCTTCTGGCCCTGGACCCCGTGGAGCGGAGCGCCCCCCCGGAGGGGGGGGGTCCAACGCCCCGCCGTCGCACAGCGACAGCGCGTGGGCCTGAGCAGCGGGCCGGCAAAACTGGGGCCCAGAGGCCCCTCCTCCTCCTCCTTCTCCTCCTCCTCCTCCCTCCTCCTCCTCCTCCTCCTTCTCCTCCTCCTCCTCCTCCTCCTCCTCCTGCTCCTCGGGGAACTAGATCCCGGCTCGCCGAGGTGGCCTGCGCCAAGGGCGGGGCAGTTCCGGTAGCCACAAGCGGGGAGGACGCGGGAAGGGCATTTTCACTCGCTGGCGCAAGTGGAGGAGGGATTCAACCCCTCCCTCCCCTCCCCCCGTCCAGCGCTGGCAAGCGACGACGACCACGACCACCGCCACCACCACCACGACGACGACGACGACGACGACCCGCCCGCCCGACCCGCCCCCCGGGTTTGATGTCCCGCCGCGTCGTCGTCTTCGGTAGCTGGCCCGTCTGAAGCCTCTGGAGACCGTCTTGGGGACCTCTCTGGGCCGTCCTGGAGTATTCTTGGGGCCGTCTTGGAACCCTCTTGGGAGCTTTCTTGGGCCGTTTGGGGAGCCCACGGGCTCGTCTTGGTCTGTCGGAAGCCCCAATAGTCGAGAACGACAACATTTCTCAACCACGCAAAACGTCTGGAACATCATGTGTGCTTGCGTCTTGGGGTCCTGCTGGATAGCCTCTTGAAGCCCTCTTGGGCCATATTGGGTGCCATCTTGGGCCGTCTCGAGGCTACCTTGCTGCGCATGGTCCAGGTATGCAGCCCATCTTGGGCCGTCTCGGGGCCATATCGTGGCAGATGAAGCCCGCCTTGAGGCCCGAAAAGACTCCAGGAGCCACGAGGGAGTAAGCGTGAGCTGGTCCAGGGCGAGGACGGTGGGGATACGCTCCAGAGGGGACAGGTGGTGGAGAAAGGCTGCATCTCCACTCACAGCAAACCCTGGTGCGTCGGAATGTGTCCCCATCTCCCTCTCCATACCAATTCGTCCAGGAGTTGTAACGAAGCGTGGGTGCTGGAAACATGAACAGCACGGAATGCAGGGAGGAATCCGAAAGGGTGCGTAGGACCACGCACAAGTTTCAATCTGGCGCTCGTAGGATGGCCCGAAACGTAACGCGACCGCGCGACGTCGCGCCGGGCATAGTTGGCACGGGCGCGAGTATATAAGGCTTCATCCTCCTCACCAGGTAAGATTATTTCGCTCGAGCGCGCAGCCTGAAGAATCAGGAGCGAAAGAAGGACGTACATGTACATGAATCCACGCTGGTTTCGAGAGCACGCATTGCACAAATGCTCGTATCACGCGGCCGGTCTCGCGAATCGAGGGGCCGTGTTCAGGTACATAGCTGGGCGCGTACGTCCTTTGTGGGCTCCCTAGAAGGCTAAAACAGGGCTAGGATCGGGATAAATCGCTCCAGAGCGTTCCGGAGCGCTCTCAGAGCGTTCCGGAACGCTCTGGAGCGGCCGCGGCGCCCAATGCATCCTCCGAACCCGCCGATCTTCAGAGATTTCGAGTTACCCCGATCCGATTTTGTCCCGATCTGAGCTGTCGAGGCCGTGGGTGAGGGGGGCGGGGTGGTGAGAGCAGGGCCGCGGCCGGGATACTTCTGCTCCGCGCGTCGCGCCGCCGGTTCTGGCCACGCCAGGTAAGATTGTTTTGCTCGAACGCGCAGCCTGAAGCAGGTCCAGAGCGGTCGATGCCGTGGGGGAGGGGGGCGGGGTGGTGAGAGCAGGGCCGCGGCCGGGATACTTCTGCTCCGCGCGTCGCGCCGCCGGTTCTGGCCACGCCACACTTCGGCGCCACGGGGGCCCGAGCGTCGGGGGCCCGAGCGCTTCCTGGCCTCCTGGCCTCCCCCTCCTCCTCCTCCTCCTCATCCTCCTCCTCCTCCTCCTCCTCCTCCTCCTCCTCCCTCCTCCTCCTCCTCCTCCTCCTTCTCCTCCTCGTCCTCCTCCTCCTCTCCTCCTCCTCCTCCTCCTCCTCCCTCCTCCTCCTCCTCTCTCCTCCTCCTCCTCCTCCTTCCTCCTCCTCCTCCTCCTCCTCCTCCTCCTCCTCCTCCTCCTCCTCCTCCTCCTCCTCCTCCTCCTCCGCGCAGCGGAGAGACACGCTGCCCGCTCGTGGGGCGCACGGCGTGTCGCCAGAGCCGCAGCCGCGGCACGCCGAGGACTTCGAGCACGGGCAGCGCGCCGCCCTGCTGGCGGAGTTCCCGGAGGCGAGGGCCGCCGTCGAGGAGCGCCTTTTGCTGGCGGCGTCCGCCGGCGGTGCGGACGCCTCTCTCTGCCGTTGGGCGCGCCTCCACGGGGGGGGGCGATGAGTGCCCTGACCTTCCAGGAGAGCTCAAAAATAGCACCCGGCTCGAAACCCTACCCAAAAGCTCGTATACGTCTTGGTTTTAGGCTGTTTCGCTCAGTTGTTTTGGGTTGTTGGGCCTCCAGTGCTAAAAAGATAGCTCTCTGGAAGGTCAGGGGAGTGTGGGGGGGGGAGGGAAGAAGACGGTGCGCTTTTCCGGCCCCTGAGGCGCCCTTCTGGGCCCTGCAGGTCTGCCTTTCTGCGGCCCTCCCCGCCCCCCCCACCTCTCGCGGCCCAGCGCCACCTGAGACGGGCATTCAGAGGCCGACGAGACTCCGATGCCGCTGCCCTGCCCTCGTCTCCGCGGCTGGAAATTCGCTTCGAGCTCCTGGTCAGAACGCAGCCTGGGCGAGGTCCGGGGAGCAGCGGTATAGGTGCCTTTTTGTTCGGCGGCGAGCGAGCGGGGGAAGTGAGGAGGGGCGGGCCTTCTCAGGAGGCTCGGAAGTCCCCCAGCCTTCTGAGAAGTGTCCAGAGCATTCCTCGAAGACAGAGGAAACTTCTGGGAAGGCGCGAGGGCTTCTGAGCAGTCCCGCCGCCTTCTGAGAAGGCATTCTCCTTCTCAATTCCCCCCTGGCTCGCCGCCGATTTGTGTTCCCCAAAATGCAGGGTACCTGAGGTTCGCCTAGCGCTGAGGCTGAAAAGCGTCGGGACCTATCCCCCCAGCGGGAGTTCACTCCGTGCCACGCTCGGCTGGGGAGAGGCGGACACGTCTCACTGGCCCCGCGTGGCCGAGGGCGTTGGGCCAGCTGCCTCGTCGAGCAAGCAGCTTTCCCCAGCCCGTGCTCTGACTCGGCGAGGGCCCCGCCGCGGGGCAGCAGGCATGGACGCCCGAAGAGGTCGCAACGCGAAGCGTGTTTCCGAGCCAATGCCAAGAGGTCATGCTTTCTTTGCGTCCCGCTCCAACCCAGGCGTACCCAATGAATCAAAAATCGCCGCACCCACTTGCACACTGTAGCACGCCAGCGCACACCAACGCGCTCTATACCAGCACGTATCAACGCGTGTGGAATGCCGTTGTACATCGCCACACCACATAAGCGAAGAAGAGACCAAGAGCCGTTGCTCTGTATTGTTGCTAAGTATATGTGTCAATGTCCGCAGTGAGAGGTTGGCTCGTTTGCCCAGGGTGTGCCCGAATGTATGCGACACCGTTGCAAGTTGCATCCAATCAGGTTTACTATAGGATTGGTGCTGATGTGATCAGACATTACTTCGCCGAACACGGTTTAGCGATTATGGTTCTGACTCGAATGGGTGGCAGTTTGTATGTTACGAGATGTGATTGGCTATATTGAGAAAGAGTAGTGGGTGTTCTCGGCAGCCTTGCTTTGAATGCGTCCCAGGTCGTATTCGTGGTAATCGAAGCCTCAACTCCTAAGGCAGAGGGCCCCCTCGTTGGATTATTCATTCGTACCAGGTGGTCGAGTCTTCGGCACGCTTTTATCACCCTGCAGTGGTGATTCCCCTTGCCGATGGTGCTTGTTATTGTTATCCACCTTTTTTCTTTGGTAACCGTGCGTGCCACTCGCAGAGCACAACGCTGTGAAAATAGTTAGCCTGGCGAAGAGCCCACCCACTCTATGCAGTTGTGAATAACGCAGTTGTGAGTACTGTCTTCGGTGAAGCTCCCTATGGGGCCACAAAACGTGTGCGCAATGTACCGAAATTGGCGCTTTGAGCGCGTGCGAACACAGCCACTGGGTTCCTGTGGAGTTCCTTATGGTACCACGAAACGTGTGAGGGGTTTGCCGAAATGGGTGCGGCGGGCGCATGCGAATTCAGCCACTGGGGCTTTCGGTGGAGCTTCCTACGGGGCCGCGAAACGCGTGAGTGGCGTACCGAAACAGGCGGGGCGGGCGCATGTGAACACCACCACTGGAGCCTTTGGTGGAGCTCGTTGTGGGGCCACGAAACGTGTGAGGGGTAAGCCGAAAACGTTTTGGGGCGGGCGCATGCGAACGCAGCCACTGGGGCCTTCGGTGGAGCTACGTATGTGGCCACGAAACACGTGAGGGGTGTGCCGACATTGGTGCGGCGGGCGCATGCGAACGCAGCCATTGGAACGTTCGGTGGAACTGCTTGTGGGGCTACGAAACGTGTGAGTAGTTTGCCAAAATGGGTGCGGCGGGCGCATGCGAACGTTGCCATTGGGGCCTTCGGTGAAGCTCCATATGGGGCTCCGAAACGCGTGAGGGGTAAGCCGAACTGGGTGCGGCGGGCGCATGCCCACGTAGCCACTGGGGCCTCCGGTGGAGCTCCTTATGTGGCCACGACACGTGTGAGGGGTAAGCCGAAAACGTTTTGGGGCGGGCGCATGCGAACGCAGCCACTGCGGCCTTCAGTGGCACTCCCCATCGGGCCACGAAACGTGTGAGTGGTGTGCCGAAACAGGCAGGGCGGGCGCATGCGAACACCTCCATTGGGGCCTTCGGTGGAGCTACGTATGTGGCCACGAAACACGTGAGGGGTGTGCCGACGTGGGTGCGGCGGGCGCATACGAACGCAGCCATTGGAATGTTCGGTGGAACTGCTTGTGGGGCTACGAAACGTGTGAGTAGTTTGCCAAAATGGGTGCGGCGGGCGCATGCGAACGTTGCCATTGGGGCCTTCGGTGAAGCTCCATATGGGGCTCCGAAACGCGTGAGGGGTGCGCCGAACTGGGTGCGGCGGGCGCATGCCAACGTAGCCACTGGGGCCTCCGGTGGAGCTCCTTATGTGGCCACGAAACGTGTGAGAGGTTTGCCGAAATGGGTGCGGCGGGCGCATGCGAATTCAGCCATTGGGGCCTTCGGTGGAGCTTCCTATGGGGCCACGAAGCGTGTGAGTGGTGTGCCGACATGGGTGCGGCGGGCGCATGCCAACGTAGCCACTGGGGCGTCTGATAGAGCTCCTCATGTGGCCACGAAACGTGTGAGAGGTTTGCCGAAATGGGTGCGGCGGGCGCATGCGAACAACGTAGCCACTGGGGCCTTCGGTGGAGCCCCCTATGGGGCCACGAAACGTGTGAGGGGTAAGCCGAAAATGGTTGGGGCGGGCGCATGCCAACGTAGCCACTGAGGCCTTCGGTGGCGCTCCCTATAGAGCCACGAAAAGTGTAAGTGGTGTGCAGAAACAGGCGGGACGGGCGCATGCGAACACCGCCATTGGGGCCTTCGGTGGAGCTACGCATGTGGCTACGAAACGTGCGATGGGTGTGCCGACATGGGTACGGCGGGCGCATGCGAACGCAGTCATTGGGGCCTTCGGTAGCGCTCCCTATGGGGCCCCGAAGCGTGTGAGGGGTGTGCCGAACTGGGTGCGGCGGGCGCATTGCTAACGTAGCCACTGAGGCCTCTGGTGGAGCTGCTTACGTGGCCACGAAACGTGTGAGAGGTTTGCCGAAATTGGTGCGGCGGGCGCATGCGAATTCAGCCCCTGGGGCCTTCGGTGGAGCTTCCTAGGGGGCACGAAGCGTGTGAGTGGTGTGCCGAAATTGGTGCGGGACGGGTGCATGCGAACGTAGCCGCTGGGGCCTTCGGTGGAGCTCCATATGGGGCCACGAAACATGTGAGGCGTGTGCAAAAATTTGTGCGGCGGGCGCATGCGAACACCGCGACTGAGGCCTTCGGTGGAGCTCCTTTTGGTGCCACGAAACGTGTGAGAGGTGTGCGGAAATGGTTGAGCGATGCAGAGGGCAGACGGGAGAGGAGGGGGAGGAGGAGGAGTGAGACGCAGGGCGCTGTCTCTTCAAAACGAGGACCCAACACCACCGGACGGTTGGAAAAAACACCAGCTTCATGTTTTCACAGTTTAATGTTCCGCGCGCAGTGGTAAGTTTGCTATGCACGGCCTTGTGTCACCAGCGTCGCGAAGGCCTCTTCGAGTCGCACGTTGGTGTAGCGAGAGGTTGACGATTTTCTGGTTGACGGTGTGTTTTGCTGGTCAAGTGCGCAGTGATTGTAGAGTCGAGGGGCTGTCGAAGACGCCTACGGCGAGTCACCGCCGCCCCCTGTCAATTGGAAACGCATGTGTCGTGAAATGTCAATCGAAAGTGGAGCCACGCTAGTGCATTGCGTGTTCCCGCAGCCGCGGGGAAAACCATTATGGAACAGTGGGTTTTGAGTGAAAAGGCGTTGAACATTGTGTTCGCCCAGCCCTTCTTTGTGTGTTCCCCGAGCTGTCTTGGCCCTGTGGGGGATCCCTCTGGGCATCATGGGCCACTCTGGGGCTCTACTGGGGCATGGAGGGTCCTGCTTGGGCCATGTTGGGGGACTTGGGGCTTTCTCGGGGACTTCTTGGACCGTCTTGGGGCCCACTTGGGGGCCTCTCGATGCTCTCGTGGGTCATGCTGGGGCACACTGGGAGCCTCCTGGCCCATCGTGGGCCCTCGTGAGGGCCTCGTGCGGCCCTCATGGATTATCTCGTGGGCACTGTCGTCCAGCCCGTCGGCATCCGAAGCCACAAGCGTTAGGAAACCCTGCGGCTTTTGCGCGTTGCTTGCAACTCGGAGGCCCTCTCGGGAGCCTCTCGGAGGCCTCTTCGGGCGTCTTGGGAGCCTCCCGGGTGCTTTTTGGCCACCTCGGCGGCGTCTTGGAGCCATCGCGCTCGTCTTGGAAGGCGCCTCGGAGGCCACCGTGCGCCTGCCTGGACCGTCCTGGGCGGACCCGGAGGCGTCCTGGAGGCCAGGGAAGCCCGAAGAGCCGATGAGACACGGAGTCCGGCCAGGAGCGGCGGCAGGGCGCGACAGGTTCGAGGGGACACTTCGTTGAAGGGTCAAAGGGACCAAATTGGCGTGCAACATGTCGAAAAATACAGGGCTCGCTAGGGACTGGCTTCCTGTCAATACAGCCGAAACACTCCCGAAGCCCTCCGAGGACCCTCTGGGAAGGGTGCTGGGAGGCTCTTCGGAGAGTTTTGGACGGGTGTCCGTCGATTCAGGGGGAAATCAGTCCTTAGCGAAGCCTAGGCTGTCTGAGTGTAACACTCACAGCAGCACGGAGCACACCCTTGTTGAAAACAACGGGGACGGCGGATCGAGGATGCCATCGGCGCATCCCCTGCCACCCCCTGGGAGCGTGGCGAGGCAGAGCGCAGTGTCAGGATGCATGACGCGGTGCATGCCAGCTATATCCTTGCGCGAGGTGGAGGCTTCTTTGGAGCATCGATTGGTTTCCGGCCAAGCCCGCCACTGCGCCTGGATCGCGGACAGGAGGCATCTCTGGGAGGCGTCTCTGGGTCTCGCGGCAGGCCTCTGAGAGGCAGTCGGGGGGGGGGGGGGCCTCTCGGGGGAGCGCTGGGGGCTCGTGGGGGAGCTCCCTGGGGGCACGGCGAAGGCCTTGAGCGCCCCGTTGCTGAGGGCAGCGGGGGCGGGCGGATCGGAGGGGCCGCGCCCTGTCCCGCCCGCCCCCCGGCGGAGCAATGCTGCGGCCGCGCTGCTGGAGCGGCTTTTGGGCCGCTTTGGGGGCCTCGTGGAGGCATCCCGGGGCCTATGGGGCAGCCTTCGAGACATCCTATTGGGGCAAGGTAGGAGCTGCATTGGGGCCCTCGTGGCCCATATGCTGGGGGCTTCTCGGCATACTAGGGCCATGTCGGGTCACTGCCGTCCGAGAGGCAGAACATGAGACAGGCAAGAATATTGACAGCACTATGGCACTTCAGTGTTGTCTGTTCTCTCGGGGGCAGCTTGGGTACCTCCAGGACCACATGATAGTCATCTTGAGACCATTTGCGGCCGCTTGGGCGTATGAAGCCCTCTTCGGAGCCTCGTGGAGCCGTCTTAGATGCCCCTTGGGCTCTTTTGGTTGTCTGGTGGCTTCCTTGTGCGCATCCCGCGGTAGCCCGTAGCGACCAGGGCTCTGAGGGACACCCCCAGGTGGCTTTTTGGGGGAGTCACGGGCCCCCTAGGAAACAGTAGAATGGAGACAGGAATGAGCAGACCATAGACATGCGAAAAAAGACCGCAGCACACAGAAAACAAGACAGCAACCCGGCAGCATGGTTCACAGGATTGCGCACCCAAGGGGGCCAGCAAAATTCGAGCGCAGTGGCTTTATCGTCGAGGGGGTAGTTCTGCACACGAGGGTGTTGCTCGTTTCATTCATCCGTGCGCTGAGGCAAGAGGAGCCCCCTTGGCCGCCATCCATTCGTCGTCTCTTGTCGTGGGGCGCGAATGCCTATTTCGTTCGCAGTTTCGAAAAGGACGGACGGGGAAAATGAGCAAGCACAGAGGAAGGATGAGGGAGGAAGGAGGATTGAAAAGTGCCGCTGCGAGAAGCTGACACATCCCGAGCGAGCTGGAGACAGGGCCACCAATGGAGAAATCGGCGGCGCGGCGTGAGCTGGCTGGAATGCGTTGGCCCTCCAGGGGCAAGCGAACGTGTGATATCATCGTACGAGATGAAAGAAAAGCAGCCAGGTTGCCCGTTTTTTATGAGAGCACGGCAGGAAGTTCTTACAGCGACGCCCACTGCCTTTATGACCAGTCGCTTGAGGGGGCGAGACACAGGAGGTGGATAATGAGGAGGCAAGAAAAGGAGTAGCAGGGAGGGGGGGGAGAAGGGGGAGGGCGGATCGTAACGAGGAGCGCTTGCAACTTTTTGGCTTTGAGCTAAGCGCGGGGCAGTATCGGCGGGGGCCGGCACCGAGCCCTTGGTGCCGGCACACGTTCATGGGGGGTGCCGGCACCGAGCCCCCGTGCGGCACCCGAGGGGGGGAAGTTCCGGCAATGGGGGGGGGAGGTTCCAGCACCGGGGGAGGTGCTGGCACCGGGAGAGGGGTGCCGGCATGGCGTCGGGTGCCGGCACCGGGGGGGGGGGGGCCGGCACCGGGAGGGGGGGGGGGCCCGCATTGGGGGGTCGGAGGTCGGCACCAGGGAGGGTGGGGGCCGGCACCGGAGGGGAGGGGGGGGGGCCGGCCCCAGCAGGGGGCGGGGCCGGGGGGGGGGAGGCGGCACCCGCGGGGGCCAGCAGGGAGGGGGGGCTGGCACCGGGCTGCCGGCAGCGGGCCTCACCGGAGAGGAGGAGGGGTCTGGCGTTGCGGAGTGGGCATGCGGCCTCCCGGCCCCGGGGAAGGGGTCCGGCGTTGGGGGGGGCCAGGGGAGGGGGAGGGGGCCTCCCCGAAGTAGAATAGATCAGGAGGAGGGGGGGGGGGAAAATTGAGAGGGGGGGGGGAGGGAGGAGGCTGCAGAGCGAAGAAGGGGGGGGTGGCTGCAGAGCGAAGCTTGCCCCCTCTCCCTTCTTGCGAGATCGCTCAAGCTTCGCTCTGCAGCGGGGAGGGGGGGAAGGGAAGTGAAGGGGGAAAGGCGGAGGGGGGGGGGGGGGGGGGGAGGGCCTCCCAGAAGTGGAGAGGGGAGAGGAGGGGGGGGAGGAGACGGGGAAGATTGAGAGGGGGGGAGCGGGAGGGGGTGGTGAAGAGAACCCCGCCTCCCCCCCCCCGGGGGGAGCGGGAGGGGGAGGTTGAAGAGACCTCATTGCAGTCAATGAAAAAGGTCGGAAAGTAGCCGGAAAGAAAGTCCCCCCCCCTCCAGAGCGAAGCTTGAGCGAGCTCAAGCCCACGCTCTCAGAAACTCGCACGCCGGATCGTCGGCGGAATGTTTGACTATGTTTTATTTTTCTTCCAAAATCCGCCTGTAGGAGGACATGCCCGACCTAAGATTAGCCGAAGAGGCATCAGCGACCTTTTTGTTCTGGCCTGCTCGTCTGTCGGCGGTGGCTCCCGCTCGCTCCATGACGTTCTCTCCTTCGCCGCTGCCAGCTGCGGGGCACCGACCGGCACGACACGAGCAAGGCCCCGCGTCTGCTCTGCTTGTCTGGCCACTTGCCGCAGTCGCGCTGACGGCAACGTAGGTAACGGCGATGTACGTTTCGGCATTGTAGGTGGGACTGGCTCGTGATGTAGGACATTGTGGCTCGCGCTTTCCTGTACAAGTCACTGCGTCGCCCTCTCTCGATACATTCGCACATTTGACATGTAGGACAGTGTGGTTCGTGATGTCCTACCGTTTATTCTGCGCGAGCCCGGTGTCACAAAAATCCGACTCCCGGCATCGCCGTTGACCCGCATCGCCGTTAGCGCGGCCCTGGCCCTGACCACATGCCGTTTCCACGCTCGCTCGGGCCTGCGTGCCGGCAGGTACGCGTTCTCGGGCGGCAGGGACACCGCGAAGGACCTCGGCGCATCGAAAAATCCCTGGGCGGTCCGCGCCCGCCCCCGCGGCGGAGGGGGGAGCGGAGGGGAGGAGGGCGCTGCCAGGGTATCGCGCGCACGCGTCCCGCCCTCGCATCAGGATCGCTGGGGGTGGGAGAATCAAGCGCACGCTCGCGCCGCCCAGATCTCAGCCCCCCCCTCCCCCCCCCCAACGGTTGGTTCGCCTGCGCCTCGGGGGCTCTCCACATGACGCCTTGGGGCCATCACGGGCCCGTCTTGGACAGCGTGAGGGATGTGTTGTGGGGGTCCTGGGCGATCCCAGGGGTGCATCGGGCCTGGCTGGGCCAATATTGTGATTGTCTTTGGGACGTTTGAGATTTCTTGCGGGGATCTTGGGGATTTGAGCGGCCTCTTGAGGAGGCAAGGGGTGACGGGCAGAAGCCATGTTTGGGCTTCCCAGTGGCCCTCTGGAGGACTCTCCTGACAGTGCTTGCAGTAAGGGGCTCCCATTTGTGTCACAGGGAACTGGCCGGACGTTTTAGGTCTTCGCCTGGGGGGCGCCCGCGGGCTCTTCGCCGGGCGCCTCGTCCTGGCCGGGCGTTCAACTTGTCGCCCGGTGGACGCCCGCGGGCAGCCGCGGGCGCCTCGGTGGGCGCCTGGTGCACTCGCAGGCGCTTCGGCTACGCCGCACAGCTTGTACCGCACAGCCCTACAGGGGGATCTTCGACGAAAAATCAAAAATACCCCAAAAAAAATCAAAAAATAGACTGGGGATCATTTTTGGGGTATTTTGTTGACTTTTTTGGGACATTTTGGGGGTATTCTTATTTTTCGTCGACAATCCCCTTGTAAGGGGGACACGCCCGACATAAAGCTTGCGCCACCTGGCTCGGACCGCAGTGATAGTACCGCACAGCTTGCACCGTACCTAGGGCTTGCACCGCACACAGTGCATCACAAGTCTTGCATGGCAGCTATTGCAGCACCATGGGCTGCACATTGGTGTTTGGGGTCGACGCCGGCAAACATAAGTTGAAAGCCTGCTGGTGCAACCCTGGCCATTCGGCCTTCCCTGGGCCTGGGGCTGCTGCAGGTCTCTTGCTTGTGCCCTCTGCCCCCGCTTGAGGCGTCTGGGGGAGACGTGGCCGCCCGGAGGTGTCTCGGCATCATCTTGGAGCCTTCTTAGGTCGCGGGGCTTCTCGGCTGGTCTTGGGTCGTCGGAGGAGCGTTGGGGAGCAAAGGATCCGAAAGCTTGCTTTCTACGCAGGGAGTGCCGAAGAGGCTTCGAAGACAGTCCAAGAGACTCCAAGAGACTCATAAGAGAGGCTCCAACAATGGCACCAAGAGCCGCTAAGAGAGGCCCGAGGCATTCAAAATTGGCACACATCTAACGCGAGAGATCTCTGAAGATTGGCTCGTTCGCCTTCTCGTCTCAACATGTGTTCGAGATGGTTTCAGGGAGCTTCAAGACTGCACAAGAGGGCCTCAAGAATCGCCCGAAACGGCCCAAGAGGGCCCGAATAAACCTCCAAGAATGTCCAAGAGGGCTGCTGGCCCACGAGGGCCTCGAGACGGCCCAAGACGTCGTATAGGCACCCCGAAAGGGCCCACAAAAGGGCCCAAGCCGCCCCAAGACGACCGAAAAGGGTCGCCTAGGCCCTCAATAGATCTTCATGAGGCATCCAAGAGCCCCCCAACGATCGTCCAGGAGGTTCCTGCGATACCCTTCAGGCGGCTCTAGAGGGTCCCAAGCTGCTTCGGAAGGCTCCGAATGTGTCCAACCGGCCCCGAGAAGCTCGAAGAAGGCCCAAGCAGCACCGTAGCCATTTCGGCTCAAGTCTTGGCTGAGGGGCTCGCCTTTGCGGCGAGGTCCTCGCGGTGCCTTGCGTGGGAGTTGCCTCACACGTAATTGCCAGGCGATTGCCCAAATCGAGCCAGGGCTATGGAGACGTCCAAGGAACTCGCAGGTCCGACACTGCAGGACTTCGAGGACGCCAGGGAGGAGCTGCTGCAGGCCGCCGAGGAGGGCAGCACGGCCCACGCCGAGGCCAGGGCGCTGCTCAGAAACGAAGCCAGCGCCCCCACCCGCAGGCGATGCCTCGGCACGTCTCCCTGCCTCGTCTGCGCGGGTGTGACGGCGCTGATCGTCGTTTCTGTTTCGGGAGCTGCTGGAGTCTGGCTGGCCATGGACGACGGTCGAGGGGGCCCCTCCGCGAGGAGCCGCGGGCTCTCTGCTCCCCTGGTGAGCGGGCAGAGCGCGGCAGGGAGCGGCGCAGGGGCCGCCTCGACCAGGGGCGACGTCATGGGCTCGCCCTGCGACAGCCCGCTGTGCAGGGCGGAGGCACGCTTGGACGACGTGAAGCGGTGGGACGGCTGGACTCGAGTGGTGCCGTTTCTCGTCACTGGAACCGAGACCACTGGGACTACAACCGAGACCACCACGACCACCGAGACTGTGACCCAGACCACCACTACCACAACCACTAGCACGACCACCACGACGACAACCCCATGCGTGGTGCTGGAGGAGGGCGACGACTGCTACAAGGAGGTCCTGCATGTTTTGTACGACATGCGGGAGAACCCGGACAGCCGCGACGGCCTCTCGTTGTGGTCTTCTTTCGAGGACGTTCAGAGCTGGCTGCACGAGAACGAGAGCAAGAGCAAGTGCATGGGCGCTTGCGAGTGTCAGGTGGTGCCGATTGACAGCCATTGCTACTCGAGCTTGGTGTTCGCAAGGGGGACTGGTATCCGGGAGCACCCAGAATGGTACCCGAGCTTAACGGAGGATTCGTCCACGTACGATTCGTGGGCTTACGCCACACCGCCGACCCCTTGGGGAACGGGCGGTCGTGGTGTGTTGCTTGTGAGCGCCTCTTGGGCACCTTTCGCGGGCGTCTTGGTGCTTATTGGGGGCGCCGCATGGGGGCCTATGGGGGGCCTCGTGGAGCTTCTTTAAGGCCGTCTGTGGGGCTGTGTGGGGGACCTCTTTGTTTGTTTAGGGGCCTTCTCTGAAGCGGGGGATCTTGGGAGCCTATTGGGTCGTCGTGGAGCGTCGGGAAACCGAAAAGGCGAGAACGCTAAAATCTGCCAAGAACGGATAGCAAATCAATGAATGTTGCCTCGTGGGGCCCTTTTGGGAGGGCTCTTGCAGGTCTCTGAGGGCGTTTGGTGAGCGTTTCGGACCGTCTGGAGGCTAGTTGGCCGTCCTGGAGGACCTCTCGGCGACTGGGGGCCCCCTTGGACTGTCGTGGGGGCCTCTTTGTGGCCATCTTGGCTCGTCGTGCGGGCCACTATCCTCCCAGAATGCGTCGGCGCCAGGCCCGTCGGATGCGGGCGGACCCCCATCCCTCCAAATCAACCGGACCAGGGTACAGGGGGAGGAGTCGGAAGGGGAGTCAGCATCTCACGCGCTGAGGACACTCCAATTGGTCGGGGGATTTTGCTGCCTCGTTCACACGGCAGCGTTATCTTCGGAGAGGGATGGTGGGCCTGTACACACGAGGTGATATGATGTCCCCTGCTGCCGTGTAACAAACCAATGCACAGCGAGGGTGGGACACCCGAAGATGATCCATGCCATGTCGCAAAATACACGTTGTCTCGTAATTATCGTGATGACCAGGATGGTTGGGGGTGTTGTCTTTGACTCGGGTCGGTCGTCGGTCGAGTGGCCAAGTGTCTATGCATATGGAGCAGGGGTAAATCATTTTCCGAAGGGGCAGAAGGTATTTGGAAGACTGGTTCCCCTAACCCACCGACGCCCAGATGTATGGTGGCATGTTGTTTGCGGGCGTATTTGTTGGTTTTGTGTAGACCGCGAGAGTGCCTTCGTCGCAGGAGCTACACTCGTTTTGAAAGCTTCCTCGGGATGATGCTAGGAAGAGCTTGTCGGGAGGTGGTTGAAGGGGACATGAGGTGGGCGTTTTGGAACTGCCGGGGGCGTCTTGAAGCACGACATGTGCCGTGTCGGGGCCCTCTTGGACAAGCAACCGCGTGCCCGCCAAGCACTCCCCCGGGGTCCACGGCAATCGTGGCACAGCCCGCATTGGCAGAAGTGAAATCTGTGGCTGACATTTTCAGTGGTCGCCGCGCATGCAAAGGATAACCGGCGAGAACCCACGTATACGAACAGCGGGCATACGTCGAAATACCAGAAGAATGATTATCGAACGCCCTTTGGCACATCTCGCCACCGTGCCTGGGCTGCGGGTCTGAAGCCACGCGGGTGGCAGACGAGGTCTCGTGGGAGGCGCCTCGGGGGCGTTTGGAAAACAGCTTCTGAACCGCTAGGGGGCCTGCTAGAAGCCTCTTGGGAGCTTTTTCGGGCCTCTCGAAGCTCCTTGGGAGCGTGTTGAGGGCTTTTTGGGGCAGCCGGGGGGCGGATTGGGGTCGAAGGCTTGAGATGTTCGTTCGGGCTCCCCCTCTGGGCCCCGTCTTTGGGGCCTTCTTCAGCGGCCTTGGGAGCCCTCTTGGACCGTATGGGAGCCCTCTTGGGGGCCTCGTGGGCCGTCATGGGGCGACCCAGGAGGCTCCTTGGGCTGTCTTGGACGTTGCGAACGCACAAAATGCGAATGTGCTGCAAACGCACGCGTTCCGATGCAATAAGGCTATTGTTGCTATTTGAGGCAGTCTTGGTACGCCTCTCGAAGGCTTCTTGGGGGGTCTTGGGGGCTTCTTGGGCCGTCTGGAAGCAAACTTGGGCGTGTTCGATCGATCGTCCAAAGGTCCTCTTTGTGCCTTCTTGGCCGGTTTTGGGGGTTTCGTTGAGCTTTCTTGGGGCTCTCTTGGGTCGTTTGAGAGCCCTCTTGTGGGCCTCTTGGGTCGTCTTGGGGCGACCCAGGAGGCTTCTTGGGCTGTATTGGACGCTGCGACCGCAGAAGAGGCGAACGTGCTAAAAATGCAGCCGTCTTAGGAGGCCTCTTCAAGGCTTCTTGGAGCGTCTTTGGGGCCTCTTGGGCCGTCGGGGGGCCAGCGTGGGCGTTTTCGATTGATCTTTCGGCGGCTCGTGGCCCCTTCGGACCGTCCAGACAGCCTTTTGGTGGCATCTTGGAGATGGGCTGCCTGCTTTCAATGGTTTTTCGGATGGTTTGGGGGCCCTCTTGGGCCGTATGGGAACCCTCTTGGGGGCCTCGTGGGCCGTCCTGGGGCGACCCAGGGGGCTCCTTGGGCTGTCTTGGACGTCGCGAACGCACGACAAGCGAACGTGCTGTAAACGCACGTTTTTCCCAACCATCCTTTGGTGTTGGGTCCCCGTTTTGAAGAGACGTCGCCCCGCGTTTTTCTCTCCTCTCCTCTCCTCCTCTTCCCCCTCCTCCCTCTTCCCTCCTCCCACCATCATCATCGCTTCGTGGCCCCATAGGGGGCTCCACCGAAGGCCCCAGTGCCGCCGCCCGCATGCGTCCCGCACACCCACTTCGGCACACCCATTACACGCTTCGTGGCCCCATAGGGAGCTCCGCCGAAGGTCCCAGTGGGTGTGCCCGCATGCGTCCCGCACACCCATTTCGGCACACCCTTCACGCGCTTCGTGGCCCCATAGGGAGCTCCACCGAAGGTCCCAGTGGGTGTGCCCGCATGCGTCCCGCACACCAATTTCGGCACACCCCTCACACGTTTCGTGGCCCCATAGGGAGCTTCACCGAAGGTCCCAGTGGGTGTGCCCGCATGCGTCCCGCACACCCATTTCGGCACACCCCTCACACGTTTCGTGGCCCCATAGGGAGCTCCACCGAAGGTCCCAGTGGGTGTGCCCGCATGCGTCCCGCACACCCATGTCGGCACACCCCTCACACGTTTCGTGGCCCCATAGGGAGCTCCACCGAAGGTCCCAGCCCGCATGCGTCCCGCACACGACACACCCCTCACACGTCGTGGCCCCAGGGAGCTCCACCGAAGGTCCCAGTGGGTGTGCCCGCATGCGTCCCGCACACCCATTTCGGCACACCCCTCACACGCTTCGTGGCCTCATAGGGAGCTCCACCGAAGGTCCCAGTGGGTGTGCCCGCATGCGTCCCGCACACCCATGTCGGCACACCCCTCACACATTTCGCGGCCCCATAGGGAGCTCCACCGAAGGTCCCAGTGGGTGTGCCCGCATGCGTCCCGCACACCCATGTCGGCACACCCCTCACACATTTCGTGGCCCCATAGGGAGCTCCACTGAAGGTCCCAGTCGGCTGCCCGGCGCACTGCTCCCGCGGCCGACGTCTCCCAGGCGTGATCCTGGACTGCGGCCGCCACGAGGTCGGGAACGGCAAGAAGGAGGACGACGACTGGTGGCTGGAGCTCTACGCGCTGCTCTCGCGCGCCACGCGCCACGAGGACCTCCTGCTCATGCGGGCGCATCGAGTTGTTCCTGGCCGGGCCGCCGGAGGGCTTGCGTAAGCAGCTGGAGCAGTTTGCGGCGCGCACGAAGCGGCGCAGGAGGGAAGCCACGGCCCTCGCCAGTGAGCTTGGTTTCACCGAGTTTATCCGCGAGGCCTGACCTGAGGAGAGGCCCGCCGCAGCCGCGCCTTCTCTCGGCTGTCCAACTGTTTGGCCTCGCGCCGCGGACGCCCTGCGCGCGTCGCTGGGACCCTCTCGGTGCGATCAGCGCGCGTCGCGCGAACTCTGCGCTGCGCTCTGTCCAGCGCCTCGCTCGCCCGTCGTCGCTCCGCCCGGCGGCCAGAGCCGCGCGCGCTATCAGTTAGCCAGCAAGCAATCTTTGTTCCACACAGCGTACAAACCGCGCGCGTCACTGTGACCCCTTCGGGGCGACCTGCACGCGTCGCGAGGGCCCCGCCTTGCGCCGCGCCCGCAACCTTGGACTTTGGAGCGCGCGGGCAGAGAAGAAGGAAAAGGAGGGGAGGAAGCGGGCGCGATCCTCGCGCGGGGCGTGCCGAAATGGGCGTCGCGGCGCGCGGGCGCTGCCGTCGGGGTTCCCACGGAAGCCCCCTGCAGAGGCTACGCCGCACAACAAGTCGGCACGCCTTCGTACGCTTCGGCGCCCCATAGGGAGCGCCACCGAAGAAGATATTCACAACTGCGGCACTCACATCTGCATATGGTTGGGTCCTTCGCCAGGATAATCTGATGTGAGTGGGGCGATTGTTGGTATTTGAGGCCGTCTTGGGACGCCTCTCGAAGGCCTCTTGGGGGGTCTTGGGGACTTTTTGGGCCGTCTGGAGGCAAGCTTGGGTTTTTGTCGATCGATCTTTCGGCGGCTCGTGGCCCTCTTGGATCGTCCAAAGGCCCTCTTTGTGCCTTCTTGGCCGGTTTTGAGGGTTTCGTTGAGTTGTCTTAGGTCTTGGGACGACCCAGGAGGCTTTTTGGGCTGTATTGGACGACGCGGCGACCGCAGACGAGGCGAACGTGCCGAAAAAATAGGTATTCCTATGGAAATGGGGCGACGCTTGATTTTTGAAGCCGTCTTGGGACGCTTCTTCTGGGTTTTTTGGAGCGTCGCTGGTGCCTCTTGAGCCGTCGGGGGGCCAGCGTGGGCGTTTTCGATCGATCTTTCGGCGGCTCGTGGCCCTCTTCGACCGTCCAGAGCCTTTTGGTGACCTCCTGGCTTGTTTTCTTTCCATGGTTTTTGGGGCGGCCTTGGGGCCCTCTTGAACCATATGGGAGCCATCTCTTGGGGGGTTCGTGGGCCGCCTTGGGGCGACCCAGGAGGCTCCTTGGGCTGTCTTAGACGTGCTGATCGCTGAAGAGGCGAATGTGCTAAACCTTCAGGATGTCCGATGGAAATGGGGCGAGTGTTGCTCTTTGAGGCCGTCTTGGGACGTCTCTCGAGTGTTTCTTGGGGCGTTTGGGGGGCCTCCTGAGCCGTCTGGAGGTCAGCGTGGGCGTGTTCGATCGATCCGTCGGCGGCTCGTGGCCCGCTCGGACCGCCCCCGAGGGCCTCGTGCCCTGTTGGCCCGCTTGGGGGCCCTCGGCGCCCCACGTGACGCGACCCCCCCCTGCCCAAATCGACCAGGCCAGACTCCCAGGGGGAGAGGTTTGGGGAGGGGGGAGCATCTCACACGCCGAGGAAACCCAAGGGGTCGGCGGATTTCCAGAAGTACCTCTGGGAGCACGCCAACGAGACCGAGTGCCCGAGGCCCTGCCGGGCCTTCCCGCGGAGCGACCCCTCGCTGTTCTGCTGGTCGCTCTCCCGCCAGTGGAGCTACGAGGCCGACGTGATGAGGGCGCAGCTCGCGGCAGGCGCGGGCATCTTCGGCTGCGACGGCTTCGCGGTGGTGAGCGAGGAGGAGTGGAGCATCGGCTGGGGCCCAGGAGGGCGCATCGGCGAGTTGAACACGCTGAGCTTCCCTGGCGCCCCCGTGGGTGTCTCGAAGGACGGCACTGCGGGAAACGCGCAGCTGTTCATGAACGCTTGGGATACGATCTTGGATCGGACCCTCGTCCTGGATTTCGACTGGGCCATCAAGGTGGACCCGGACGCCGTCGTCGTGCCAGACAGGGTGAGGGACCACGTGAGGGACAAGACGGGTTCCAATGTGTTCGTCAGGAATTGCGAGGGGGCAACTTGGCAATTGATGTTCGGGTCGTTGGAGACGATCTCCCGGGGAGGCCTCCAGGTCTACAAGGAGGGC
Organism: Prorocentrum cordatum; assembly: GCA_963575745.1. Classification (NCBI taxonomy): domain Eukaryota; class Dinophyceae; order Prorocentrales; family Prorocentraceae; genus Prorocentrum; species Prorocentrum cordatum. The sequence goes on along the minus strand of CAUYUJ010004036.1, from coordinate 411,471 downwards.
AGGTATCGCTGCAGGAACGAGCTGGATTGGTACTCGTGGGGGGAAGACTTCTTCCTTGACAAATGCTTTCTCCACCTGGGCGTTGGCTCGACGAACGATCTCTCCATCATCAGCGACGGTGTTTGCCACGGGGTCGACTGCAACGACGGATGGGCCGCAGCATTCCACCCGTTCAAGGGCAGCAACGAGTGGATGAACTGCTGGAACACGGTCAAGAACAACCTGGGCGGGCCGCCCCACCCACCATTGCCTTGAGGGCGGCGCCTAGGCTTAGGATGTCCCAGTAAGGGCGCTGCCAGTGCGAATGGGCGTTGCGAGTGCGAACAAGTGCACCCCGCGTGGATTCGCTTCCCGTCGGCACGACTGCCTTCTGGCCTGTAGTCATCATGCCAACCGCCGCCCGGTGCTCACTGCAAGGCCTGCCTCGGGCAGCCGATTCGTTTTCCGCATTCGGGTGCGCGTTGCCTCATATGTGACGCGTAACGCCTACATGTTTGGTGCAGCGATTCTCTGCACCTGATCTGGTTTCTCTTTGTGCTTCGTATTCAACATCGATGTTCTCGCCTGGGACCCTGGCACGGCGCGCTCGGCGACTCGAAGTCGTGAGCCACGTATAATTAGAGCCTCCTGTACGCCTGTAGTGTATTTCCTGCGAGTCAAAGACGCTGGACATCACACGTGGCCTGTGTATGCTAATGTTCACAAGTCCAACGTTACGTGTCCTGGCGACTTGTTTTCACCAACAAAAGTTGCATACATACAGAGCACGTGACTTGGTTGGGCGTCTCATGTTCTCTCAAGTGTTGGCTATGGGCGTTGGGGTGGGAAGGTAGAAGCAGGTTTCGGCCATCACTTGGGACCATCCGAGCTGCATGAAGGTACGCCTGCAAAGGACTGGCGTGCAGGGCTGAAGCTTCAGCAAGTAGGCGCTTGTGTGCGATATTCTACTTGGCGCATGATTGCAATATTTTAGAGGTAGAAATTGGTGTGCGCCGCCTCAGGACAATGAAAAAAAAACGCGGCAACGAGCAGCAGCACAAAGCGGCAAAAGGTCGCAACCAGCAATGCGCAGCAGCAAGTAGCAGCAGCAGCACACAACCCTAAGCCGCAGCTTGTAGGCGAAGACGACAGCAAGCAACATCAAAGGCTGCGTTGCCCGGCGTACCCGAAATAGTTTTTCAGTATCGCATGAGTGGGCCCCTGTAGTTTATGGAGTCGGCCTCCTGGGCCTTCAGACAGTTCCCAGACGACCCCAGAGGGTCCGAAACAAAGTCGGCTCAGAAGGCTTTGGGACTGTCCGAAAGGCCCCGCGAGACTGGAAGAAACGCGCGTGAGGCCCCAAGGGAAGCCCCACGAGGTGCGAGGAAAGGCCGAAGCGGCGGAAGATGCCAAACTGGAGTAAGCGCAGCAGCGATTTGGGCCCGAAGTATGGTCGAGAGTGCGTTTGAGGGTCTTGCACCAAGAGGGCTGGCTTCGAGGTTGATGAAGAATACCGAAGGCCTATCTCAGGACTGCCGAAGCGGTATTAAGAGGCCTGGGAGGCTAAAGAGAGGCCAGCGAAAGGTTCCAAGAGAGGCTCCAAGAGGACTTGAGTCCCATTGTTATGCTTACAACGTGTACCCCGTGGGGTGCCCTTCGGCACTGTAGTCGGAACCTGGTGGTCGCAGCGAGAGGCCAGGATTTATCTCGGAGGCCCGTGTGCCACGGATTGTTCGGGCACCAGTGAATGAGAGGCATGCATGTGTGGCACCAGAAGGAAACGGGTATGCAGTCGAAGGTTCTCTTTTGGCGAACGCTGCATCTCCCAGCCGAGGCTTTGCGGCGCCCCCCCGGCAGCGATGTGTTATTGGTCCGAACGATGGCTTCTTGGCCGCGCTGTGCTCCTTGGCGGGACGCGTGGGCGAGAGTCCTACCACCGCATGCTTGATGACGCGGCTGCTTCCGCAGGGAGGCACGCGGTGTGGAGGAGAGACCTGCAGCATTGCCCTTGCGGCGACGGCGCGCGAGTCGCAAGCTGTGGGGCAGTTGTGGCCACGGCACGCCAGGAGCGGCACATTGTTCTTCCCCCCGGATGTCGAAGGCGGCTTCTGGAAGACCCGGCAGCGCGGCCATGCGAGGCGCCGTCTGTGCGGCAGCCTGGAAAGTGACAGCGGCGGTGAAGGATTATTGGCATGCGGGGCCGGACGCCGCCACCTGCTGGCGCGGGCGCTGCCCTGGCGAGCCAACGCGCACTGCACAGCACAGTGACGCCTTTCTGGCGTCGTGCGAAAGTGTCCTCAAGTGCACAGGCCGAATATTGCACAAAGACAAGGACCCCCTTCCTCCTCTTCCTCCTCCTCCTCCTCCTCCTCCTCCTCCTCCTCCTCCTCCTCCTCCTCCTCCTCCTCCTCCTCTCATCCTCATCCTCATCCTCATCCTCATCCTCATCCTCATCCTCATCCTCTTCCTCCTCCTCCTCCACCTCGTCCTCCTTCTCCTTCTCCTCCTCCTCCTCCTCCTCCCCCCCCCTAAGCGTGGCAAGGTTCCAGTTAAGCGCAGGCGGGGCTCGGCTCACCGTCCTCGGCACTTGGTGGCGCCCTCCTGACGGCGGGGGGGACACTGCGCTGCAGGGCTTTCTTCGGCGTGCTCTCTCTCTCTCTGCAAACGCAGGTTTAGCCTTCCTCCGCAGAGCCTTCAGAGGGCCCCGAAGCAGCCCAAGAGCGCCCCAGGAAGCGCTTGAAACAGCTCAAGGGTGCTTTCGGAGACGCCCCGACTACCCGAACGGGTTTCTGGGGGGCGGCAAGACGGTCCAATTCAGCTTCGAATCGGCCAAGACAGATTGTTGGCGTGCCGAGTCGTCTGGATGATCCCGGCACGATGTGCCGGCCCTCAGGCCAGCGCGTACCCAAAGTTGTCTCGAGCATTTGTGAGGATCCCGGGGCCCTGTGCCATGTGGTGTCGTAGTTGTCGATCACCTCCTCCAGGGTGACGCCGTTGTGCCCACTGCGCAGGATGACGTGGTCCTCACCAGAGGTGACGCCGTCGTGAAGGTGCGCATGATGACCTGGACCATCATCATGCTGGTGTGGTAGCTGGCGGTCGCCTCCTCGGGGGTGGCGCGGTCGTACCCAGTGCGCAGGATGACGCGGTCCATCATCGTGCCACAGTTCCAGATGTCCCGGTCCAGGCTGGCCCTCTGCTTGATCCCCGTGGGCCAGAAGAGCCGGGCCTGCAGCGCGTCGCGGGGCCCGCCCGGCGGGCGGACGGCGCGGATCGCCGGGCATTGGCACCTCCACATCACGTGATCAAGGGTCCCGTGGTCCTGACCGCCGAAGGGGTGCGGGGGGAGGAGGGGCGCCTCCTCACCACCCCGCGCCGCTGCTGCTGCGGCGACCGCCGCCGGGGATACGACGGCCCCTGCGAAGAGTCGTAGCGACCTCCGCAGATTTTCCTCGGCGAGGCCCACCATGGCCTCATGGCCTTGACGCGGTCGTTGGAGACCTGGCGTGGCGTGCCTGGGCTGGCCGCGTCGCGCCGGCCTGACCTCCGCCAGGCCTGATACTGGGTGTCGCGCCAGGCCTCGCGGAGAAGGTGTTCTGCTAGCCCTGGCGCGTGACAGTGCTGGCTGCCGGGGTCGATCGACTGGTCCCTGTCGATGCCGTCGTGCCTCCACGTCCAGGGGTGGTGCTGCTGGGGCTTCCAGCCCGTCCATTCCAGGTGCTTGGACAGCAGCCTGGCGTAGCCATTCTTGCCTGCGGCCCACGGGATGTCGAGGAGGGCGGCGGGGCCCTTCTTGCTCTGAGGATCGACGCCACCGCGTGCTGCTGGGCGCGGTAGCGGGGGTCGGTCCTGTGCCTTATCACCGGCAGGCGGAGCGGCACCGCCGACTGGCGGGGTGAATCCAGCGCGTCCCAGACCCGGACGAGGAGCTGGTCGCAGTCCTGCTTCTGGGGCGGTTGCTCCAGCCACCCGTACTCTGCGGAGCTGAGGGGCCTTCCCTGGACGACCCGCACCCTGGAGGCGAAGTCGATGGGGAGCCGCGCCGCTGCACGTACCTGGGCCGTGGCCTTGTTCCACCGCTGCTTCTCCTTGTCGCTCGGAGGGCGGCTGGCGCCGCCAGTCATCTTGGTCCCCACTATGGTGGCCGAATCCTTGACGCTTTCCTGGGGCACGCTGGCCTCGGCCAGCCGCCGCCGGTGGGAGGGCTGCCGGTGCATCCACTGCTCCTTGGCGGCGTTTTCCCGGAGGCCCAAGATGGCGCTCCAGCGCCGCCAGATGACGGCGGCGCGCATCATGGCGGCCAGCGAGCTGGAGGTCCAGGCCTGGTCGTCGATGGAGAGCTTGCACTTCACCGCAGTGGCCTTGACCTTTACCTGCCGGAGTGGCCCCATGAGCACACAGCACATGGCCACCAGGGACCAGGGATCTCCCTGGGGGAGAGAGCTGTCGACGTGCTGCGGCTGTGGGTGGCAGCACCCGCCGTACGTCATCCATGGTTGTTGGCTGCCCCACTGGCGCCCCAGCATGCAGCGCAGGTTGCCCGGGAGGCCGACCCGATCCATGGCGAACGTGGCCGTTTGGGGGTGGCACATTTCGAAGGCAAGGCTGAAGTCCCAGGACGCCAGGTAGTCCCCGGTGCCCACGCCGGTGATGAGCGCCGTCGTCGCGTCCGCTGCCTCCTTCCCCTTGACGCCTCCCGCCGCGTCGTCGTCCCACCATTGCTTCTGCCACCTCCTGAACGAGGCGCTGCGGCAGAGGGCGCTTGCCCATGCTCGGTACCAGCTTGATGCCACGCTGATGGGCCGGAACTTGTCGTCCCTCAGTGCCCCGGGCGTCTCTGGCGGCGGCTCTGCTTTGGGCAGGTGGGACTCCTTGAGCGCCGCCCGCTGCGCCGGCAGGCGCGCCAGCGCCTCGCAGGTGTTGTAGAAATCGACCATGGCATCCAAGGCGAATTCGGCCGAGGCCCCTTCCCCTCCCGACCACCCGTCGGGCCCCGCGGCCGTGCCTGCCTGGGCCTGCAGGGCGGCCTGGACGTCGAGCCTGTGGAGCGGGTCCCAGGCGGTCGCGGTGCAGTCCTGCAGCCAGGTCGTGAGCTCCCGCTCCCATTCCTGCCTCGGCGGCGTGGCCCTGTCCCACACTTTCCGCCACCTCTGGACGAGCAGGCCCAGCGCCTCCATGGTGGTGGTGCTAGTGGTGCCGGCGCTGCTGTCGGTGTCTGCCGCCTGTACTGCGCTCCCCGTGGGGATCCGTCCTCGGATGTAGCTGTGCTGGGCCTCGGGGTCGCCGCGGAGCCTCTTGCGCCACGCCCGGATCCTCTCCTTCCTGTCTTCGTCTGTCGATGTCCCGCAGGGTCTGCTCGCAGCCGGCCGTCTGAGCTCGCGCGTGGCGGATACTATCGGATACTCTCCAGCTGGGAGGTCGCTGTTCCCGACGTCGCCATCAAAGCCTGCCCACGTTCGCCCCAGATGGTCCCGCAGGGTCTGCGCCTCCCTGCCTCGCCCGGCCCCGTGCTCCTCCAGCCAGAGGAGCCGCCGGAGCCGCCCGAGCGTGCTCGCACAGCGCCGTGCTCCGTGGCTCCTCTCGGTGTGGGCCGCGTGGGCCGGTGTCGTTGTGTTGTTCGTGCCCGTCGTGCGCTTGAGCGCCAGTCCTCGCCGCCTGGTGGTGGTCGAGGCTCGCCCGGGCCCTTCCCGCTCGACTGCGGTGCCGATGCCCCTGAAGTCAGCTGCGCGCCGGCAAGGGCTGCCTGTGACAGCTGTTGCCCAGCCAGGGTGTGCCTGCCCCTGCCCAGCCTCCTCCGCCTCCTCCTCCCTCCTCCTCCCTCCTCCTCCTCCTCCTCCTCCTCCTCCTCCTCCTCCTCCTCCTCCTCCTCCGCCTCCTCCTCCCTCCTCCTCCTCCTCCTCCTCCTCCTGCTCCTCCTCATCCTCTTCCTCCTGCCCTGGACGCAGCTCGTCGTCCATCTCGTTGGTCATGTCCTCGGCCTGCTTCATGACCTTTAGCATTGTGGTCTCCATGTCCTTCCACCTGTCGTCGACCCAGGCCTGGGCCTCGTCGGAGTCCGGCTCGTGGGGGCACGGGTGTTGCTGGAACCGGGACTCGTGCGGGCCCCAGAGCTCGGTGGTGATGCGCATCCACGTCTCCATGCTCGTTTGGCTCGGCCGGGCGACGTCCGCGTGTTGGTGCACCCGCTTCTCCTCCACGATGGTTGTGGTCGTGGGCACGCCGTAGCTGATGACCTTGTGGTCGGAAGCCACGAGGTCCCTCACCGTACACGTGGTGCCGTCGATCCCGTAGCCGATGGCGTAGTCGATCGTTTTCTTGCCGTCCCATCTGGTGGGCATGGGCGCTCCGTCCTCGTGCCTGGGGTGGTAGAGGGTGTGCCACTCGCTGGGCATGGAGACCTCGTCGTGCGGGAGGTTCCAGTCGCCGGCCACGATGGCCCGCTGCACCCTGTCGACCTGCCGGCTGCGCGTGACCAGGGTCACGAGGCCGCCTCCCGCTCTCCCGTCCTCCCGCTGGTGGCCGCCAGCGGAGCAGGCACGCAGGCCCCGGGCCCACATGCCGTCCCTGAAGCTGCTGGACCTCGCCTGGTCCATGCCGCGCTCCTGGATGAGGATGACGTCCGCGTTGGCCTCGAGGGCCTCGCCCACCACCTTCCAGATGCGCTGCCGAGGCCGACGTTCGCCGACCAGACCCAGAGCATGCCTGCGCCTCCCCGGATGGAGGGCTGCACGGGCGGCCAGGGGGCACTCAGGGCCGCCGCCCTTCCCTGCGCTTCAAGAGCCGGCGGCGCCTGGCGCCGCGGGGCGGCCCGCCGCCTCGGCCGCCGCCCTCGCGTCGGCCCGCCGGCGAGCCTTCCTCAACGACTGGGCCGTCTTGGGCTTCGGCTTCAGGCTGTGTTCCGACTGTGGCACGTCTGGGTGCTTGATCCTCATGCGCCTGGTCTTCATGCTGCGCCAGCGCTTTGTCGAGTACCACTTCCCACAGCCGGGGACCGGGCATGTCCATGAGGTCGCCCGGCCGCGCCCGAGCCATGCCTGAGGCCTGCCTCGCTGCACTCCTCATTCCTGTCGCCTCCGCCGCACCGCACGTGCAGTGGGATGGCACGGGGGGGGGTCTGCTGCTCTGGCCGCGGCGCACGTGCATCCCCGCTGCCTTGCCTTCGCTTCCCGCTTGCGGCGCTGTCTGTGTTACCTGTCCCACGCCTTCCGCGCCTCCTCCGCCTCGGGCCCCTGGGCCTTGGCCAGCTCCCTGCGTCTCTCCCCTGAGCCGCCGTCGTTGCTAGGGGTGTACCTGAGCCCGATGAGCCCTTACGGAGACCACCTTTTGCTGCGCCGGCATGGGCCTCAGAGTGCCCAAAGATAGCTCGATGACAGCCTGAGCGGGCGTTGCAGATGCCTCAATACTGTTGAACTGGCCTCAGGAGGCCGAATAGCAACAGAAAACACAATGGGCGGGCAGAAGCCCCAAAAAGTCGCGAACAAAGGCTTCGGTATCAGAGGGCCGCGAACCCCATCACCACGTGGTAGCAAACAGCCGCAAACGACAGCAAACAGCGGCCGCAGCAGGAATGGTCTCAAGGAGCAGCGTTTCCCGTTGTGCCCGAAATGAACAGCTCAGCAAAACGATGTCGCATGAGACATCCTCAAAATTGGCGTGGTCGCCTTCTCTGCTGACCACTGCTTGAGAATGCGTTCAGAGGATTCCAAAAAAGTGCCCAAGAGGGCCCAGGTATCTGTCAGAAAGGCCCACGAGGGCCCCTTCGAGGCCCCCAAGACGGCTCACGAGGGCTTCCTGGCACTCCTTGGCCACGTCTGGGCTTCTCGAGGCCTCCCAGGGCCTCTCCTCCTCCTCCTTCTCCTCCTCCTCCTCCTCCTCCTCCTCCTCCTCCTCCCTCCTCCTCCTCCTCGTCCTCCTCATCCCTCCTCGTCCTCCTCGTCCTCGTCCTTCTCCTCCTCCTCCTCCTCCTCCTCCTCCTCCTCGTCCACGGCCTCCTCTTCTTCATCATCATCATCATCATCATCATCATCATCATCATCATCATCATCATCATCATCATCATCATCATCATCATCCTCCTCTCGTCCCTCCTCCTCCTCCTCCTCCTCCTCCTCCTCTCCTCATCCTCCTCCTCCTCCTCCTCCTCCTCCTCCTCCTCCTCCTCCTCCTCCCCCTCCTCCTCATCCTTCTCCTCCTCGTCCTCATCCTCCTCCTCATCCTCCTCCTCCCCTCTCCTCCTCTCCTCCTCCTCCTCATCCTTCTCCTCCTCTCCTTCCTCTCCTTCTCCTCCTCCTCCTCCTCCTCCTCCTCCTCCTCCTCCTTCCTTCTCCTCCTTCTCCTCCACGTCCTCCTCCTCCTCCTCCTCCTCGTCCTCCTCCTCCTCGTCCTCCTCCTCCTCGTCCTCCTCCTCCTCCTTCAGTTTGTGTCCTCTGGCGGCCCTGGGGCTTCTCTGGGCCTCCCTCGGGCTTCTGTGGACCCCATCGGGGCCTGCGCCGCGGGAGCCTGGCAGTCTCCAGGTTGCGTTTGCCTCTCACCCCCAGTGACCTGCCGAGTGTTAAGTCGGGCATGTCCCTCTACAGGAGGAATACCCAATACTGTTTTGGAATCTATTTCGGCTATGTCTTACGTTTCTTCCAAAATCCGCCTGTAGAGGGGGACATGCCCGACCGAAGACTAGTGACTTGCCTCGCCTACCCAGTGAAGTCACACGCGTGACGTGTCCGGTGGATATGTAGAAAGCCTTCTGCACTTGAGGGTGCGATGCTGTTGATCACATGGGCCCCGCATGTGAATTCGCAGGTGGGCGAAGTATGGCATCGGGTGAGTCACGGGTCAAGCGAGCCAGGTCGAACGAGTCATGTCATAGGCGCCAACGGTGGCGTAATTTGATATTGGCATTGGCATGTGTTTCCCTCGTCGAATGGAAAACGCTCGCGCGGTTCCGCTTCCGACGACCCTGGCTAGGAAAATGTAACATTGACCGAGCACGGACGCGAGCGGCACTCCCATAAGATCTTTGCGTGCCGCTGCGGGAGCACCCATCGGCCCTCTCTCGCGCGCGGCCACACCTCCGAGAAGCGCGGCGAGGACGGAGCGGGCGCTGGCCACCGGCAGGCGATGAAAACGTGGGATTGCAGGGGCGGCCCAGTCGAAGCGCTTTTTCTGGATGCGCGCCATTGATGCCGGCGGCGATGTCCGCGAGGGGGCCGGGCCGGCGTGCAACCGAGAAGGCTTGGGTCGGATGCCAGCCCCCTCAATCCGAGAGCGTACCACCCGGAGTCGTGAGCGGAGGCGCGGGGCGTCGGAGAGGGGATGAGGGGGCCGCCCGAGCCACCGAGAAGCGCTCCTGTCGGGGTGCCCATCCCCTCGGAGGGAGGATGCGGCACTCTGGGCAGAGGCGGGTTGTCGGAGAGAGGGGCCCAGGCGTTGCTCAGGCCCCCCCCCCGTTGACACCTCGCACAGGTTTTGGCCAGAATGTCGGCCCCACACCCCGGGGGTCCCGCGGGCAACCGAGAGGGTTTGAGTCGGGGCGCCGGTCCCTTCGGAGTGAAGACTCAACATCGGGATGGGCGGGGGCGGGGCGTCAGGGGGGAGCCCCCAGACAGCGGAGAGGCTTTGGTAGGAGCGCCACTCCCCGAAGAGGACGCGGCATTCGTAATCGCGTGTAGGCAATGCCTCGAACTAGGGGGAGTCTGAATTGGGATCTATGGGCTGAGGCGGGGTGTCAGGAGAGGGGGGTCCTCGGGCAAACGAGCGGAACTGGTCAATCCGTTTAAGCACAGGGCTCGCATACTTGGGCCTCAGGGGTGGAGGTGGTTGTTGTGATGCTCGACCCCGTCGAACACAAGGCTCAGCAGCAAAGCGAGGTGGCGAGAACACAGGTCGGCACGTGGAGAAAGAGGGGAGGCGGATATGATCTGGCGCGGTGAAGGTCAGACGCAGGCGGGTGAGCCAAGGCTCTGAGTTTGGGGGACGCTCCTCTCCTCCTCTTACTCCTCCTACTCCTCCCCCTCCCCCTCCCCCTCCTCCTCCTCCTCCTCCTTCTCCTCCTCCTCCTCATCCATCCCCCTCCTCCTCCTCCTCCCTCCTCCTCCTCCTCCTCCCTCCTCCTCCTCCTCCTCCTCCTCCTCCTCCTCCCTCCTCCTCCTCCTCCTCCTCCTCCTCCTCCTCCTCTCCTCTCCTCTCCTCCTCCTCCTCCTCCTCCTCCCTCCTCCTCCTCCCTCCTCCTCCTCATCCTCCTCCTCCTCCTCCTCCTCCATCCCCCATCATCTCCCCTCCTCCTCCTCCTCCTCCTCCTCCTCCTCCTCCTCCTCCTCCTCCTCCTCCTCCTCATCCTCCTCCCCCTCCTCCTCCTTCTCCTCCTCATCCCCCTATCCCTTCCTTTATAGATCACTCCTCCTTGCCTGAACCACCAGAGGTGTCCGCACGACGGAGCGGGCGATGAGCCTGAGGTCCCTCACGGCGTGTGTCCCCGGAGCGTGGTCTTCCAACAGGCACTCCAGGGACGGAGGGCGGGCCGTGCTTCAGAACGGAGCTCCCGCCCCTGGCGACGTGCACCCACTGGACAGATGTGCGGCATCCACGGGGGGGGAGGGCGGACGGCTTTCGAGACGGAGCTTCTGCCTCAGCACCGCGCATGCTCGCCTCAAAATGCTGCATCAGCCACCAGGACGGAGTCCTTCAAAATGGAGCTCCCGCCCTGGCGACGTGCGCCCACTGATAGATGTGCAGCATCCACGGGGGGGGAGGGCGGGCGGCTTTCGAGACGGAGCTTCTGCCTCAGCACCGCGCATGCTCGCCTCAAAACGCTGCATCAGCCACCAGGACGGAGTCCTTCAAAATGGAGCTCCCGCCCTGGCGACGTGCGCCCACTGATAGATGTGCAGCATCCACGGGGAGGGAGGGCGGGCGGCTCTCGAGACGGAGTGTCTGCCTCAGCACCGCGCATGCTCGCCTCAAAAGGCTGCATCGGCCACCAGGACGGAGGGCGGGTGGTCTTCAGAATGCAGGTTTCGCTGCAGCGCCGCGCACAGTTTGTTTCAGCGAGTGCGACAGACGGCTGCAAGGAAGGATGATGGTTCCTTTTCAACATGGAACTCTCGATTGAGACGTCCTTGAATTAAGAATCGGACACTTTAACATATATGACAGCTGCAAGGATGGAGGCTGGCCCCTTTCCAAATTAGAGCTCTCCTCGCCTGAGACTTCGAAGGGCGCAACAATCAGTGCAAAATTGCGCCACCGTTCTATTGGTGGGTAGCGGTTTTTTTCAAAACGGGAATCTCGTTGAACACCGAGATGTATTGTAGAATCATACATTCCCGCGTTCCTTATTGCGTCGAAGGATGCGCGGTAACTCTTTTCCAAAACGGTTTCTTGCCTAAACGGCATGTCCGCAGAGTTCTGGTCTTTCAGGTTTCTTAGTAATACACTTGGGACGGAAGAGTGTACTGCAGCATGTTTGACGCATTTTGGATTTCATGTGATCCTTCTCCTCCTCCTCGTGCTCCTCCTCCTCTTTCTCCTCCTCCGTCCTCGTGATCTCTGACCTCCTCCCTCTTTTTCCTTGCTTCTCCTCCTTCACCCTCTCACCTGCGAGATATGCGTCCAGGCCGAGGCTGGACACCGAACCGACCGCACCCGAGGTGTCTACGTCTCTGATGTATGAAATGGCTTTGCGAAGGTCGAGGATGTGAAAACTTCACGGTCGCAGCGGCGCTGGCACCAACGTCGTTTTGGCCGTCGTGGGCTTGTGATCTCGGGTCTCGCGCTGGTCTTCATTCTCACTTGTTTTTTTTCTCTCCTCATCTTCCTCGTCCTCCCCTCTCCTCCTCATCCTCCAACTCCTTCCGTCTTCACCTGCTCTTCCTCTTTCCCCCCCTCTTCCTCTCGGATGCAGCGGTGTTTGCTCCCCCCCAGGGAGAAACTCTTCGAAGCGACAGTTGCACACCGACCCGCGGACGCGGGCGACTACAGCGAGCAACGGGCTCAACGGATTTGAGATCTACCTTGGCATAGGAGGAGGAGGAGGAGGAAGAGGAGGAGGTGGAGGAGGTTTCAGGATTCCTCGTCCTGCCCGACGCAGCTGGACATAGCCAGTTGAGTTGCGGTCGAAGAGGGGGAGGTGGGGGGGGGACGGAGAAGAGCGGGGTCGGGCTGCGCCCTGCCCGCTCTCTTGTCGGCAATACCCACGCCGCCACTCTCGAATCGGTTGGCCGGTTCCACGCCGCGCTGAGACACGAGGACGGCCCCCCCGCCGACGATGCGTTCCACATCAGCGAATCCTCCCCAAGACCTCATTCCTGCTGCGCCTTGCCCGCTCGCTCTTAGCGATACCCACGCTGCCACTCTCGAATCGGTGGGCCGGTTCCGCGCCGCGCTGTCGACGATGCGCTCCACGCCAGCGAGGCGTTCCCAGGACCACCTTCCCGGCAGTCCTCACCGAAGGAGTTGCATCATGGTGCCAGTCGCGCATGGCTCCTCGGCCGCGCGGCCCGCCCAGCCACTCGGCAGCCTTCGGCACGTGAAGGAGGCTGGGCAGTTGCGCTCTGCCCAGCTGGCGCAGGGAAACCGAACTCGCCGGCACGACCTGCCGCGCGCCGCCGAATTGAGAGGTTTTGCGCTCGTACATCCTCCTCCTCCGCCTCCTCCTCCTCCTCCTCCTCCTCATCCTCCTCCTCCTCCTCCCCCTCCTCCTCCTCCTCCTCATCCTCCTCCTCCTCCTCCTCCTCCTCCTCCTCCTCCTCCTCCTCCTCCTCCCCCCTCCTCCTCCTCCTCCTCCTCCTCCTCCTCCTCCTCCTCCTCCTCCTCCTCCTCCTCCTTCCCCCGGAGCGAACGGCCGAGCCGCCCGTGACACGAGACACGCTGCTGACACGGTGCATGGCCTCGAACACATTTTGGTCTGCGGGGCGAGAGCGAACCTCTTCCGGTGAAAGCTAGGCGGGCTACGCACAGCTAAAAATTGGGGAGACAGGGCACAGGCGGGCATGGCATCGAACACGCAGGTCGTGCGTCGCCTGCCTCGCCCAGGCCTGCAGGGCCTCCACGCCCCTGCGGCGGGCCCCCTTCTCCTAGATGTCGTTGCTGGTGGTAATCTGTCGGCCACCCAGAAAGCCCGAAGGTTACCACCAGCACCGAGATCGGTATGATCTCCCCTCGGTGAAAGCACACCGCCGATCTTGGTGTTGGTGTCAACCTCTGGGCCTCGGACACTGCGAGCTCGTGCCTGGGCGCCTCCACCTGCGGCCCTCAGGGCGACTCCCCCCTGGGCAGCTCCATCACCGCGGTGCTGCAACTCCCGGCCAGCTGGAGGTCGTCGGTCTTCACCTCGTCCACCCTGGGCGGCTCGAGCTTCAGCACCTCGGCCCGTGGTTCGAGCTCGGCCTCCACTGGGCTGCGCCTCCATGCTGCGTTGCACCGCCTGGGCCAGCTGGCGGTCGCCATACCCATCGCAGCGTTTGGCGATGACCTTGCTGATGTCGCGGCGGCGGTGCAGGCAATGCGCGAATCTCACGAGATGCAACCAAAATTGGCACCCTCGGCGCGTGCGGAGCTCCCCGCGTAAGGGCTCGAACCGCCACGTCCCAAGGCCCGCGCAGACCAGGGTTGGTGTCCAGGCGACACAAGGCGAGGGCGCGTGCCGCGCCCAGCGCTTGATGGCTAGCTGCTGCCCGCCTCCCCGAGGGTCTCGGCCAGCACTCGCAAGACCCGTTTGCCCACTCGCGCCTCGCACGTGGCGTTATGGTGCCCACCCAGGGCATTCCACGACGCTCAGTGGGGCGAGAGGGCCGAGAGCAAGACATTACCGCACGCCGCGACTGCCGCGGCCCTGAGTCTGGCTGAGCTGGGCACGCACCTCCCGCAGTAAGCCGCACGGTCCTTATCTCGCATAGCGTCCCCAGCGGGACCACGGATGACCGCGGCCGCTGGCCCGCCGGCGCACAGCGAGGGCCTCCCCAAGTCAGGCTCGCTTCGGCCGAAGCGGCTGAGGAGGATGACCAGCAAGAGCGAGAGCGGGAGCAGGAGCAGTAGCAGCATGAGAGTAGAGGTGGCGGGACGGGACGCATTCTTGCAGCGGGTGCTCCGCCCAGGAGCAGCGTGAGAAGGGCGCGAACCTTGAAGAGGACGGGAATCGCAGCGGGGCCGCAGCTGGGTTCCCGGGCAGCTCCTCTGCCTCGTCATCGTCCTTTTCTTCCCCCGCCTTCCTCAGTCCTCCTCTCGTCTTCTTCATCCTCCCTCCTCGTCCCCTTCTTCCACCGTGCGATCATTGAAGAAGATCGTGCAGGGAAAAAAAGGCGTCAAGCAGGCAGTTGGGCGTCTTGATGGCGAACCTGATACAACTGCGTGCAAGCGTGGGAAGTTCCCAGAGAGGGCACGGAAGAGGAGAGCATTTGATGTAGGTGTTGATCCGCCTTGTGCACCGTACACCAAAAACCACGATGGTCTCACGCGCGCGTCTCTCCCCATCCTCCTTCGCGTTCCCCTTACCCTCATGGCACTCCCCTCCTCATCATCTTACGTTTGGTATGAGTTGTCGTATAAACATGTGTCTTCGTATTCTTAGTAGTATGGTTTTTACGCTTCCTATCATTATGGGCACGAATAGTACGATTACGAATTATGATGTTAACGTAATGCTCCGTATGTCTTGTCATTATTACATTGATTGGTTATTACTCGTAGTATTAGTACTAATCGTAGTCGTAGTAGTAGTAGTAGTAGTAGTAGTAGTAGTAGAAGTAGTAGTAGTAGTAGTAGTAGTAGTAGTAGTAGTAGTAGTAGTAGTAGTAGTAGTAGTAGTAGTAGCAGTAGTAGTAGTAGTAGTAGTAGTAGTAGTAGTAGTAGCAGTAGTAGTAGTAGGAGTAGTAGGAGTAGGAGTAGGAGTAGGAGTAGGAGTAGGAGTAGGAGTAGGAGTAGGGAGTAGGGAGTAGTAGTAGTAGTAGTAGAAGTAGTAGAAGTAGTAGTAATAGTAGTAATAGTAGTAGAAGTAGTACTAGTAGTAGTAGTAGTAGTCGTAGTAGTAGTAGTAAGTAGTAGTAGTAGTAGTAGTAGTAGTAGTAGTAGTAGTAGTAGTTGTGGTAGTGGTATGTAGTGTAGTGTAGTGGTAGTAGTGTAGTAGTAGTGGTGGTAGTAGTAGTAGTAGTAGTAGTAGTAGTAGTAGTAGTAGTAGTAGTAGTAGTAGTAGTAGTAGTAGTAGTAGTAGTAGTAGTAGTAGTAGTAGTCGTAGTAGTAGTAGTAGTAGTAGTAGTAGTAGTAGCGTAGTAGTAGTAGTAGTAGTAGTAGTAGTAGTAGTAGTAGTAGTAGTAGTAGTAGTAGTAAGTAGTAGTAGTAGTAAGTAGTAGTAAGTAGTAGTAGTAGTAGTAGTAGTAGTAGTAGTAGTAGTAGTAGTAGTAGTAGTAGTATAGTAGTGGGTGTAGTGTAGGTAGTGGTAGTGGGACTACTACTACTACTACTACGACTACGACTACGACTACTACTACTACTTCTACTTCTACTTCTACTTCTACTACCACTACCACTACTACTACTACTACTACTACTACTACTACTACTACTACTACTACTACTACTACTACTACTACTACTACTACTCGACTACTACGACTACTACTACTACTACTACTACTACTACTACTACTACTACTACTACTACTACTACTACTACTACTACTACTACTACTACTTACTACCACTACTACTACCACCACCACTACTACTACTACTACTACTACTACTACTACTACTACTACTACTACTACTACTACTACTACTACTACTACTACGCATGAATAATACGACTATTAGTACTATCATTATTACTGTTCGTGGGAGCCAGAGAAAGGGAAAGGGATGATGAGGAGAAGGGGAAAACGAGGAATTGGATCAGACGCTTGAGAAGAGAGCCGGCCAAACAGGAGTCCCAGGGGAATGTGCATATTCAACAGCGGGGGGGTAGTGTCAGGTGCCCCCCCTCTCTCTTCCTTCTTCCTCCTCCTCCTCCTCCTCCTCCCCCTCCTCCTCCTCCTCCTCCTCCTCCTCCGCCTCCTCGTGTCCCCCACCTTCTCATCCTCCTCCGCCTCCTCCTATTTGCATCGTGTCCACCAGGGGGCTCCGGAGAACGCTTTCGAGCCGCATCGCCCTTCACCGCCCCAGATCTCTTAGTCCTCACAGGAAGAGCCGAAGACGGCCCCCAGCGGGAGGTCGACAACGGCTTCAAGAGTAGTCGAGGTTGCATGTGTACGGCCCAGGGCAGCACCAACATGGCAGAACAGGGCCAAAGCTAGGCCCACGGCGGCCCAGGAGAGCCTCTCGCCCGCCCGGGCACGAGGGTCCTCCTGGTAGGCCCGACCGACGTCCGAAGACCATCGGACCCACGCACGGTTCAGGGCCGCTTTGAGGCCCAAGTTGGGCTCCATGGTCGTTCACACCAGGTCGCTCAATTGCTTCAAGTCGGCGGAATGCACGGAGCTTGGAGGAGGAGGAGGAGGAGGAGGTGGAGGAGGAAGGAAGGCTAAACCGCGCAATCAAGCTCTACAGTCGGGGCCCTGAAGAAGGAACCCTTTTCGTTGGGGAGGGGCTCGGTGTTCCTTAGTTGCTTTGCAGCTTGCCTCAGGTTTTCCGTAGGTTTTCGATAGGAAATCGGAGTTCAACTTATGGGAAAAAGGGGCCTCGTTCCTTATGTTGGGTTCCTTAGGTCAACGCCCCGACTCTAGCAGCGAGATTCCGTCCGCCCATCCACCCGACGGGCGAGCGGATCGTACGGGCCAGCCTTTTTGTCCGCCGACCCCTCGAATAAAGGAAGCGTCGGCAGGATGCCCTGGGTTGCTCGAAGTGCCCCAGCGAGGACACAGGCAAGCTGTGAGAGAGGAGGGAAAAGTAGGAGGAGACAGAGGAGTAAAGTATGTGGGTACTCCAGATTTCGTAATAAAAGGCAGGGGGTCTGGACCCTCCAAGACAAGCCATTTCAGACCTCCCCCGTGGGAGAGCCCTCCAAAACATCGTCCCCAGACCCCCCAGGCCCTCCAAGATAGCCTGGAAGAGACCCCCCCCGAAATGAGACCCCCCTCCCTTTATTACGAAATCTGGAGTAAGGAGGGCCATTGTTTTCCGTGTCAGCGTTGCCGACGGGGTTGCGAATGCGATCGCAAATATTTGATCATGACACTTCCTGGGCGACGGTGGTGCTCGATGAAGAATTGGCCTCGACGCGCGTGGACACGAAGCAAGCTTGGTTGCATATTGGGGCTCGCGTGGTGGGCTCTCTGGGGCCCATCTTGGGGATCTCATGTTCTTGCTGGGGGGAGGAGGCAGAATCCTCCGTGGCCTCTGTCGGGCCCTCTTGGCAGGCAGGGGCCAGCGAAGGAGGAGGAGGATGGAGAAGGAGGAGGAGGAGGAGAAGGAGGTGGTGAAGCAGGCAGAAGGCGGGAGAGATTCCAGTGGCCGTTGGCCAATCCCGACACCGTGCCCGCATCGTGGACCAGAGGCCTCTTGCAGGCCTCCTGGGAGGGCGTCTCGGAGGCGTCTTGGGGCGTCTTGCGGAGGCCTCCTGGGGGCCTCTGGTGGCTTCCGGGGGGCCTCTTTAGGGCATGCTGACGGTCTCGGGGCCGTATTCGGGGGGAGAACTCCCCGGGCCCCTTCGAGTCCCCCCATTCGGCCCCTCTTGCGACCGCTGTGGGGGGCATCCAGCAGCCCGCACCCACAATTGCGGGTGCTGTCTCGAACTGTCCTGCGAACTTCTGGTTCGAGTTGTCGGCCGCAGCAGCGTCTCATGTGGCCCCTCCTCACTTCATCTGGTTGTCTTATTATTCATGGGACTATACGTCCAGCTTTGCCAGTATGCCTCGTGTTCTCTGACTGGAACGTGATGCTCCAGATATGTTCCAAGTCGTTCTTGATGACCCAAGTGCTTGCCATAGCCGTGGTTGTGGCTCGGCCTTTGGCACAAAAGGCCCAGTGGCATATGCGCGATGGGCAGCAGGCGAACGCTGTTTGAGCATCGGATGCTCACATTGGACTGACGTCTTCGCCTCCTGTAGCCGCCCCCATGCCGCGACGCACACAGTGGAGTCTCCTCCAGACTCGCCCAGTCCAGAATATTGAGTACACCTTAGGCGATGCTTAAGAAAACCTAAGTCTTCGGCCAGAGTCTCGATGATTCTTAACTTTTCAATGTAGATCCTAAGATTTGAATAGACATTCTGGGTTTTTATTCAAATTCTGAGACTATCAATTTCTTAACCCATGATTTCTTAAGCATTTCGCGAAGTGTATCGCACATTCTTGTTCAAGGGGCCCACGTGGTCAGACTCGTGGGATGTCTAAGACCTCGCACGCGCTTCCCAGACGGCCAGCACGATTCTTCCACAGTCCTCGGGGGGCGCAGCCGGGGAGGCCTGTCGGAGCGTCCAAGACGGCCCAAGAGGCCCCTAAGACGACCCAAGACGCCGCAAAGGCTGAGCGCCCACATTCTCCGCTTCACCCTCGCCCTCCTGCTCCTGCCCGCTCTCCAGCTGCACGAGCTGCGCGGCGCGCGGGCAGCACCAGCCCAAGATTCTGGGCATCGCTCACACGTGTGCACTGGTTCTCACTGGTTTCCCGGCTGGGACCATCGAGGAGCTCTTGATATGCTTTCTGCGAAAGAGCACGCGCACGAAACCACGAGAATGCACGGGGGATGGGCGTCCGAGCGATGGCGAGGGCTCCTGGCTCTGGTCTCAACTCGGGCTCCAAACCTCCTCCCTGCCGTTGCCGCCAGGCCTCTCCTTTGCCCAGCCCGCCCAAAGATCTGGCGGCGCGCTCCACGTGAAACGCCCAGGCCCGAGTAGAGTATGCACTCGCTTCCACCCTGTCCTGCCCCTTGTCTTTCACCACGCCCTCATCCCATGTGCCCCCCCCCCTTTCTGCCTCCACGTCTCCCTCTTCCTCCATCCCCGTTCCTTCGCCCATCCCTTTCTTCTTTCACGCGCGCTTGCTCCGCCCGTTCAAGCCAGCTTCTGCCACTCGACACTGTGTGGAGGACGTGTCGTACCAGTGGCTGAGGTTTTTCCTCGAGGACGACGCGGAGCTTGAGAAGATAGGCGCCGAAAGTGGGAAGAAAATCATGAAACGTTGCAAATGAAGACGCCCAGAAGCCATCGTTTCAAGTGATACATTGCTCTCTCACGGTGCACCAAAGATATTTGTGATGTGAGGTTTTCTGTGGGAAGCGTGCGTGCACGTTTCAGTTGATCGTTTCGTTTCTCGCTGTAGTTGATTGGTACCCGCTTGAAAGAAAGCATGATGATTTCGTTTTCCGACGCGGCACGTCGGCATTGCATCAATCGGTTCCGTCGGCAAACACACGCTATCTGCCGCCGGTTGAGTCTTCAGTGGCGCCCAATTCGTAACGGATTTGCTGGTGATGTCGTGGTCGGATCAGTTCTCCCGCGATGTAACAAATGTTTGGTGTTTGCGCGACGCGCGGAAGAGTCGGCAAAGCATTGCAATCCAGTTTTCCGACACCGACCGTAGTTCTAACTTGAACTCTATTTGGCCCGGCGCTTGTCCACCGCACGTTTCGGACAATTCGGCACACGAGACGGGAATGAAGGTTTGAATTGCTTGTTCTTGGAAGAAATAGACACACACACACACATGTAAGCCAGCGGCGCAGATTGTCCTCAAGCGCGAGCAGCAGAGGGAAGTGCGAATTGCGACCAGACGTTGTCGATAGCGCGGCGTACAAGCAGCAACACCGCAACATGCAAGCGATGGGTGTGAAAAAGGAATTGAAAGTCCAAGCGAAGCGTGCAGCGGTCAAAAAACGAAGAGATAGCTCAACAATTGCTTTCACCTGCCTCGCTGGTAGCCCTTCGCGGCTTTGGTTGCTCTTGGGGTCTGCTGTTCTATCGCTGGCTTCTGCATTGCACGCTCGGCCATGCTCGCGCCCTGTCCACCACCCATGTGCGCCGCCGCGTTTCGCGGCTGCTGCTCGCGGTCGCCCGCGTTCGACTTTGTTTTTGTTTGTCCAAGGTCAGGCCAGCCTCGGCCGCGTGATCTTCTTTATCACGCCGACCCCATGCACCCTATTGCACGGTCGCTCAATCCGTTGCTTGCTCAGTGCAAGGTCGGTAGCGTTGCTTGGTCACGCAGTTTCCCTGCGTTTAGGCACCGCCACCAGATTGGCTGGTCTGGCAGCTTTATAGTTGTTCCTTTTTCGTTGCTGTCTCCACGAGGCTTCAATTAGCACCAGACTGCTGCTTACGCTTCAAACTACCCGCGTTCAGTTGATGTTCCGTTGTAACTTCCGTATTGTGTAACCCGTTCTTTCCACTGTGGATTACCAACAGGAGTCTTTTCGTGGCGGTTTCCAAGAATATGTGTAGCCCGTCATTCAATACGATTCCCACACAAGAAGATAATTCTTTACGTTTCGCGTATCCCCACCAGCCCATGTCACAGCAGCAACTCTCGCGAAGCATGCCGACAGTCGTGTTTTTCAGGCGTGTGTCCGCTTGGCCCCGCATATCTCCCCTGTTCCTCTTTCCTCCCGCCTCCTTGTACATCCTCCTTGTGGGGGGAGCGGGAGAAGGACGAGGCGGAGGAGGAGGGAGAGAAAGCGCTCCTCGTGGTTTGAGTCGTTTGGGGTTTCTCGTCCTGGTGTGAGTCGTTCGGGCCTTTCTTCCTGGTGTGAGTCGTTCGGGCTCTTCGTGGTGTGAGTCGTTCGGGCCCCTCGTCCTGGTGTGAGTCGTTCGGGCTCTGCGTGGTGTGAGTCGTTCGGGACCCTCGTCCTGGTGTGAGTCGTTCGGGCTCCTAGTGGGGCCTCTTAAGGGCCTCTTGGAGCCTCTTGGGGCCTCTTGGGGGCCTCTTGGGGGCCTCTTGGAAGCCTTTTGGGGCCTATTGGGGCCTCTTGGGGGCCTCTTGGGGACCTCTTGGAGGCCCCTTGGGGCCTCTTGGGGGCCTCTTGGGGGCCTCTTGGAGGCCTCTTGGGAGGCTCCTGGGTGCCTCTTGGGGCCATCTTGGGGCCTCTTGCGACCTCCTCTGAAGCGCAAAGGAGCGCTGCCCCCTGAGAAGGACAAAATGAGCCCAAAACCTTCGTAAAATCAATGATTTTGCTATGAAGGAAGATGAGCGCGGCCCCATCAGGAGGCCAAAATGGGGCCAAAACAGTAGTAAAATCAATGATTTTGGCTTCAAAGAAGAGGAGAGGGGCCAAACTCGGCCCCCCAGTCGGGGCCACAATCCTCGAGAGGGTCGTCGTTGTTTTACCCTCCCAGGAGTCGAAAAAAAAAACCCTGGCGACCCGCGGGAGCCCCTCTCCAGGCCCAGGGGGAGGGGGGAGGGGGAGGGGTTAACCCCTTTCCGAAGGGGAAGAAGGGGGTTGAGAACAGAGCGGGCTCCCTAAACCACTCACGCCCAAAGGGCTGGTGGGATTCACAACGTCGCACAGTGCAAGAACGGTGGAAATCCTGCGGGAACGGTGGTGGATATACACACAGATACCTACCTATACACGCATGTTCGCCAATGGCTACATTCACAATACATTAACGTAACGAGGATACAGACGCCATACATTTGCAGAAACAAAAAAAATATCACAATCCCCATCTGGCAGACGAAGCGGTCAACAGATTGGAGGACTGAGTGAAGTCAAAGGTTATTGGTGGACGATTGGGACGGTCATAACAAGCAGCGGCTAGAACAAAAACCAGAGCCAGATTTGGATCGCCGACGTCGAACTCATCAATCCCGCGCGCACGAGCGCGCACAGTATAGTTTCGATTGATTCGCTGTCAGAGCAAGGCAAATGTTCGTGTTCGGGGCACCGTTTAGAGTACATGTTGGGCACGAAGGTTGTTGCGCCCAGTTTGTCTGAAGACGCAGATAAAGCGTCCCGGGTGGATGGCGACAAAAACAATTGTTTTCTCTCGGCACTTCCGAGCATGCGAAAATCAAGAATCACAAAAACAGGATGTCATACAAATCTGTGTTTATGAAATACATATCTATATGTCTACATACATATATGCACATGAACACATATAAACACGAACAAACACAAGCAATATCCATACACATACATACATACATACATGCGCGCGCACAAATTACAAGTACATGCGCTATATATATATATATATATATATATATATATATACATATATATATATATGTGTGTGTAAGTAAGTAAGTAAGTAAGTAAGTAAGTAAATGTACGAAGATACATATATATATATATATATATATATATATGTGCGTGTGTGTGCGTGTGTGTGCGTGTGTGTTTGTGTGTGTTTTGTTTCTGTGTTTGTGTGTTGTGGGTTGTGTGTTGCGTGTTGCGTGTTGCATGCTGCGTGTTGCGTGCTGCGTGCTGCGTGCTGCGTGTTGCGTGATGCGTGTTGCGTGTTACGTGTTGCGTATTACGTGTTGTGTGTTGTGTGTTGTGTGTGGTGTGTGTATGTTGTGTGTGGTGTGCGTGTGTTGTTTGTGTGTTGTTTGTGTGTTGTTTGTGTGAATTGAGTGTGTGTTGTTTCTGTGTTGTGTATGTGTTTTGTACATGTTGATTCTAAGTTGTTTCTGTGGTGTTTCTGTGTTGTTTGTGTGTGTTGTTTGTGTGTTGTTTGTGTGTTGCGTGTGTGTTGTTTGTGTGTTGTGTGTGTTGTGTGTGTGTGTTGTTTGTGTGTGTGTGTTTTGTTTGTGCGTGTTGTTTGTGTGTTGTGTGTGTTGTGTGTGTGTGTTGTGGGTTGTGCGTTGTGTGGTCTGTGGTCTGTGGTCTGTGGTGTGTGGTGTGTGTTGTGTGTGGTGTGTGGTGTAGTGTGTGTGGTGTTGTGTGCTGTTGTGTGCTGTTGTGTGTTGTTGTGTGGTGTGTGTTGTGTGATGGCTGGTGTGTGTTCTGTGTTTTGTGTTGTGTGTTGTGTTGTGTGTTGTCCTGTGCCCTCTCCCGAATTAGCTGCGCGTAGCCCGCCTAGCTTTCAGCGGAAAAGGTTCGCTCTCGCCCCGCAGCAAAATGTGATGTGTGGTGTGTGTTGTATGTTGTGTGTTGTGTGTTGTGTGTTGTGCGTTGCGTGGT
The DNA here is from genome assembly GCA_963575745.1 of Prorocentrum cordatum. Lineage (NCBI taxonomy): Eukaryota > Dinophyceae > Prorocentrales > Prorocentraceae > Prorocentrum > Prorocentrum cordatum. The sequence continues at coordinate 388,445 of CAUYUJ010004036.1, read as the reverse complement.
GTGTGTGGTGTGTGTGGTGTGTGGTGAGTGTGTGTTGTGTATTGTGTGTGTGTGTTGTGTGTGTTGTGTGTGCCGTGTGTGCTCTGTGTGCTGTGCGTCGGGTGTGTGTTGTGTGTGTGTGTTGTGTGTGGTGTGTGTGTGTGTGTGAGTGGTGCGTGTGGTGTGTGTGGTGTGTGTGGCGTGTGTGGTGTGTGTGGTGTGTGTGGTGTGTGTGGTGCGTGTGGTGTGTGTGGTGTGTGTGGTGTGTGTTGTGTGTGTGTGTGCGTGTGTGTGTGTGTTTGCGTGTGTGTGTGTGTGTATGGTGGGGGGTGTGGGGGTATGTGGGGTGTGTGGGGTGGGGTGTGTGGGGGTGTGTGTGGGGTGTGAGGTGGTGTGGTGTGTGGTGTGTGTCGTGTGTGTGTGTGATTTCTGTGTGTTCTGTGTTCTGTGTGTCTGTGTCTTGTGTCTTGTGTGTCTTGTGTGTGTTGTGGTGTTGTGCGGCGCGCGCGTGTGTGTGTATATATATATATATAATATATATATATATATATATACTATACTGTGTTGTGTGTTTGTGTGTTCTGCGTACACACGTGTTATAATATATATATATAATATATTATATATATATATATAATATATATAGATGCATGCGTTTATGTATGTTTGTCATGTATTGTGTGCATATATGTACACGTGTGGTATATATATATATATATATATATATATATATATATATAATATATATATATATATGTGTGTGTGTGTGTGTGTGTGTGTGTGTGTGTGTGTGTGTGTGTGTGTTCTTGGAGAGCTCGCTGAGAGCTAAAGGGTTTAAGAAGCCGGACTGTGATGGTGCCTGCCAGGAGCTTCTTTTCGTTGTTCCAGAATTCTCGCAGCAGTTCGTTCGCCGCCAACGTGTCCGGGAGAGCTTCCGGCAAGCTTCGACGCGTGCCTGCATGAGTACAAGCACGCATACAAGTGTTTCTCGCTTCCGCAGCGCTCCGGGGAACCCGAAAGCTCTCTAGAAAAGATGTTTCGCCCTCGAGATTTGTTTTGTTCTTCGGATTTTGGACGTTGCCAAGTGTATGTGTGTAGGTGTGTAAGTTCAAGATTCGAATTATCAGTTAATATGAATATATGTTGCGATAGAAGTATTGTTGCGAGAGACATGTTTGTTGTTTTCCTTCTTTTTTTTTGGTTTGTATAAGATTGCAAAATAAATTCGTATAAGAATATGAGTCAGAGAGTAAAATTAAAAGAAAGTGTGAGAGCAGTTTCAGGAAGTATATTTATAGTGTGAATAATTATAAAGTCATAATGATCAGGTGTTTATTTTGTTTATTTTATTTTATTTCTATTCTTTATGTGGTTTGTCAATGTTCGATCGTATTTGTTCGATTTGATTTAATATTATTTGGTTTTGGATTGTTTTTTGTTTTTGAACGTTCGGTTATTTTGCTGATTGAAAATAATTTTTTCGTTGTTTATTGCAAAAGAAGGGATGTCGTTTAGACGTTGTTCGACGTTTTTGAGAGACAAATTTCAGTTTCGTGTCTGATGTTATTTCTTCGTCGTCCTCACCGGATTGTCGATCTAAAATCTAGAATGATTATGTACATGATAATTATTAACCCTTTTCTAATTATCGAACATGTTTGTCTACAACATCCAGAGGTTTGAACGTGTTTTATGTTTGGGAAATTATAGGTATTTTGATTTAAGGCATTTCGATTTACAGGAGAATTACAAGGGTTCGTGTCAGCAGAAAACACGATCTTAGGTTTGCTCAATTGTTACATGTATGAGTCAAAATTCGGTTTTTATTGAAGTAGATTCATGGTTATTTGTAGTATTCGTGTTAGTGATCGAATTGTAGAATAAGTATTGAAAAATATAAAAAAAATAATAATAATAACAACAGAGAACAATATAAAGCATGAGAGTAGTCGTTTGTTTTTGCTGAAATTCTCGATTCGGTCTCGTATTCGAGTTTTAAATTTTTCGTATTATTTGAGAGTTGCTGCCTATGATGTTTTGGATTTGGAGGTGCTCAGCGAGAATACGTATTCTTTCCAAATGTTTTGTTTGCACAGTGTATTTCAAAGATCAGTTTTTTTTTAGAAGTGTATTTTTTTATTGTATGTGCAAACTAAATCATTCCCGTTTTGTATCGGCGTGTAAGAAAGTTACAGAACTCGTACAGACCATTGATTCAAGATCATCAAGCGTGTCTGTTTGTTGTGTCGGGATCTTGTTCCTCGCTTTTGCGTACGAAAACATGTTTTCGAGATGGCTTGGTGCGAGTCCGCATAGAATATAAGGTCCAAACACAGCTTGAAAAACCATGTCGGCCAGGGGGAACGCAAGCGAAAGCGCGCCCCCAGCGACGACCTGCGCACGCGGCTGTCAAGCCAGCTCGCGAGAACCGCAAGAATTCGCGGGTGGACTGCTGCGCGCTCAAGTTTTTGCAATGCGGAAGCGCTGCGAGAACGCAAGAAGCCACTCTGAGAGGAAATAGAAAATGGCATCACGAAATTAAAATTTTCCGTAACCCATCCGGAAAAGATGCGGGGTACAAAATAATCCTATTAGTCGCTCTGTTGCTTTGGAAATCTGTGCTGCGAGCTGCACGCCACGGTAATTATTCCGGTCGTGCTGAGAACGGTTTTGAAACAAAGAAACTCCAATGCAACTTCCATATGCTAGGCCAAACGCCTGTTCTCAAAATAAAAGTCGAAATAATAAAAGGGCAAAGCAAGCTCGTTTGCGCATATTTTTAAAACACGTGCAAAGATTAAATTTGACCAGTGCAAATCGGCACGAAGATCCGACAGAACGTGTTTCGCACGCCAAAAGCGGCGAGGAGGGAGAGAGGCAGGGAGAACAACAAAAGCAATAAATAAAGAGTATGCATTGAGCTGCCGATCCCGAACACTCTGCTCTTTCTGCGGAAACTGCGCTCCACGAGCCGTTCTCACGTCGAAGTGGCAGACATTTGCTCTTTGTAACTTTAGACATCAAAGCACCACATAGTCCACTAATCTTCTTGGTCGCAAAGACTTCCCTACGACAACGGTTGCTTGACACAAGCGAAACTTCGAGGTCGTCTTCCCCTCTCCTCGTTTTCCCTCTTTAGTTGTATTGAATGAGATCTTGATGAGAGATGTAAATTTCCAGCTGTGCGATACGCTAAGCCATTAAGATAGTGGCGCTCAGGGCGGTGGTGTTTTAGCGTTCGTCCGGGATAATCATGTACGTTTAGTTTTTTCTCTACCTCGCTGCAGAGCTGCAGAATTCATTTGGTCTGTATTTTATTCCTCCACAAGTTCCGTTTTGCGCGGTATCGTCGACTTTATAACGAAAAGATGAAGCTCAAAAGCTGGGCGGTGGTGACCGCCAAAACCGCGGCGCTGCAAAATCCCTGCAGCGGTTCGTCGACCGGGCAACTGCTCTGGGAAAGCTTCCGGCAAGGAAGTGCAGCAGCGCTGAAGAGGAGCTTCCCAGAGCTCAGAAAAAAATCCCGTTCAGTCTCTTCGTTCTCCGGGTTTTGGACACTACCAAGTTGAAAATCTTAATTTGCAAAACATCCCGTGGTTGCGTCTTTTCGAATTTCTTCGCCTGAGGGGCTTGCAATGCAGAGGCGGCGCGCTTCGTAAAGCGAGTGACAATCGATCGGCCCGACTCTTTTGGATTTAGTTTCACGGATATGAACGATAACCTATATTGTGCAATTTTGCCGGAACTCGCAAATCATAGGGTGATGTGTTCTCTCTTTTTGTCCACCCTTCTCTCTAAAAAATCGTTGGCGAATTGGCGTGGCTTGCTTTTTTGCGTTCGACTGATCGGAACGCTCTCGACCTTCTCTCCGCAAATGATGCCGCAACGCGTTTTACTGATATTGTAATCGCGAATGTTCTTCCCAAAAACGATGCAAAATCGCTCGAACCATCCCTGGTTCAAAATGCGTGGAATGTATTCTTCAGAAAGCTGCCTGTAACGACGCTTTTCTTTCAGGCGTTCGTACCGCACTGCCTACAGCGCATCGCGCTTTTGGAATGACTCCCTCGCGACGCCCTGGATCACAAGCGCGAAGAAACAAATGTTGCAATTCTCTTTAGAGAAGGACGCACGGTTCAAATTAATTGCGAAAAATGCATCTGTTGTCGCCATGACTTTTTTAGACGCGACACTGTAGATGTTGTACTGCTTGCACTTCAGCACGACGGTTGTTCAGACGGGCACTCTCCTGACCCAACAAATTCTGCACATCACGTCGCAACGCTGCATATAACGGACTTCCGCGCCGGCCTGCCGAACAACCTTCGGTGGCCCCGTAAGAGACAAGCTTCTTCCCACCCTGGATGGAACTTTATTCAACTGCGCTGCAGAAATCCGATAGAAAACATGCAACAGGACTCGAACAATAGGATATCAAATGGTGCCGGTCGCGACAATAATGGTGCAACATCTTGAACTCGTCAAAAACAACTTGAATGACAACGCCAATGACAAAGGTCTGATGGGCTGCGCATACAAATTCAAACCATTTCCAGAAAATCGACAAGACTGTTGAAAATGACTCGAACAGCCGTTCCATGCTGAATTTCATTGTGTTAATTTCAACTAAAGGTTAATTTACAACTCTTATACATAAAATTAGGAGCATATCCGATGTTGATTGGATTCTCTCAAATATGTTGGCATTGCATTCAGACGATCTGAATTCCTTTAAGTTTCTAGACGGCAGCGTATCTAATCACGATGCCTTTGCAGCCATGCGGCTTTGTCAGGCCGAGCTCCACTCGTGGGGGCAAGCTAACGGAGTTAGTTTTGATCGGAGCAAAGAAGCATGCACATCTTATTTCCGACTCAACCCGATGGGGATTCGTTTCGAATTCTGGGGGCTGTCTTTGATTGTAAACTTTTAATGCGTGCGACAATCGGCGAGTGCGCTCGCGAAGCCAGGCGTTCATTTTCTTTGTTGGACAGTTGCCGATATTTTACCATGCGTGAGCTATTATGTTATATGCAAGCCACGTGTTGTCTTACATCGAATACCGCACTCCGGCCATTTCGCACGCGTCCGCCAGTGCATTGCACCAAGTAGATGCGGTACAACGTCGTTTTCTCCATGCTTTAAGTTTAACTGACGAAGACGCGCTTCTTCGGTTCAATTTGGCCCCCCTTGCTCTCCGGAGGGACATTGCTATTCTAGGTGTTCTTCATCGTTCCGTTCTCGGGTTGGGTCCTTCGCCGCTCTTTGCCTTCTTCTCTCTTGCCCCCGCCCCCCCCTCCTTCGCTCCACCCGGTCCAGAGGGGCCAGACGTCGTGACCGCATTCCTCGTGGCACTTGTCATGCTCGTGCGCCCGACTATGTGTTGCGACTCCGCTCGGAGCTATCCGGTTGTGCAACATCCTCCCACATGCGATCGCTGAGGCCAATTCTGTGCAAGACTTTCAGTCTCGCCTCCAAGCTTTTGTCGTGTATTGCGTTCGGCAGAGTGTGCCTGCATGGCGCAGTATGCTAAGTTTGAGACAGCCGTTCGCTTTCCACCCGCTCCTCTCCTTCGCTGACTGGAGCTTGGCTTGGTGATTCCCCCTTCCGCCTCTTCCTCCTCTTCTTCTCTCTTCTCTCTTTCTCCCACCTCCGCTCTTCCTGCTCGTTTTTTTTCGCATGGTGCCCCTCGTCGCCAGGCGGCCGTTTGCTGCTTGCCTGGAGGTCTGATTTGGTAAGACAGATTGTGTGTCCGAGGCGGATTAAACATATTATAAACATAATAACAATAATGATAATAATAAGGCGCGTCTTCAGCATCTAGAGGTGCATTCTGCCTGCTACTCGAGCTAGGTCCACGAAGCGAGTCGTGCACTTCTTTTTTTTTTTTGACGATGATGATGAGTTTCTTGACTTTACTCGAGCTGCAGATCAGGTACAGAGCTGTTTGGCACAGCAATCGGGAGGAAATCATCATACAGGATAGTCTGACGTATTTAGACGCCTCACAGCGGTCTGCTATTAGCGCTGGGGCTGAACAACTATTCGTACGCTGCTGATTTCTGGGAGATGTTGCTGGTTTTCTGGATATAACTCGAGCTGCAGATGAGCCGCAGAGTTGTTCAGCACAGAAATCGGAAGGACATCCCTTATTTTGAGAACAGGCGTCTGGCCTAGCATATGGAAGTTGCATTGGATTCATTCTTTGTTTAAAAGCCGTTCTCAGCACGACCGGAATAATTACCGTGGCTTGCAGCTCGCAGCACAGATTTCCAAAGCAGCAGAGCGACTAATACCATAACTTTTTACCCCGCATCTTTTCCGGACCGTGGGTTACGGAGAATTTCAATTTGCTTGTGCGCTTGGCAGGGGAGCTCGTGATGTCATCCTCTATTTGTTCTTAGAGTGGCTTCTTGCGTTCTCGCAACGCTTCCGCATTGCAGTATATTGTTCGGATGTTTCAGGCGCCTTTGATAAGGTCTCTTTTCAACGCTTGCTGCAAAAACTTGAGCGCGCAGGAGTCCACCCGCGAATCCTTGTGGTTCTCGCGAGCTGGCTTGACGGCCGTCGTGCGCAGGTCGTCGCTGGGGGCGCGCTTTCGCTTGCGTTCCCCCTGGCCGACATGGTTTTTCAAGGCGCTGTGTTTGGACCTGGCCTGTGGAATGTATTCTATTTGGACTCGCACCAAGCCATCTCGAAAACAGGTTTTCGTGAGGTCGCTTACGCAGACGATCTGAATTCCTTTAAGTTTCTAGACAGCAGCGTATCTAATCACGACGCCTTTGCAGCCATGTGGCTTTGTCAGGCCGAGCTCCACTCGTGGGGGCAAGCTAACGGAGTTAGTTTTGATCCGAGCAAAGCAGCATGCACATCTTATCTCCGACTCAACCCGAGGGGGATTCGTTTCGAATTCTCGGCGCTGTCTTTGATTGTAAACTTTTAATGCGTGCGACAATCGACGAGTGCGCTCGCGAAGCCGGGTGGCGTTCATTTTCTTTGTTGCACAGTTGCCGATATTTTACCATGCGTGAGCTTATTATGTTATATGCAAGCCACGTGTTGTCCTACATCGAATACCGCACTCCGGCCATTTCGCACGCGTCCGCCAGTGCATTGCACCAAGTAGATGCGGTACAACGTCGTTTTCTCCATGCTTTAAGTTTAACTGACGAAGACGCGCTTCTTCGGTTCAATTTGGCCCCCCTTGCTCTCCGGAGGGGCATTGCTATTCTAGGTGTTCTTCATCGTTCCGTTCTCGGGTTGGGTCCTTCGCCGCTCTCT